>CM059428.1:5617063-5931155 GCA_030390025.1 Squalus acanthias
TGCTTCTGCAGACCAGTGTTTTGATACCAGATCATGTCCCATAATTGCCTCCTCATTGTTCTTTAATACTGTTTCATTACATGTGGTGCACTAGTTGTGAAATCTAATAGCCACATACCGACTCTGTAATAGAAATTCACAATAGCTACCTTACTATCGCATACGAACATCTGAAAATAAGGAACAAGTATTTACAGCATTATAGAATTATAGAATTACAGAATGTTACAGCACAGGAGGAGGCCATTCGGCCCATCGTGCCTGTGCCGGCTCTTTGAAAGAGCTCTCCAATTAGTCCCACTCCTTCCTGCTCTTTCCCCATAGCCCTACAAATTTTTCCTTTACAAGTATTTATCCCATTCCCTTTTGAAAGTTATTATTGAATCTGCTCCAACAATCCCAGCCAGGCAGTGTGTTCCAACTCTGCATAAAACATGCTTCCTCGTGTCGCCTCTGGCTCTTTCGCCAATTACCTTAAATCTGAGTCCTCTGGTTACCGACCCTCCTGCCACTGGAAACAGTTTCTCCTTATTTACTCTGAAGGGGTTAAAAGTTAGATTAGCAGCTTAACTGACTAGCTGGCTGATGTAATAAAGGAGAAGTCTGGCAGAACAAAGATAGTTGGAAAAAGCATATTACACAATGATTGGGGGAGTAAAAGAATCAAGGAGGCCATACATTGAACAATGGGCTGCCAAGATGTGATTTGCGAAGATGAGGTTAAGCGTACGTAAATCGGATAGAACAATGGCAGATGTGGAAACAGGGCAAATGAGATAAACAAGATGTGTTTTTTGGAGATGTGATTAAGTGGACGTGACTTGGACAATTAATTGGCCAAGTCCCGAAGATGTGATGGAAACAAAATGTAAGATTGTATATAAGCCAACTGCTCGAATGTAAAAATTAGACTCCCGTCTCAGCTCAGACTGAGAGGGCCTCTCCCTGCACGTGCTTGAATAAAGATCGCTTGGAACCAGTACACGCTCATCTCCATCTGCTTTGGGGCAGAGAGAAATCCCACAACAACTCAATCAAAACCGTCCATGATTTTGAACACTTCTATCAAATCTCTCCTTAACCTTCTCTGCTCCAAGGAGAACAACCCCAGCTTCTCCAGTCTCTCCACATAACTGAAGTCCCTCATTCCTGGAACCATTCTAGTAAATCTCCTCCGCACCCTCTCCAAGGTCTTGATATCCTTCCTAAAGTGCGGTGCCCAGAATTGGCCACAATACTCCAGCTGGGGACTAACCAGTGTTTTATAAATGTTTAGCAAAACTTCCTTGCTTTTGTACTCTAAGCCTCTATTTATGAAGCCAAGGATCCCATGTGCCTTTTTAACAGCTTTCTCAACGTGCCCTGCCACCTTCAAAGGCTTGTGTATGTACATCTCCAGGTCTCTCTGCTCCTGCTCCCCTTCTACAATTGTACCATTTAGTTTATATTGTCTCTCCTCATTATATATGTTTTATTTGCAAAATGTTATTCCTATGCAATGAAAAAATTCAATAATTATTAGTATGAAATGATTCTCATTCTACTTTAGGAATATCTTCCCATCGTGAAAAATAAATCTAACATATCATTGCCTTAAGGATGGCAGATGCAGGCAGAATTCTAGAATAAAAACAGAAAATGCTGGAAACACTCGGCGGGTCAGGCAGCATCTGTGGAGAGAGAAACAGAGTCAACGTTTCAGGTCGGTGACCCTTTGTCAGAACTGGAAAAAGTTAGAGATGGACCAGGTTTTTAAGCAAGTGCAGAGGCAGGGAAAGGGGGGAGGGGAGGAAAGAACAAAAGGGAAGGTCTTTGATAGGGTGGAAGGCAGGAGAGATTAAATGACAAAAGGGATGATGGTGCAAGGCAAAAGGAGATGATAACGGGACAAGTAAAGAAACAAAAGATGGGTCTAGAGGAGGTGGAAATGGCAATAACATAATCATCAGCAAAAGCTGCCATCTGACAAAAATGGGGGCAGTGGTTATGATCTGAAATTGTTCAACTCGATGTTGATTCCAGAAGGCTGCAAAGAGCCGAATCGAAAGATGAGGTGCTGTTCCTGGAGCTAGTGTGGAACAGACAATCTCTCAATTGTGTTGGTGAATTATGGATGTTCCTTCCCTCACACAAAATATCGTCCTTGTAATGGCCAGCTGATCTCAGTTGAAGCGATGGTCGGAATGCTACAACTGGCCTAATGTCTGTGCCACAGGGAAGGTGCACAAGTGAGCACTGAGCGCACGTGATCCAATTCGGCCGTGATTCTTTTGCAGTCAAACTGCGTGCCAGCACTACAGGTGCTGACCTGAAGAGTGACCATTTGGGTATCTGCTACCCAACAAGTACCGCTATCTTCAGGAGCACAGGGAGAAATAAAGGTCGGTATAACTCAGTTAAGAGTCATGACACTTTCTCAGTCCTGAAATAACTTGCTGTCGCCAGTGACGATTTTCTCTTTCAGATCCAGTAGGATCCTCTGAATAGTCGCCAATCCATTCCCTCCGCACTCGATTGTTTCATGAGAGGACTTACATAAAGCCAATGTTTTGCATATCATGAGAGTGTTTGCATCAAAGTTCCTACCAAACATAGAGTGCAAAAGTGGGGAAATTATGATGAACCTTTATAGAACACTGGTTCGGCCCCAACTGGAGTATTGTGTCCAATTCTGGGCACCACACATTAGGAAGGATGTGAAGGCCTTAGAGAGGGTACAGAAAAGATTTATGAGAATGATTCCAGGAATGAAGGACTTCAGTTACGTGGATAGACTGGAGAAGCTGGGGTTGTTCTCCTTGGAGCAGAGAAGATTGAGAGGAGATTTGATAGAGGTGTTCAAAATCATGAGGGGTCTGGACAGAGTAGATAGAGAGAAACTGTTCCCATTGGCAGAAGGGTCGAGAACCAGAGGACACAGATTTAAGGTGATTGGCAAAAGAACCAAAGGCGATGTAAGAAAAAACATTTTTACTCAGCGAGTGGTTAAGTTCTGGAATGCACTGCCAGATAGGGTGGTGGAGACAGATTCAATTATGGCTTTCAAAAGGGAATTGGATAAGTGTCTGAAGGAAAAAAATTTGCAGGGCTACGGGGAAAGGGCAGCGGAGTGGGACTAGCTGAGGTGCTCTTGCAGAGAGCCGGCACGGGCTCGACGGGCCGAATGGCCTCCTTCCGTGCTGTAACCATTCTATGATTCTATGATATAGCTGGCAGGTAAATTTTCATTTGCCTTATGTGATAGCAAAAGTTCAAGTTTTGCTTCAAGCTATACACATTCTCTGCCTCCCGTTCTCTCATTCGCTGCTTCCCTTTTCTGTTTGTGGAGAGGACAGAATCTGCGATAATGCGCCCAATGGAATTTCCTTTTTCAAGCATTTTCTTCTGGTAAGTGACTCCCCCCCCCCCCCACTATTGGTCTGACAATTTGGCCGCTGACGGGGAGCCCTGGTGTCTCGGCCTCGCGTTGCCACCAATGCCTCTTGTGTCTGAGAGCCAGGAGTTGCTGGGACTTGACTTCCCTCCCCCGGCTTTCACTTGGCTCAGATTGGGAAATGAGTGGGGTGGGGATTGAGCTTAAGATTGTCCCTCACACTGTGGCTCTTACCCTGAGCGATGTAACGCTCAGGGTCCATGCACCGATTGATTTTGTACTTTTCAATGTGGCGTACCAATCCCAAGCACCATGCCACATAATACTACACAGTTCGAGGTTAGGCTTGAACTGTATAATACAATAGTCAGGCCACAGCTAGAGTAATGCGTACAGTTCTGGTCACCAGATTACAGGAAAGATGTGATTGCACTAGAGAGGGCACAGAGGAGATTTACGAGGATGTTGCCAGGACTAGAGAATTTTAGCTATGAGGAAAGATTGGATAGGCTGGGGTTGTTTTCTTTGGAACAGAGGAGGCTGAGGGGAGATTTAATTGAGGTGTATAAAATTATGAGGGGCCTGGATAGAGTGGATAGGAAGGACCTATTTCCCTGAGCAGAGAGGTCAATAACCAGGGGCATAGATTGAAAGTAATTGGTCGAAGGATTAGAGGGGAGTTGAGGAGAACATTTTTCACCCAGAGGGTGGTGGGGGTCTGGAACTCACTGCCTGAAAGGGTGATCGAGGCAGAAACCCTCATCACATTTAAAAAGTACTTGGATATGCACTTGAATTGTCGGAACCTACAGGGCTACGGACCAAGAGCTGGAAAGTGGGATTAGGCTGGATGGCTCTATTTCGGCCGGCACAGACACGATGGGCCGAATGGCCTCCTTCTGTGCCATAAATTGCTATGATTCTGTGATTCTATGGGATATTTATAACACATTTGTGACAAAAACAAAAACACAAAATAGTTACTTGGGACCTGGCCCACCATCAATGACAACAACTTGCATTTATAGAGCGCCTTTAACGTAGAAAAATGACCCAAGGTTTTTTTCACAGAGGCGTAATCAGACAAAAATGGATGCCAAGCCAAAGAAGAGATATTAGAAATAGTGACTAGAGTTGGAGGAATGGACTTGGGGTGGAGTGGGGGGTTCGTTGGGCTGGCGGAGGTTATGGACATAGGGAGGGGGCGAGGCCATGAAGCGATTTTAACACATGGTTAAGAATTTTAAATTGAAAATGCTGTGGGACTGGGGACTAGTGTAGCTCAGCGAGAGCAAGGGTGAAGTGCTGAACAGGACTGGGTGCTTGACAGGATACGGGCAGCAGAGTTTTGGATGAGCTGAAGCTTATGGAGGATAAAGAATGGAAGGCCGGTCAGGAGAGCATTGGTATAGTCAAGTCCGAAGGTGACAAAGGCATGGGCGCAGGGTTAATCAGCAAATGGACTGAGGCAGGTGAAGTTGCGGCGGAAGTCTTTGTCACTTGTGACTTTGATTGGGGCTGCTTCAATGCCGTGGCGGGGTGGATATCTGATTGGAGAGAGTCGAACATGGAATAGCTGATAAGATGGACACTGATCTAGGTGGTGCTAACACCGTCAAGGACTTTGAAGAGGATGGGGAGGTCGGATTTGGGGCGGACACAAGATCGTAGGTGGTTTTCCGAGGAGGCGGCAATGATGGTGGTTCGGAAAGGGAGGGAGGAATAGTACCTGAGGGGAGGGAACCATTTACTGTGTCAGCTAGCATGGGGGGGGGGGGGGTGGGGTGGGGGGGTGGGGGGCATGAGGTGAACTTAGGTGATTTAGTGAGAATAGGGTCAAGGAAACAACAAGACTGCCTACTTCCACCTCCGTAACATCGCCCGTCTCCGCCCTTGTCTCAGCTCATCCGCTGCTGAAACCTTCGTCCGTGCCTTTGTTTCCTCTAGTCTTGACTATTCCAATGCACTCCTGGCCGGCCTCCCACATTCCACCCTACGTAAACTTGAGGTCATCCAAAACTGGCTGCCCCTGTTCCTAACTCGCACCAAGTCCCGTTCGCCCATCACCCTCTGTGCTCGCTGATCTACATTGGCTCTTGGTTAAGTAGCGCCTCGATTTCAAAATTCTCATCCTTGTTTTCAAATCCCTCCAGGGCCTCACCCCCTCCCTATCTCTGTAATCTCCTCCAGCCCCACAACCCCCACAAGATATCTGCGCTCCTCTAATTCTGCCCTCTTGAGCATCCCTGATTATAATCGCTCCACCTTTGGTGGCTGTGCCTTCTGTTGCCTGGGCCCCAAGCTCTGGAATTCCCTGCCTAAACCTCTCCGCCTCTCTCTCCTCCTTTAAGACACCCCTTAAAACCCACCTCTTTGACCAAGCTTTTGGTCACCTGCCCTAATTTATCTTTATGTGGCTCGGTGTCAAATTTTTTGCCTTATAATACTCCTGTGCCTTGGGACGTTTTACTACGTTAAAGGCGCTATACAAATACAAGTTGTTGTTGTTGTTATGATTTAGTGAGACAGGGGGTGAGTCTCATTGGCAAGGTGAGTTCGGAGAGATCGTGAGGAGAGATAAGCAAGAAGCTAAAGAAAGACACAGTCCTTTTGTTCAAAGTAGTGCCTACAGTTCTTTGTTCATTTTATTACTCCTCTGCTTGCCTTTCATCTCAGGGAGAATGTGGCTTCTGAATTTGTCCTTTATTGGCCCAAAAATTCGTGAGGAAGCCTTCGTGCGAGGGTAAGGCCTCCCCGCGATCTCTCACTGCGCGTTGGCTTTTTCAGTTCCAGCTCGCACGAACTTGATGTTCTGGACAGCTGCTGTGCTGGGCTTGCGTATCCCACAGGCGTAGTTAATTCGTGCAAGCTGTGGGATCACGTGACTCAGTTAGAGCCAATGGCAGCACACCATCTTCCATTCATAACTTTCACATAAGTGCTGTGAAAGCTATGAATACTATAGCCCCCCAAAAGACAGCTAAACCTCAATTAAAAAAAAAAAAAACCCATCACATTAATAAAATAAGTATAGTTAAATAAATTAACCATTTTAAATAAAAAATTAAATTTTTGAAAAAATTTAAAATCTTTTAAAAAGTTATAAAAATAAACTTACCTGTCTTTAAAGTCTCTAAAAAAGATATACCTGTTAAAAAAATTTCAAAATAATACTTAATTCACTACTTACCTTGTTAAAAGTGGGTCTTACTCCTCCTTTTTTTATGTGTAGAATCTTCCGTACTTACCTGCGCATTGAAACCACTAAGTGCACTGCGTGCGCGCAGCCTGTAGCGCGCACGCGGTTCACCTAGGACCCGCCCCCTTTTCCATTCACCAAGTGCCGGTTTTCAGCGCATGCGCAGTGCATGCAGAAAACCGGCAATTGGAGACAGAATACGCGAGAGTACGCAGTGCGTACTCTCGCGTAGCGGCACTAATTTTTGGGCCAATATGTTTCTCCCTAACAGCCGTTTTCCACATCACAATGATTTGCCATAAGCAGTCGGATTAATATTTATTTGGCAGCATAAAACACTGAAAATAGTTGAAGTGGTACCTCGAGGCTTTGTGTTACTGTGGGTTCTGATACATTGTCATAGAGTCATAATGGCACAGGAGGAGGCCATTCGGCCCATCGAGTCCGTGCTGACTCTCTGTAGAGCAATCCAGTCAGTCCCATTCCCCCGCTCTATCCCTGTAGCCCTGCAAATTTATTTCCCTCAAGTGCCTATCCAGACTCCCCTTGAAAACATTGAGTGTCTCCGCTTCCACCACTTCCGTCGGCAGCGAGTTCCAGGTCCTCACCACTCGCTGCGTAAAAAAGTTTTTCCTCACATCCCCCCTGTATCTCTTGCCCAAAACCTTAAATCTGTGTCCCCTAGTCCTTGTACCATCAACTAGTGGGAACAGCCTTTCCCCGTCTAGCCTATCCAAACCCGTCATAATCTTGTACATCTCTATCAAATCACCCCTCAACCTCCTTTGCTCTAATGAAAACAAATCCAGCTTCTCCAACCTGTCCTTGTAGCTAAGATCCCCCATCCCCGGAACCATTCTGGTAAATCTCCTCTGCACCTTCTCAAGAGTCTTCACATCCTTCCTAAAGTGTGGTGACCAGAACTGGATGCAATACTCCAGTTGTGGCCGAACCAGCGCTTTATAAAGGTTCAGCATAACTTCTCTACTTTTGTACTCAATACCTCTATTCATGAATGAGAAGTCGCACAACACCAGGTTATAGTCCAACAGATTTATTTAAAATTACAAGCTTTCGGAGCTGTCGCTCCTTCTTCAGGTAGGGTAGCTGTGAGAGAATCTCCCAGAATTCACAATATAAACATAGAAACAATGTATTCAAATCTTTCCCTACATCAAAGACACACTAAGAGCACAGCCAAGACAATGAGATGTGTCCCAGGGGGTCCAACGTGTCAAAACACCTGCTGGCCGCATAGCCTCTCCATTTGGGTTTGTTTCTTGTGTTAGTTTAAAAAAAAACCTGGAAAGACCGGCCATGATGTCAAGTCACGTTCTGTATCGTGACATGAACCCGATATCGCGATTGAGGCCATCCTCATGAGTGCGGAACTTGGCTATCAGTTTCTGCTCTATGATTTTGCGCTGTCGTGTATCCTGAAGGCCGCCTTGGAGAACGCTTACCCGCAGATCCGAGGATGAATGCCCCTGACACGACAGCGCAAAATCATAGAGCAGAAACTGATAGCCAAGTTCCGCACTCATGAGGATGGCCTCAATCGCGATATCGGGTTCATGTCACGATACAGAACGTGACTTGACATCATGGCCGGTCTTTCCAGGTTTTTAAAAAAAAAACTAACACAAGAAACAAACCCAAATGGAGAGGATATGCGGCCAGCAGGTGTTTTGACACGTTGGACCCCCTGGGACACATCTCATTGTCTTGGCTGTGCTCTTAGTGTGTCTTTGATGTAGGGAAAGATTTGAATACATTTTTTCTGTGTTTATATTGTGAATTCTGGGAGATTCTCTCACAGCTACCCTACCTGAAGAAGGAGCGACAGCTCTGAAAGCTTGTAATTTTAAATAAATCTGTTGGACTATAACCTGGTGTTGTGCGACTTCTCATTTTTGTCCACCCCAGTCCAACGCCGGCATCTCCACATCATGACCTCTATTTATGAAGCCCAAGATCCCATATGCTTTGTTAACCACTCTCCCAATATGTCCCGCCACCTTCAGGGACCTATGCACATTAACTCCCAGGTCCCTCTGCCCCTGCACACTCTTTAAAACTGTGCCATTAAGTGTATATTGCCTCTCCCTGTTCCTTCTGCCAAAATGCATCACCTCGCACTTCTCTGTATTAAATTCCATTGTGGAAGAATAAAATTCAGGCTTGGTGTATAGCGTCTCTGGACAGGTCGGCAGAACAGTTGAACATCAAGTGTGGGAGTTGAGTTTTACCTGCACTGTTTTGATTAGATATATATTCATATTACGGTGAGACACCTTAAAATGAGCCGTCTTACCTATTTTACCAGTCACCTGAGCCTTCTGCTAAGAACATCCATCCAGACCTCCCATGTCTATCTCAATCAAAAGTGAGAAGTCGCACAACACCAGGTTATAGTCCAACAGGTTTATTTGAAATCACAAGCTTTCGGAGCGGCTGCTCCTTCGTCAGGTGAAGTGAAGAAATACATATGGGCACAGCATAAATAGTCAGAGAACAATGCCTGTGCAGAGAACAATGCCAGACAACTACAGTTAATCTTTCTAACTGCCCTTTATCACACCGTCGTCTGGCATTGTTCTCTGCACAGGCATTGTTCTCTGTCTATTTATGCTGTGCCCATTTGTATTTCTTCACTTCACCTGACGAAGGAGCAGCCACTCCGAAAGCTTGTGATTTCAAATAAAGCTGTTGGACTATAACCTGGTGTTGTGCGACTTCTCACTTTTGTCCACCCCAGTCCAACACCGGCATCTCCGCATCATATCTCAATCAAAACTGACACCACTTCCTGAGGAAACATCGCCTAACTTATCGATTGGGACTTCATTATTACCAACCCAATCTTCCAACTATTTGTTCCGAAATGTTAATATTTCATTTCATATTTAGAAATGGAATCCTGCAAGCCTTTGACAAGGTACCACACGGGAGACTACTGGATGAAATTAAGGGGGTACGGAATTAAGAAACGTGTAACAAATTGGACTAGAAGCTGGCTAGGAGAGGAAGGAGAGAATAGGGGTTAAGGCAGTTTCTGAGGGTGATTGGAAGTGGGTAGGGGTGGCCCACAGGGATCGGGTCTGGGACTGCTTCTATTCACAGTGTACATCAATGATTTGGTTATAGGGCTAGAGGGGGTGGTGGCGAAATTGGCAGATAGCGCTAAAATAGGAGGCAGGGTAAATAATTCTGAGGACTAAAGGAAGCTGCAACGGGATATTGATAAGATGGTGAAAGGGGTGAAAATAGATGGCAGATGGAATTCAGTGCCAGTAAATGTGAGGCGCGAATTGTGGTTAAAAAAAATTAAAAGCAATAATTATACTTTGAATGAGGTGCAAGCTTGGGCGATAGGGAAGATCAGTTCAGGTTCACAGAACAGTAAAAGCAGTAAAATTGAACAGTACTATTTAATATCCTGTAGAATTACTCATGGACAAATTAACGAAAAGGTGGGGGTGAATATCCAAGGGAATGTTTCTGCTCATTGTCATCCTTGTGTTCAAATCCCTCCGTGGCCTCCTCGCTCCCTCCCTATCTCTGTAACTTCCTCCAGCCCCACAAACCCCCCTGGGATATCTGCGCTCCTCCAATTCTGGCCTCTTGAAGATCCCCCGATTTTAATCGCTCCACCATTGGCGCCTTCAGCTTCCTGGGCCCTAAGCTCTGGAATTCCCTCCCTAAACCTTTCCACCTCTCTGCCTCTCTCCTCCTTTAAGATGCTCCTTAAAATCTACCTCTTTGACCAAGCTTTTGGCCACCTGTCCTAATATCTCCTTACGTGGCTCCGTGTCAAATTTTTTTGTCTTATAACACTCCTGTGAAGCGCCTTGGGACGTTTTAGTACGTTAAAGGAGCTATATAATTGCAAGTTGTTGTTGTTGTCTGCCGTAAGTTCAGAGGGAAAGCTGCGGAAACCTTGGAGAAACGATACTAACAGCCTTTACGCTGTTTTTTTCGGGGTTTCCGCTGAAGTTATGCCATCAATCGGGAGAATGCCCACCCACCAGTGTGGTTGAATGAACACTTTGCATCCGTTTTCACAGGGGAGGCAGAGGGCAACACACCGCCAGCGGTCCAAGGTTGGCGATGGGATTTGCGCCCTGTGATTTATTGCAGAGGAAGGGAGGAGGCGGGCGAGACCCGTAATGGGAATGGCCGGCGGGGAAATGAGGTGAACATGTCCTGTATTAAGGTCTGCTGAACGTCCCTTGTAGCTGCCAAAGGTGGTGGCGTTGCTGCCTCCTCTGGTTCTTCAGGCTACGCAACAATGTCCTCCAGCTCTATGAACATGACCAGTGAGCAGCCAGGGCACATCATATCCGTGTACCAAAGATACAGGTTTACACTTGCGATTCCCCACAGGCTGTCAAAAGCAAGGAAAGTGGAGGAAAAAATTCTTCCCCATAGGGAGAGAGAATAAATTAGTGGGTAAGGAGCGTCGCTCTTGTGCAACTTCTTGAGGCTATGTGGTGGGTAAGGGGAGAATCTAAAAGAGGGAGAGAAAACATTAGAAGTGGGAGAATGAAGATGCCTTTAATTAGATGCAATGCAAAAAGATTGGCGGAAAAACACTAATAAGATTAATCCCTGCTCTTCATCTCAATTCATCTCCATGTTTCTCCACTTTCCCAGAGCTCCATCATTCTATCTTTCTCTCCATCTTTCTGTCTCTCTCTCTCTCTCTATCCCCGTCCAACATCTGCTTTTTATTTCTGCCTTTCCACCTTTCCCTTCAATCTGTGAGGATGCTGTAAAAGTCTGAGCAGTTACCGAGCAGCTCATAGCTGTAATTTCCCACTCCTCTGTCCCCCTTGCAATTTCTGCATGTACCCCAGATACAGAAAACACGGTCGTCAACTCGCGGATAACTGGAATGAAACAAGTGAGAACAAAATCCATTACCATACTTCCCACAGGGAAACTTCCTACATTTATTCCATTGAAGCCTTTCGCTAAAAGACAAAAGCCAGGAAAGGCAAGAATGCACCTATCGAACCTCGCCCTCGAGGCCTGAAGACAAGCAGTGCAGCTTCTATCATTAGCTTTTGTATTAAAAAAAAAAGCAGCATTGTTCTTACCTCCTGGAATATTAGCTGATGGAGATCTTTAGTATGTTCGTTTTGGCTTAAGTAAGGAAATCCGGATTTTAGCGCTAAGTTGGCAAAAGCAAGCGGCCCCCTCTGCCCCTCGCATGTCCTGTGTGCCAGGGGTCTGGTTGGCAGCAACGACAGTCACCCCACCCCCTGGGCACTATGCTGCTCCACACAACCCCTCTTAACTCAGCTACCTCCGAGACAACTTGCAGCCTTTTGACAATCAAATCAACTTTCTTTGACAAGAGTTCCCTGAAGTAGAGCCAATCAGAGCAAACCATATTTTTCAAAGTTGGTGGGAGAGTGGAGGGGGGTGGTGGGGGGGTGGGGGGGGGGTTCAGTGAAGAGTTAGGATACAAATTACATTCAGAAATACACGGAGCGCAGCCAGACAGCCAACAAACACATGGTGATGCCGAACAAGCAGCGTGGGGAGGACAGACAGAACAAAGGGACCTGTTTCATGTTTTAAGTATTTGCAAGTCAAGTGAAGGGGGAGCATTATTGCTACTTTGGTTCTGACGTCTATGGGACTCAAAGACAGGGGATAAAGACAAATTCAGCCCTGCAACCTGTCACGTTTTCAAACATTTGCCGCAAGCGCCCCATTTCCAGTTTCCCCCCCCAAACCATCTTGTCTAAAAGCCCTTTTTCATTATTTGTCCGCACAAGTCTCACCGCTGAGGAATGACCAGAGTTACTAAAGCACTTGTGTTTCGTTAGTATTGAATAAAACAAGAGGGCTGTTATTATGTATGTATAACTCGTCATTGCGGATGAAACATTGTTCTGAAAAAAAGACGATCATTTGGGGAAAGAAATGGCTTTTACGATTTTAAATATTGATTTTTGTAGCAGGCTTGTCAAAACTGTTCCCTCTTTGAACTGAGAGACAGGGCAATTCCCTGTTTCCAGAATGGCGGGTGCTCTATTCTTAAAGTAATTTCAGCTGCACAAAAACAGCAATTGAGTGTGTCGGATAAGTCAAAACACACAGAGAATGGTTTCCAAACACAATATAATCAGACAGTGACACTTCGTCAAAAGCTTTAATTAATTATTTTTTTTTACTCGCCTTGATCGATCAAACATTGAGCAACTCGCCTTATTTTTGTGGCCTTTTCTTAATTTCCTCCAAATGCTGCTTTCTCAACAAGTTTCTGTCACCCAGGCAAATCTGTCTCCTCAAGCCTGACTGAATCATCAGAAAAGGTTGTGTCCCTTTGTCCCTCTGTCCCCCCCGCCGCCCACCCCCCCCACTAAATCCCGTCCCCACTCCGACCCCCACGCACTATAGTTGGGTGGCCTTCCACAGCAGCGGGCTTGGCTTTTCTTTGCAGTTGAAGCAAACCAATAATTGCCAGAACAAATTGAACAGGAGCTTGTCCTGGACTTCTCTTGTCACAGTGAAAACGGAGGGGACCCCAGGAACAAGACCAATCGTGGCTGCCGACAATGCAGCGTAGAATTAGATTTGATGCAGTCACCGTGCCGACATGCGCTGTGCAAGGGCACGGGTAAAACAAAATCCAGACATGTTGACATCTGAAGACTGGGACGGGACAGAAGGTGGCAGGGAGGGCCCACCTCTAGGCGTGAATTCTGAGCAGTCGCAACGTTTGGAAAGATGGCCTTTTATTTTTGTGTGTTATTAGCTGGGAGGTGGTGAAATTCTGCCTGTAATTTCTTGGGTGGAATTGAGCATTTTTGGGCCCAATTTGAGATCTGGGCAGCGGGGGGGGGCGGGGGAGCACGGCACAGAACTGGGACACGCTCTTGTACTATTCATTTGGTTGGAAGTTTCTGAGTTTTGACTGGGCTCTGAGATTTGGGAATGTTCTGTTACTGAGGCCTCTTAATAAGAAGATAAGAAATAGGAGCAGGAGTCGGCCATTCGGCCCCTCGAGCCTGCTCCGCCATTCAATGAGATCATGGCTGATCTTCGACCTCAACTCCATTTTCCCGCCCAATCTCCATATCCCTCGATTCCCTTCGTGCCCAAAAATCTATCGATCTCAACCAAGTCCCGTTCGCCCATCACCCCCTGTTCTCGCTGACCTACATTGGCTCCCAGTTAAGCAACGCCTTGATTTCAAAATTCTCATCCTTGTTTTCAAATCCCTCCATGGCCTCGTCCCTCCCTATCTCTGTAATCTCCTCCAGCCCCACAATCCCCCAAGATATCTGCGTTGCTCTAATTCTGCCCTCCTGAGCTTCCCTGATTATAATCGCTCCACCATTGGCGGCCGTGCCTTCTGATGCCTCAGCCCTAAGCTCTGGAATTCTCTCCCTAAACCTCTCCGCCTCGCTGCCTCTCTCTCCTCCTTTAAAATGCTCCTTAAAACCGACCTCTTTGACCAAGCTTTTGGTCACCAGCCCTAATTTCTCCTTATGTGGCTCGGTGTCAAATTTTTTGTCTTATAATACTCCTGTGCAGCGCCTTGGGACGTTTTACTACATTAAAGGCGCTATATAAATACAATTTGTTGTTGTTGTTGTTGTTAAATATATTCAACGATTCAGCATCCACAGCCCTCTGGGGCAGAGAATTCCAAAGATTCACAACCCTCTGAGTGAAGAAATTCCTCCTCATCTCAGTCCTAAATGTCCGACCCCTTATCCTGAGACTGTGCCCCCTAGTTCTAGATTCTCCAGCCAGGGGGAAACAGCCTCTCAGCATCTACCCTGTCAAATGTTGGTGAAGCCATTTTATAACCATGTGGAACCATTTCACTTGTGGTGGCACAGATAAGAAACAATATTTAACTTATATTTGAGCTTGCCATTAACCCCTAGCAATAGGGAGGACATCTTAGTGACAAGATGGGAACACCACCACCTCCAAGTTCCCCTCCAAGTCACACACTCATCCTGACTTGGAAATATATCGGCCGTTCCTTCATCGTCGCTGGGTCAAAATCCTGGAACTCCCTCCCTAACAGCACTGTGGGAGCACCTTCACCACACGGACTGCAGCGGTTCAAGAATGCGGCTCACCACCACCTTCTCGAGGGCAACTAGGGATGGGCAATAAATGCCGGCCTTGTCAGCGACGCTCACATCCCAGGAACGAATAAAAAAGAAAGGCATTAATACAAAAGCAAAATACTGCGGATGCTGGACATCTGAAATAAAAACAGAAAATGCTGGAAATACTCAGCAGGTCAGGCAGCATCTGTGGAGAGAGAAACAGAGTTAACGTTTCAGGTCGGTGACCTTTCGTCAGAACTGGGAGTTCACCTGATCTGATGAAGGATCATTGACCTGAAACGTTAACTCTGTTTCTCTCTCTACAGATGCTGCCTGACCGGCTGAGTGTTTCCAGCATTTTCTGTTTTAATATTTAAAAAAAAGGGCATGTTAGTTATATCACCTGAGAGCCCATTTTTCCTCCCAGGGAGCAGATGGTTTTAATCTTTCTGGTGGAGCGATCCATCATAATGAAAGCAATTGCTTTGCAAAGTGACATTCTCCTTTACCCAAGTACTGGCTGAAAATTACTCGCTCGCTTTTTCTGAAATTGCCGTTCCCGTTTTAACCTCTTCATCCTGGCTATACAGATCTCAGGGAAAATTTCAAATATCGGATTGTTCTCCACGGGGGAGTTACGACATAGTTAGGAGAAACTTATGTGGTGTTCAAGCTTTGTTCTGTGAGTGTCAGCTGTGGCTCAGTGGGTAGCACCCTCGCCTCTAGAGTCAGTAAGGGTTGTGGGTTCTAAGTCCCACCCCAGGAACTTGAGCACATAAATCTAGGCTGACGCTCCAGTGCAGTGCTGAGGGAGTGCTGCATTGTCAGAGGTGCCGCCTTTCGGGTGAGACGTTAAACTGTAGCCCCGTCTACTCTCTCAGGTGGACGTAAAAGATCCCACGGCCACTATTTCAAAGAAGAACAGGGGAGGTGTCCTGGTGCCAATATTTATCCCTCAATCAACATTGCTAAAACAGATTATCTGGTCATTATCGCATTGCTGTTTGTGGGAGCTTGCTGTGCGCAAATTGGCTGCCACGTTTCCTACATCACAACAGTGACCACACTTCAAAAAGTACTTCATTGGCTGTAAAGCGCTTTGGGACGTAAGGTGGTCGTGAAAGGCGCTGGAGAAATGCGAGTCTTCTTTTTTCTACTGTACAGGAGATGTTTGGGGGGAATTTGTGATATCTGTGCCCTTTCAATCACACACACATCTGGTAGCCATATCGAAAATAAACGGGATTTTAGGCTGCAATGATTTTTGTTGTTTAGGGCCCACATATTGGCTATGGGTTGGTGACAGAGTTATTGAAAACTTTTGTCTCTCTGACTGAAAAGCAATTCAAAACCGTGAAAACATTTATCAAAGGTCAGCTCTGATTGAGGACATTATGGAACTGGTCCATCATCCCCTGAGAATGGGGCTAACCACAGGTACTGATCGAAACCTGTTTTGTCCTTATTTACAAGCACATAGAGGGGGAGTTTTAATGTTCTGATGCGCTGGGAGCGGGGGAGGTGGGGTTGGCCCGGTAGCGCGCGGGATACCCGGAGGTTTTAACTCCACCGCGTGCGTGTGACGTCACTGATAGCTTCCCCGCCCAGAACTCAGCCTGATTGACAGGCTGGCTTCCAGTCGGGTGGGGAACACTGGAGAAGAGGCCGCAACCACAGGTAGGTGCGAGCCCCGACCCCGGGGCGGGGGTGGGGTCCGATCCGTGATCCCGTGGGGGAGGGTCCGATCCCGGGGGTTCCGATCCCTGACCCGCGGGGGGAGTCCGATCCCGGGGGTTCCGATCCCTGACCCAGGGAGGGCAGTCCAATCCTGGCGGGGTGGGGGGGGATCCGATCCCGGGGGTTCCGATCCCTGACCCGCGGGGGGAGTCCGATCCCGGGGGTTCCGATCCCTGACCCAGGGAGGGCAGTCCAATCCTGGCAGGGGGATCCGATCCCGGGGTGGGGGGGGGTCTGATCCGCGACGCTGGGGGTTTTGTATGTGGGGGGAGGTCTGATGGAAGGGGGGCTTGGGGGGCTCGGGGGGGGAAAGCACGCCCGCTCCTCCCAGCCCAGAGGGAATGTTCCTCGAGGCTGTCCTCGCCTCGCTACAGCTGCCGGGATTCCCGAGGCCCGGGATCCCCGGCCACAGCAGGTTAAATCCGAGGCTTCCATATTACCATATATAAAGTGCCAAATCACCTCCTGGGAGCGGGTTGGCTGCTCGTCCCCGCCCCCCCCCCTGTTCCCGCCTCCGTTAAAACCGAAAGTGGGCGGGTTGGAGGCGGGTTGGGGTAGGGATTCAGATTTTTAATCTCCCACTCGACCCAAACCCGTCCATTTTTTGGGGGTTAAAATTCCCCCCATGGTGTCCATCATTTTGAAATGCATCATCGCGTCACTGATGCAAAACATTATCCAAAAGAAAATGACACACCCTGAATGGCAGAGGAGGGAAAGGTCCAATAGCGTTCCGGCGCTGGCGATGGATGTCTAAACCAGTTATGCACCAGATACGCTCAGGACTGTGCCTCTTGGATTTGAGGGAGTGATGGGGGCCATACCAAGGGGAACATCCATGCCTTTGTCACCTCTAGATTTGACAATTCCAATGATCTCCTAGCCAGCCTCTGCATTAAACTTGAGCTCCCCCAAACCTCTGATGCCCGTATTGTAATCTCATACCAAGTTCTGCTCACCCACCACCTCTGTCCTCGCTAACCTATATTGGTTCCTGCTCCCTCAATGTCTTCAATTTAAAATTCGCATCCTCGTGTTTAAATACCTCCATGGCCTCGCCCCTCCCCATCTCTGTAATCTCCTCGAGCTCCACAACCTCCTAGGACTCTGCCTTCCTCTGACTCTGGCCTCTTATGCATTTCCCCCCTCCCTTCATACTGTGATATCTCGAGACACAGCATATATATACAACAGCACAACATGGCTTCCGGTAAGAACTGTACTGCATATGGCTTTATTATTATATACATCAGTAATCCACCAGGTGGCTCTATTACACTCCTCCCTCCTTATTGAAGAAGTTAATCATAGCAAATAATCATTGTACATGGCTTGCATGGTATACAGAACTCTCGGTATACATTTCTCAAATGGAACCTATTTTATGTTTCCAAATTCTACTCTAGAATTCTGTAACACAAACAAAAGATATGAACTTATTTTCCATATTTATGGATTAAACTTAACCACTGGTTTTCTGTTTCGAAGAGGATACCTTATTTCTTGAACAAAACTTTCAGATCTTGTTGTAGGACTTTGACTCATTCTAGGCTGAGCCTGTGGAAAATTTTTCTCCAAGACTGACCTTGATGTACATTTGGACTCTCTGCACTTTCAGACTGTTTGTCTGCCTGACTCGGACTCAGACTTAAATTCTGATTTTCTCTTGGATTTGTTTCTGGTACGTCTGATGCAGGATTTGCTACTGGTACTCTACTTATAACAAGACTATCTGACTCATCAGAATAAATTGAATCATCCCAGCTTTCAACTCCTTCCACATCTGTAGGTAAGGTATGATCAATGTGAACAAACCTAACCTTTCCTGATCAAACATCTTGACCAAATGTGTGCGAGGTCCACATATCTTCACTACTCTTCCTGGTAACCACTTTAACCATTTACGGTGATGGTTCTTCACTCCAACCTTCTGGTTCAACTTCACACTTCTCTCTCTAACTCTACCTTTATCATGACTCTCTTTCTGCCTTGATTGTTTCTCTTCTACGGACTGTGCCAAGTTTGGCTTTAACAACGAAAACCTGGTTCGTGGCTGTCGTTTGAGAAGCATCTCTGCTGGTTTTCTACCAGTAGTGGTATGAGGAGTATTCCGATAGGTAATCAGAAAATTTACCAGTTTGTGGTCCAACGACAACTGACGTTTCTTTGGATTTGGATCCAACATTTGCTTGATGAGGGCACGTTTGACAATTTGTACTGTGCGCTCTGCTGCACCATTTGAAGCAGGGTGGTACGATGGAACTTTGGTATGTTTCACACCGTTTCTGCTCATGAACTGTGTGAACTCTTCTGAACAAAATTGCGACCCATTATCAGCCACAATTTCTTCTGGGAGGCCGTATGAAGAAAACAATCTTCGCAAATTGTCTAGTGTTTTGCTTGTTATTATCCGCATCGGAAACACCTCTACCCACTTCGAGTGACTATCTATCACTGTGAAGAATTGCTGTCCTTCTAGCTCAGCAAAATCTACATGTAACCTTTGCCACACTCTGGGAGGCCATTTCCATGGCTGTAATGGTACTGATGGTGGTTTCTTGCTCACCGATTGACATGTTGTACACTGACTGACTATGTACTCTATCTCTTTATCTAAACCTGGCCACCATAAGTAACTGCGTGCAAAGCTGGAACTGGGGACGTTGGATGGAGGATTGCTGTCAGGGGCTTATGGTCAGTAACTATGGTAAACTTATGACCAAACAAGTATTTGTGAAACTTCTTGACCCCAAAAATCAATGACAAAGCTTCCCTTTCGATCTGCGCATAATTCCGCTCACTGGCACTGAGAGTGCCTGAAGCAAAAGCAATTGGTCTCTCCTCCCCACTATCTAGTACATGAGAGATCACTGCCCCAACTCGTACGGAGAGGCGTCACACGCTAGCTTGATCTCCTTAGATACATCATAGTGAACTAACGTGGTACTCTCTACTAACTGGCTTTTACACTCTTTGAATGCTGTGTCGCATTCTTTTGACCACTTCCAAGGGGCCTGTTTTCTCAACAGCTCATTCAGCAGATGTAACAATGTAGCCAAGTTTGGGAGGAACTTTCCGTAATAATTCAAAAGACCCAAAAATGATCGAAGTTCAGAGACATTCTTGGGAGTGGCTGTATTTCTGATTGCATCCAACTTTCCCTTGGTTGGATGTAAACCATCTTTGTCTACTCTGTGCCCTAAGTACTCCACTGAGTTTTGAAACAACTCACACTTGTGAGCTGTCACTCGTACTCCGTGCTTCTCTAGCCGTTTGAGCACTTCATTCAACACCTCATCATGGATTTGCCTGTTTGGTGCTGAAATGAGTATGTCATCCAAATAACACACTACCCCTTCAATCCCTTGCAATATTTGGTTCATCACCCCCTGGAATATGTCGGGGGCAGAAGACACTCCAAATGGTAGCCTATTGAACTGATATAGGCCGCGGTGAGTATTTATAGTCAAGCAAGACTTGGACTCTTCATCTAACTCAAGTTGTAGGTAGGCGTTTGTTAGATCTAACTTGGAAAAGATCTGGCCACCTGTCAGCGTTGTGAACAAATCTTCCACATTTGGCAACGTATTGGGTAGATTACACTCTAGAGCCTGGTTTACGGTTACCTTATAATCACCACACAAACTTACCTTACCATCTGACTTAGGTACAACAACAACAGGTGTAGCCCAATTACTCAGAGCCACCTTAGAGATAATGTTCTCTGTTTCTAGTCTTTTGAGTTCTTGCTCAACTTTCTCCTTGAGTGCGTCTGGTACGGGACGTGGCTTGCAGTAAACTGATCTTGTGTCCTTCTGCACTCTGACACTCACCTAGAAGTCTTGGATCGGACTGCCTGTTTCACTGAACACCTTCGGATACTGCTTGATGACATCATCTTTCGATGCAAATTTCACTTCCACATGAAAAATCTCATTCCAATCCAGCTTCCGTGATCCCAACCAATTTCTACCTATCAAGGCAGGCTTGTCTCCTGCCACTACTATGAGAGGCAAGCTCTGACACTGATCCTTGTATTTCACTGGTATGGTGACACTTCCTACTACAGGGATTTGCTCTCCTGAGTAGCCTTGCAGCTCTACCTTCGATTTCTCTAGTCGACAATCACACAACTTGTCGCGATATAGTGATTCCCGGTACTACGCTCACGGATGCACAGTGTCGATTTCCACGGGTATCCTGGTTCCTGCGACATCTACTTGGATGACGATACCTCGCGAATCGCTGTTCGATACCTTCGTGCTCCTAATGACGTGAAACTCCAGAAACTCCTCGTCCTGCTGCTTCTCTTCAACGATATGTAGTGTCTGGCGATTTCTACTTCTAGCATTGCCAGTCGGTTTACTCTTCTGTCGGCACGCCTTCGCAAGATGCCCAGTTTTCTTGCAGTAGAAACACTCTGCCTTCACATATGGACAGCTTTGAGCGATGTGTTGTCCCAGGCACCGATAGCATGACTTCAATGCACTGTTACCTTGGCCAGTTGCTGAGGCTTCGGGGCCCAACTGCCTTTTACTTTTAGTCTGCAGCCGATTCACCGCGGTTGTCTGATGACTGGAAATGGCGCGGAGCTCTCGGGAGTATCGGTCGGCCATATCCATCGACAGCTGTCTGACAAGCTAAGTCAAAAGTCAAGTTAGGGGTTGTCAACAATTTACTTCTGATACGTTCATTTTTCAACCCACAAACAAAGCGGTCACGCAAAGCTCGGTCCTGAAAGTTTCCGAAATGACTGTGAATGGATAGCTTTTGTAAAGCTACAATGTACTCACTGATACCCTCGTCATTTAATTGATCACGTGTTCCAAAACGATAACTTTCAGCAGTTTCCAGGGGCTCAGGACTGTAGTGCTGTTCTAACTTGGTTAAGATCTCCTTCAGTGGCGTGTCCTTCGGCTTGGCGGGAACAAGCACATTTTTCAGCATTTCATACACCTCGGGGCCTGCTTCAGTCAAAAAAATAGCCCGTTTCATTTCTAAAACCGCCCGGTTACGGTTTACATCATCGGGGACTTCGACGATACTATTCGCGGTGAAAAACATTTCTAGCCGCCCCACATATACTCTGAAAGTCTCTCGGTCACGATGGAGCTCACCCAAGCGCCCTATTATTCCCATAGGCGCGGCATTCTGAACTCTGGCAATGTTGATAGTTCAGCCACGTGTGCTCGAAATTTACCTCGGATTTTTAAGTTTTTCTGCAAAATGAAGAACCGCTAACAGTCCCTCCGTCGGTTGGCAGGATTATCCTCCAACAAAAATATCAGATAGGGAATCCGCAATCGCATCCTCATCGCCAATTCTGTGATATCTTGAGACACAGCATATATACACAACAGCACAACATGGCTTCCGGTAAGAACTGTACTGCATATGGCTTTATTATTATATACATCAGTAGTCCACCAGGTGGCTCTATTACACATACCACCAATGCCAGTCATCCCTTCAGTTGTCTAGTTCCTAAACTCTAGAATTTCCTCGCTGAACATCTTTGCCAGTCCACAACACTCTCCTCCTTTAAGACCCTACTTAAAACCCACCTATCACCCCTTCTAATACATTGTTCTTTAGCCGGACATCTAGTTCTTGTTTGAATACACCTTTGTGAAGTGCCTCATGATGTTTCTCTGAGTAAAAAAAAGAAAGTCTTGAGTTTATGTAGCGCCTTTCACGACCACCAGATGTCCCAAAGCGCTTTACGGCCAATTAAGTATTTTTGAAGTGTAGTCACTGTTGTAATGTGGGAAACGTGGCAGCCAACTTGTGCACAGCAAGCTCCCACAAACAGCAATGTGATAATGACCAGATGATCTGTTTTTTAGTGATGTTGATTGGGGGATAAACGCTCACTGTTCGTCCAATGATATCAATAACGGGACCGCCCCATACGTCCTGGAGTGGCCCCATTGCAAACAACAGGGCGCAGCTTCGGAAGGTCCCTCTGTCCGCCCCCCCCCTCCCCCCCCCCGCTCTCTCCCTCAAACTCCAGGACGCACGGGGGGCATTTATGTAATTGATGCCACAGGAGATAACAGTCCCGGGGAGAACTCCTCTGCTTTTCTTCGCAATTGCACCATGGGATCTTTTACATCCACCTGAGAGAGCAGACGGGGCCTTCGGTTTAACGTCTCATCCGAAAGATGGCACCTCCGACAGTGCAGCGCTCTCTCAGTACCGCACTGGAGTGTCAGCCTAGCTTTTAGCGCTTTGGGATGTCCGGTGGTCGTGAAAGTGCCAGTACCAAGGGAGCGCTGCTCTGTCGGAGGTGCCGTCTTTCAGATGAGATGTTAAACCGAGGCCCCGTCTGCTCTCTCAGGTGGACGTAAAAGATGCCATGGCACTATTTCGAAGAAGAGAAGGGGGAGTTAACTCCGGTGTTCTGGCCAATATTTATCCCTCAATCAACATCACTAAGATGTGGAGATGCCGGTGTTGGACTGGGGTGGACAAATGTGAGAAGTCGCACAACACCAGGTTATAGTCCAACAGCTTTATTTGAAATCACAAGCTTTCGGAGCGCTGCTCCTTCGTCAGGTGAAGTGAAGAGATGCATATAGGCACAGCATATATAGTCAGAGAACACAGCCAGATGATTACAGTTAATCTTTCTAACTGCCCTTTATCACACCTCGTCAGAGAGATAATCACGGCAATCAAAGGTGTGGATGGTGTCCAACCAGGTCAGTCAGGGAAATATTACATCAAAGACAATGATCCACACCTTTGATTGCTGTGATTATCTCTCTGCCGAGGTGTGATAAAGGGCAGTTAGAAAGATTAACTGTAGTCACCTGGCAGTGTTCTCTGACTATATATGCTGTGCCTATATGCATCTCTTCACTTCACCTGACGAAGGAGCAGCGCTCCGAAAGCTTGTGATTTCAAATAAAGCTGTTGGACTATAACCTGGTGTTGTGCGACTTTCCAACATCACTAAAAAACAGGTGATCTGGTCATTATCACATTGCTTTTTGTGGGAGCTTGCTGTGTACAAATTGGCTGCTGTGTTTCCTACATTACAACAGTGACTAGACTTCAAACGTAGTTCATTGGCTGTCAAGCGCTTTGGGACATCCTGAGATGGTTGAAAGGTGCTGTAGAAATTCAAGTCTGTCTTTTCCTTTTCCTTTAGTGCTGTGGAAAGTGAAGAACTAACTGGTTGACCAGCTCTGAAATGCTGGAAGTTGTAGCAAGCTGATTCTTTTTTTTCATTCACGTACTGTGGGCGTCGTCAGCAAGGCCATTGCCCGTCCCTGATCGCCCTCAAGAAGCCGTCTTCTTGAATACAACTGAGTGGCTTGTGAGGCAGTTAAGAGTCGACCGCATTGCTGTGGGTCTGGAGCCACACAGAGGCCAGACCGGGTCAGGAGCGTCAGCCTAGATTTTTGCATTCAAGTCCCCGCCCGGAGTGGGACTTGAACACACAACCTTCTGACTCTCAAGAGCGAGGGCGCCGCCCACTGAGCCACATGCTGACACTTAAGCGTGGTTAGATGACGAATATATATATTCCATACGCATAAGCACAAGATGGGAATGGAGTTTGGAGAGCGGCGTCAGAAACTCACTGCTCAGTGCCACCGAGCGGCCATGGCCGTAGTAATGATTGACGCAACAAAATCAAACGGGAGGGCCATTTGCAATGGTAAATATTGATAGAATATTACAGGTTTGAGTGCAAGATTACAAGAGTTCCTTTCCATGCCCCGGTGCGTTGTTGAGGAACATGCAGCTGCAGCTCCCTCTGCTGGTGAGAGCCCGAGCATGGGGCCTAGTGTGGAAGAGGACGCATTTCTGCCTTTTTTTGACCCACGTATCATTACTTATAATGTTCTTCAAAAGATAAGCATTCCGCATACAATAAAAAGACAGCTTCTGGTTTATTTCAGTCATTAAGTTTCATGACTTAACCACCACCACTATCAGTGGTGGAGAAGCCACGTTTCATACTTGATGTGCTGCAGCCAGGGCCTCACGCACCTTTGAACCCTTTGAGTGTCACCCCGTGGCTCAGTGGGTAGGCACCCTCACCTCTGAGTCAGAAGGTCGTTGTTTATAGTCCTACTCCGGAGACTTGAGCACAAAAATCTAGGCTGACACTTCCAGTGCAGTACTGAGGGAGTGCTGCACTGTCAGAGGTGCCGTCTTTCGGATGAGACATTAAACCGAGGCCCCGTCTGCTCTATCAGGTGAACATAAAAGATCCCACGGCCACTATTTCAAGAAGGAGCAGGGGGAGTTCTCCCCGGTGTCCTGGGGCTAATATTTATCCCTCAATCAGCATCACTAAAAAACAGATTATCTGGTCATTATCACATTGCTGTTTGTGGGAGCTTGCTGTGCACAAATATGGCTGCCGTGTTTCCTACATTACTAACAGGGCCTACACTTCAAAAGTAGTTCATTGGCTGTAAAGTGCTTTGGGATGTATGGAAATGCAACTCTTTCTTTGCCTTTTGCTCTACTGCTGTGGAAAGTGAGAAACTAACTGGTCGACCAGCTCTGAAATGCTGGAAGTTGTTTTTTTTTCCATTCATGCAGTGTGGGCATCACCAGCAAGGCCATTGCCCATCCCTAATTGCCCTCAAGAAGCCATCTTCTTGAATACAACTAAGTGGCTTGTGAGGCAGTTAAGAGTCAACCGCATTGCTGTAGGGTCTGGAGTCACATAGAGGCCAGACCGGGTAAGGGCGACAGATTTCCTTCCACTATGGGTTTTCATGCAATTCAGTAGTTTCATGGTCACCATTGCTAGCTTTTTATTCCAGATTTATTTAATTGATTGAATTTAAATTCCCCAGCTGCTGTGGTGAGCTTTGAGCTCATGTACTAACCAGATCATTAATCCAGGCTTCTGGAGTACTAAGTTCAACAACATAATCACTGTGCTACCGTTCACCCTCCGTCAAACCACCTATCCATTGGAGTGCAATTTTTTTCAATGCATAGTTGTGTCATTAGAATCTAGGAGCAGGAGTAGGCCATTCGGCCCGTCGAGCCTGCTCCACCATTCAATACGATCATGGCTGATCATCCAAATCCAGTACCCTGTCCCTGCTTCAATCCCCACAGTACACATATCCCACCCTACCCCCGTAACCCCACGTATTTAATTCCCCCTAACATATCCCATCCTATCCCCACATATTTAATCCCCCTAACACTAAGGGTCAATTTATCATAGCCAAATCAACCTAACCCAGCACATTTTTGGACTGTGGGAGGAAACCGGAGCACCCGGAGGAAACCCACGCAGACACGGGGAGAATGTGCAAACTCCACACAGACAGTCACCCGAGGCCGATTCGAACCCGGGTCCCTGGCGCTGTGAGGCAACAGTGCTAACCACTATGCCACCGTGTTGCCCAATTCTTGGCAATACGCTGGTATTATGACATCACCGTGCCTTCCCGGTCCCCTCGATGCAAGAACATAGTAAAGTGCCCGGCAAAGTTTTCTGACACTGCCTCTTTGGCAAATGAATCCTCCTGTAATTTTTCAGAGTCTTCTAACATCCGTACCGAAAGAGCAAACTCTTTGCCTTTTATTTGCTCTCCCATTGCCTACCTCAAGCAGAAATCTCTCTCTCAGTCAAGCTCTTGCGTCCAAGTTTAAATATAAATGAGAAGGTTGGGAAAGCATATTCTGAAGTGTCTCACTAATTACTGTTTAAGTATTCAAATTGGGCTCCATAGATCCATCAACCACAGTGCAAACATCAACCTTGAAATGTCAGCACTTGGAAATGACACGAGGGAGTGCAAACCCATTTGGATTTCTGTCACACGATGCTGCTTTGCATCATAAACAGTAATTGTCCAGAGAAATTTGATTTGTATAATAGGCGTGGAACACTGTGTGCATTTCTGTTTTTTGAATATTCATCACTAAATGTTTACATTCGATTGAAGTGCTCAAAAAATATATATATTTTTTAATTTGTTCCTGGGATGTGGGCGTCGCTGGCGAGGCCAGCATTTATTGCCCATCCCTAATTGCCCTTGAGAAGGTGGAGGTGAGCCGCCTTCTTGAACCGCTGCAGTCCGTGTGGTGTAAGTACTCCCACAGTGCTGTTAGGGAGGGAGTTCCAGCATTTTGACCCAGCGACGATGAAGGAACGGCCGATATACTTCTAAGTCAGGATGGTGTGTGACTTGGAGGGGAACTTGGAGGTGGTGGTGTTCCCATGCGCCTGCTGCCCTTGTCCTTCTAGGTGGAAGAGGTCGCGGGTTTGGGAAGGTACTGCTGAAGAAGCCTTGGCGAGTTGCTGCAGTGCATCTTGCAGATGGTACACACTGCAGACACGGTACGCCGGTGGTGGAGGGAGTGAATGCTTAAGGTGGTGGATGGGGTGCCAATCAAGCGGGCTGCTTTGTCCTGGCTGGTGTCGAGTTTCTTGAGTGTTGTTGGAGCTGCACTCATCCAGGCAAGTGGAGAGTATTCCATCACACTCCTTACTTGTGCCTTGTAGATGGTAGAAAGGCTTTGGGGAGTCAGGAGGTGAGACACTCGCCACAGAATACCCAGCCTCTGACCTGCTCTTGTTGCCACAGTATTTATGTGGCTGGTCCAGTTAAGTTTCTGGTCAATGGTGACCCCCAGGATGTTGATGGTGGGGGATTCGGCGATGGTAATGCCGTTGAATGTCAAGGGGCGGTGCGTTGCACACATTCTGCCAATATTGATAGGGCCTTAAACACTACCAGCAACTTTTATTGCTGATGACACAAGGATAGGTGGGAAAGCAAGTTGTGAAGAGGACACAAAGAATCTGCAAAGGTATATAGACAGGCTAAGTGAGTGGGCAAAAATCTGGCAGATCGACTATAATGTGGGAAAATGCGAGGTTATCCGCTTTGGTCAGAAAAATAAAAAAGCAAATTATTATTTAAATGGAGAGAGATTACAAAATGCTGCGGTACAGAGGGATCTGGGGGTCCTTGTACATGAAACACAAAAAGTTAGCATGCAGGTACAGCAAGTAATTGGGAAGGCAAATGGAATGTTGGCCTTTATTGCAAGGGAGATGGAGTATAAAAGTAGGGAAGTCTGCTACAACTGTACAGGGTATTGGTGAGACCGCACCTGGAGTACTGCGTACAGTTTTGGTCTCCTTATTTAAGGAGGGATATACTTGCATTGGAGGCAGTCAGAGAAGGTTCACTAGGTTGATTCCTGAGAGGAGGGGGTTGTCTTATGAGGAAAGGTTGAGCATGTTGGACCTATACTCATTGGAGTTTAGAAGAATGAGAGGGGATCTTATTGAAACATATAAGATGCTGAGGGGGCTCGACAAGGTAGATGCTGAGAGGATGTTTCCCCTCATGGGGGAATCTAGAACTCGGGGGCATAGTTTCAGAATAAGGGGGCACCTTTTTAAATCGGGAAATGAGGAGGAATTTCTTTTCTCAGAGGGTCGTGAATCTGTGGAATTCTCTACCCCAGAGAGCTGTGGAGGCTGGGTCATTGAATACATTTAAGGTGGAGATAGACAGATTTTTGAATAATAAGGGAGTCAAGGGTTATGGGGAGCGGGCAGGGAAGTGGAGTTGAGGCCAAGATCAGATCAGCCATGATCTTATTGAATGGCGGAGCAGACTCGAGGGGCTGTATGGCCTATTCCTGCTCCTATTTCTTATGTTCTTATGAATCTAAAGGGACCTTGATATTAAACAAGTCTTACAACAGCCACTAGACCTCTCGCAGTATGCAGTGGCTCAATCACCGCACCGTCGTCCCCTCCGTGTCCTTCGATGGGGCAATAAACAGCTTTACGACAGATTTTTCTCTGTAACTCCAGCGGGTCGACTAAGGCGCGGAGCCGTGCCACCAGCTCCCTGCAGCCTGCTGATACTTCTGGAGTTTTCCGCCGGAAGGAATGGCGGCTGTTGAATACATCCACCCAAAAAAAAACGGCCGGGTGTATCCGAATGATGTGTTAAAAGTGGGAAAGCATCAGAAGGTACATTTTCCATCACTAATGCCACAACGACGCTACATAGAATATACGGCACAGAAACAGGCCATTCGGCCCAACCAGTCCATGCCGGCGTTTATGCTCCACTCGAGCCTCCTCCCGTCTTTCCTCATCTAACTCTATCAGCATAACCCTCTATTCCCTTCTCCCTCATATGCTTGTCCAGCCTCCCCTTAAATGCATCTATACTATTCGCTTCAACCACTCCCGGTGGTAGCGAGTTCCACATTCTCAACACTCCTTGGGTAAAGAAGTTTCTTCTGAATTCCCTATTGGATTTCTTGGTGACTATCTTATATTGATGGCCTCTCGTTTTGCTCTTCCCCACAAGTGGAAACATTCTCTCTGTGTCTACTCTATCAAAACCTTTCATAATTTTAAAGACTTCTCTATTAGGTCACCCCTCAGCCTTCTCTTCTCAAGAGAGAAGAGACCCAGCCTGTTCATCTTTTCCTGATATGTATACCCTCGCATTTCTGGTATCTTCCTTGTAAATCTTCTCTGCACCCTCTCCAGTGCCTTTTTATAATATGGAGACCAGAATAGGATTGCTGGTGGGTGTGTTCCTGGGCAACAGCGCTCCTATGGTGTTTGGGGGATTCAATATTTAAATACCCCCAAAAGAGTGTAACTGATTGCATGCCTGGGATTTAAGATTTAAAAAAGAAAAGAAAATGTCTTCAAGCTACCCTGGTGGTAGCAGTCCACAGTCTGCTGAAGCTGCCCAAAGCCTGCAGCAGACACTTTCCACCTCCCCTGAGGCAGATCCCACAGCATTGAACTTTTACGCCATGAACAACAATAACAACTTGTATTTATATAGCGCCTTTAATGTAGTAAAATGTCCAAGGTGCTGCACAGGAGTATTTTAAGACAAAAAAATTTGACAACAATCCACATAAGGATAAATTAGGGCAGGTGACCAAAAACTTGGTCAAAGAGGTAGGTTTTAAGGAGCGTCTTAAAGGAGGAGAGGTTTAGGCAGGGAATTCCAGGGCTTAGGGCCTAGGCAACAGAAGGCACGGCCACCAAAGGTTGAGCGATTATAATCAGGGATCCTCAAGAGGTCAGAATTAGAGGAGCGCAGATATCTCGGGGGGTTGTGGGGCTGGAGGAGGTTACAGAGATAGGGAGGGGGTGAGGCCATGGAGCGATTTGAAATCGAGGCGCTGCTTAACTGTGAGCCAATGCAGGTCAGAGAGCACACATGAAATCCTTTCAGGCTATGCGTTCAAATCTCTCCTTGGCCTTGCCCTCCCTATTTCTGTAACCCCCTCCAGCCCGACAACCCTCCGACGCTGGCCTTTTGTGTATCCCACATCCCTTCACTCCACCAGCCTAGACCCCACGCTCTAGAATTCCCTCCCTAAACCGCTCCGCCTCTCTCTCTCTCCTTTAAGACCCTCGTGAGGTGTCCCGCTCCAGCAAGATTTGAGGGCCAATATAAATTAATTGCTCTGTTGTCAGACCTTTGAGTCATTACTCATCCACCATTAACGAAAGACTTGCATTTATATAGCACCTTTCACAACATGCTTTACAAGCGCAGTCACTGTTGTAATGTAGGAAGCACAGCAAGCTCCCAAAAACAGCAATGCAATGAGGACCAGATAATCTGCTTTTTAGTGATATTGATTGACATTGGCCAAGACAAACACCGCTGCTACATCTTCGAAATAGTGCCAGGGGATCTTTAATATCCACCTGAGGGGGGCAGACGGGGCCTCGGTTTAATGTCTCATCTGAAAGACGGCACCTCCGACAGTGCAGCACTCCCTCAGTATTGCACTGTGGAGTGTCAGCCTAGATTGTTTGTGCTCAGGTTTCTGGGGTGGGGACTTGAATCCACAACCTTCTGACTCAGAAGCAGAGGGTGCTGCCCACTGAGCCACGACTCCCACGCTTGGGAGGCTTGATCCAAATACCCATTCCCAGTTACCGCCGCTGGTGCATCTGTACGCCCTTTCCCAATGAGAAACAATCAAGATTCAAGGCAAACAGGGAGGCGATAAAAAGGCTTTTCCTCACAATGAAAAAAGCAAAATTGAATTTACTTGTTACCAGGAAATATTTTGCTCTCAATGGTACACAGTGCTTGTAAACCAAATGCTTTACAAAAGGTTAACCATTACAGTGAATTTATGAAAAGGCTACAGCGTGCAGCTGTGATTGTTTTTTTTTTATTGATTTCTGTTTGTAAGGCTGTCTTCAAATAAGAATTTCTGCAGATTGCATCTCCGTCTCCGCTGAAACACTTTTCAATTGTTGCGGCGTGAATAACAGTACAGTTTTTTTTTTGCGCGGCTGACTATCTGAAGTCATTCGAGGATCAGTTCTTCAAACAAGACACAATTGGCAAAAAGTCAAGCCCGGCCTCACGGCCCACTAGTTACAGCAGAGCGCTTTCTGGGAGCGTGCATCCTATTGTTTCTGCACCTGGTATCAGGCACGGTTAGAAAGCACCTGCCTTTAAAACCCGTGAAAAGATCTTAGTTGAAATATGCAAAATTTAATTAAAACGAACAAAAGGTCTCATGCATACAATTAGTCCTTTTTTTTGGTAGGGTATGACATGCATTCAAAAGCGGCAGGAGGTATTCTATGCTGATTTAAACTGTATAAATCAGGTTCTGGATGAGGTGGCCAATGCAGAAATGAAAGGCAATCTGAACTTCAATTAAAAACTGATTGTAGTGTACTTGTAATGTCTCGCAAGAACGTGACGGGCGCACTCAAAACTGTCTTTTTGAGTGAAGTGTTTTAATATACCGTATCTAACCTCATATTCAGTTTAATTTTCCAGTTTCATTGTATATGAACCAGTTGATTCAATTATCTGGTGAGGAGCTTGGAGAGCTGATTAATATTTGGAGAGACAGCGAAGCATTGAACACCAACCCATTACTAATAGTTGGATTTAATTTTATCAGAGTGTCAGCCGTCGTTCAGTGGGTAGCGCCCTTGCCTCTGAATCCTAAAGGTCGTGGGTTCAAGTCCCACTCCAGAGACTTTGAGCACAGTAAATCTGAGCTGAGACTGCCAGTGCAATACTGAGGGTGTGCTACACTGTCGGAGGTGCCGCCTTTCGGATGAGATGTTAAATTGAGGCCCCGTCTGCTCTCTCAGGTGGACATGAAAGATCCCATGGTCACTATTTCAATAGAAGAGCAGGGGAGTTCTCCCCGGTGTCCTGGGGCCAATATTTATCCTTCAATCAACATCATTAAAACAGATTATCTGGTCATTATCACATTGCTGTTTGTGGGATCTTGCTGTGCGCAGATTGGCTGCCGCGTTTCCTACATTACAACAGTGACTGCACCTCAAGAAGTAAAGAGCTTTGGGATGTCCGGTGGTCGAAAAGTGCTATATAAATGCAAGTCTTTCTTTCTTATAGGACCCAAAGCTAGGGTTAACTTTTCAAATTCAAGTTAGCTTTAAACAGTAAACCTTATATAATGGTGTGTACTATCCCAGCTCACCGAATAAGGCTCACGAGGTATCATTTTACCTGAACTATTTTTTTTATTCATTCCTCTGATGTGGGCGTCGCTGGCAAGGCTGGCATTTATTGCCCATCCCTAATTGCCCTTGAGAAGGTGGTGGTGAGCCGCCTTCTTCAACCGCTGCAGTCCGAGTGGTGAAGGTGCTCCCACAGTGCTGTTAGGGAGGGAGTTCCAGGATTTTGACCCAGCGACGATGAAGGAACGGCCGATATATTTCCAAGTCAGGATGGTGCATGACTTGGGGAGGTACTTGGAGGTGGTGGTGTTCCCATGGGCCTGCTGCCCTTGTCTTTCTAGGTGGTAGAGGTCGTGGGTTTGGGAGGTTGCCGAAGAAGCCTTGGCGAGTTGCTGCAGTGCAGCTTGTCGATATTATACACTGCAACATGGTGCGCCGGTGGTGAAAAGGGTAGACATTTAGACAATTGAGTGAGTTACTGTTAAAGTGGACTGCTTTTTACTGGATTGTGTCGAGCTTTTTGAGTGTTGTTGCAGTTGCACCCATCCAGGCAAATGGAGTATTCCATCACACTCCTGACTTGCGCCTTGCAGTTGATGGAGAGGCTCTGGGGAGTCAGGAGGTGAGCCACTCACCGCAGACTACCCAGCCTCTGAGCTGCTGTAGTAACCAGTTGAGTTTCTGGTCAATGGTGACCCCAAGGATGTTGATGGTAGGGGACTCAGTGATGGTAATGCCTTTGAAAGTTAAGGGAAGGTGGTTAAGCGCTCTATTGTTGGAGATGGTCATTGCCTGGCACTTGTGTGGTGCGAATGTTACCTGCCACTTATCAGCCCAAGCTGGATGTTGTCCAGGTCTTGCTGCATGTGGCCATGGACTGCTTCATTATCTGAACACTGTGCAATTATCAGTGCTCTGCCCCACTTCTGACCTTATAATGGAGGGAAGATAATTGATGAAGCAACTGAGGATAGCTGGGCATAGGATGCTGGCCTGAGCAGTGACGTCCTGGAGCTGAGATAGTTGGCCTCCAACAACCAGAACCATCTTCCGTTGTGTCAGGTATGACTCCAGCCACTAGAGAGTTTTCCCCTCATACCCTTTGACTTCAGTTTCACTAGGGCTCCTAGGGACACTTAGTAGAACGCTGCCTTGATGCCAACAGCAGTCACTTTCACCCCACCTCTGGAATTCAGCTCTTGTGTTGTGGGCAACACGGTGGCATAGTGGTTAGCACTGGTGCCTCACAGCGCCAGGGACCGGGTTCGAATCTGACCTCGCGTGACTGTCTGTGTGGAGTTTGCACATTCTCCCCGTGTCTGCGTGGGTTTCTCCGGGTGCTCCGGTTTCCTCCCATAGTCCAAAAATGTGCGGGTTAGGTTGATTTGGCTATGATAAATTGACCCTTAGTGTTAGGGGGGGATTAAATATGTGGGGTTATGGGGATAGGATGGGATATGTTAGGGGGAATTAAATACGTGGGGTTACGGGGGTCGGGTGGGATATGTGTACTGTGGGGATTAAAGCAGGGACAGGGTACTGGATTTGGATGATCAGCCATGATCGTATTGAATGGTGGAGCAGGCTCGACGGGCCGAATGGCCTACTCCTGCTCCTAGATTCTATGTTCCTATGTAAGGAGGCCTGGAGCTAAATGGTCCTGGTGGAACCCAAAATGACCATCGATGAGCAAGTTATTGGTGAGTAGGTGTCGCTTGATAGCACTGTTGATAACTCTGTCCATCATAAGAACATTATATAATAAGATAAGAAGCAGGAGTTGGCCATATGGCCACTCGAGCCTTCTCCATCATTCAATGAGATCATGGCTGATCATCGACCTCAACTCCACTTCCCCGCCCGATCTCCATAACCCGTGGTTCCTTTAGTGTCCAAAAATCTATCGATCTCTGCCTTGAATATACTCAACGATTCAGCATCCACAGCCCTCTGGGGCAGAGAATTCCAAAGATTCACAACCCTCTGAGTGAAGAAATTTCTCCTCCTCTCAGTCTTTAATAGCCGACTCCTTATCCTGAGACTATGCCCCCTAGTTCTAGACACTCCATCCAGGGGGAAGCGACCTCTCAGCATCTACCCTGTCAATCCCCCCTCAGGATCTTATATGTTTCAATGAGATCACCTCTCATTCTTCTAAACTCCAGTGACTATAGGCTCAATCTCTCCTCATAGGACAACTCTCTCATCCCATCACTTTGCTGATAGATTGGGAGTAGGCTGATCGGGCAGTAATTGGCCGGGGTGGATTTGTCCTGCTGTATGAACGCGATGTAAACTTAACTTCTCGTTGCTGTTTTCAGCTACCCCTCGGGCTGCACTGAAATCATGAACTACTCCAGGTGTTTCCATGCCAACCACAGCCACCAATGGCCGCTGTGCCTTAACGACATTACTTTCAATCTGCATCAAATCAAATCGCTGTTTCTCCTCGAATATTCGGTGGCAAGTTTTTAAATTTCAACCTAATTTTTAAAATATATTCTGTTGTGCATTATCACGTACGATATTCTTGTTGGATAAAACGCTGTATGCAGCAGCTTCTCAATATTTCAAGTAGCATCTATCAGCAGAACCCTGCTTCTATTTCAGAAGCTGAGTGACCTGCTGTGCACGTCCAAAATGTTCTCGTTTTATTTCAAATTTGAGATTATTTAAAACATTGTTTTTTTTTTACCTTTTCCCTGTTTTATTAGATTGGTTAATCAAACTGAATAAATATTATCTCCAATAGTTATAGGTGCTCTTTATTTAGCTCCAGAGACTTGAGCGCAAAAATCTAGGCTGACACTCCAGTGCAGTACTGAGGGAGTGCTGCGCTGTCGGAGGTGCCGTCTTTCGGATGAGACGTTAAACCGAGGCCCCGTCTGCTCTCTCAGGTGGACGTAAAAGATCTCATGGCCACTATTTCGAAGAAGAGCAGGGGAGTTCTCCCTGGTGTCCTGACCAGTATTTATCCCTCAACCAACATCACTAAAAAAACAGATTATCTGGTCATAGTGAGAAAGAAAGACTTTAAGAGAAGGGAGCACCATCCGTGGCTAACTAAGGAAGTAAAGGATGGTATCCAATTGCAAACAAAGGCATACAAGGGGGTTGGAGTATAAAAGCAGGGAAGTCCTGCTACAACTGTACAGGGTATTGGTGAGACCACACCTTGAGTACTGTGTACAGTTTTGGTCTCCTTATTTAAGGAAGGATATACTTGCATTGGAGGCAGTTCAGAGACGATTCACTAGGTTAATTCCAGAGATGAGGGGGTTGACTTATGAGGAAAGGTTGAGCAGGCTGGGCCTATACTCATTGGAATTTAGAAGAATGAGAGGTGATCTTATTGAAACATATAAGATACTGACGGGGCTCGACAAGGTAGATGCAGAGAGGATGTTTCCCCTTGCGGGGAAATCTAGAACTCGGGGGCACAGTTTCAGAGTAAAGGGTCGCCCTTTTAGAAGTGAGATGAGGAGGAATTTCTTCTCTCAGAGGGTCGTAAATCTGTGGAATTCTCTGCCCCAGAGAGCTGTGGAGGCTGGGGCATTAAATACATTTAGGGTGGAGATAGACAGATTTTTGCAAGATAAGGGAGTGAAGGGCTATGGGGAGTGGGCGGGGAAGTGGCTTTGAGCCCAAGATCAGCCATGATCTTATTGAATGGCAGAGCAGGCTCGAGGGGCCAAGTGGCCTATTCCTGCTCCTATTTCTTATGTTCTTATGTTCTTATCACATTGCTGTTTGTGGGAGCTTGCTGTGCGCAAATTGGCTGCCGCGTTTCCTACATTACAACAGTGACTACACTTCATAAAAGTACTTCATCGGCTGTAAAGTGCTTCGTGACGTCCGGTGGTCGTGAAAGGCGCTATAGAAATGCAAGTCTTTCATTCTTTTATATTCATCTGATAACATTTTTACATTTTCTTGCAGTGAGATCCATTTGCTACTAAATAGATACCGACCTGTTTTTCTATCCTTGAAGCATCTACATCAGATCATTGGATTTAAAAAAAAATATTTTAACTGCAATTGAACAGTGTTAATTCAAAACATTGTATTCACAATCTGAGAATTGATTCTCTGATAATGGCTTGCCTGGGAGTCTGATATCACAAGAAGTCAAACCTCACACAATATATTTTTACAGAATTACAAAGTAAATCTATGATATGTGCAGCATTGTGTGTGTTTTCTTTTTGCAGTGTGGAGTAAAAAAATCCTCTTTTCAAGATATTTTCTTTCCTCCCCCTCTCTCGGGTCGAATTAAAACATTGCCAAAAAGCCCTTGATTTTTTTTTCCCCCGCTTTGATTGAACAAGGGGTTGTTTGTAAAGAGGATGCTCTTTGCTCCTCTTTCCCTTGTTGCTGCTGTTCGCAAAAAACACAGGCTGTGATTTGCGTGCAGAACCGGCGGTCGGTAGGTTCGAAATAAAACGGCAAAAATCTCCGAAAGGGATTATAATTAGAAGATGACACTTGGCGAACAAAACAATTTTTAATCCTGCCAAAGGCTAAGTGGGTAAAGCCAGCACTTGGTGCAGCACCAAGGCCTGCAGCCGAGAAATCCCAGCTTCAGTCCCTGTTCTGCGCTGCCTCTTGATCACAGCTGAACCCAACCTTGTCCCCACCTGACATCTAGCACATAGAATTCCAACAACAACTTACACAGCGCCTTTGATGTAGTGAAATGGCCCCAAGGTGCTTCACAGGAGTGTTGGAAGACAAAAAAATTTGACACCGAGCCACACAAGGAGAAATTCGGGCAGGTGACCAAAAGCTTGGTCAAAGAGGTAGGTTTTAAGGAGCGTCTTAAAGGAGGAAAGAGAGGTAGAGGGTGACATGAATCTTGTCATTCATGTATGAAGTAATACTGGGCGGCCTGCTGGTGGCGCTGTCCAGGGAGAGTATAAATACTCGGGCATGGGCCCAGCTTGCTTAGGACATTCCTCAACAGGAACTAGTGAAGGACACAACTAGATCTCCATGTTGAAAAACAGTTGATTAAAGCTTTGTTTAACGCTGAGACCAAGTGCCTGGTAGTTTTCTTACGTCAGAGAGGTGGAGAGGTTCAGGCAGGGAATTCCAGAGCTTGTGGTTACAGCACAGAAACAGACCATTCGGCTCAACTGCTCCGTGCCGGTGTTTGTGCTCCACTCGAGCCTCCTCCCACCCCTACTTCATCTCACCCCATCAACATATCCTTCTATTCCTTTCTCCCTCATGTGTTTATCAGCCTCCCCTTAAATGTATCTATGCTATTCGCCTCAACCACTCCCTGTGGTAGCGAGTTCCACATTCTCACCACTCTCTGGGTAAAGAAGTTTCTCCTGAATTCCCTATTGGATTTATTCGTGACTACTTTGTATTTATGACCCCTAGTTCTGGTCTCACATGCAAGTGGAAACATCTTCTCTCCATCCACCCTATCAAACCTTTGCATAATCTTAATGACCTCGATCAGGTCATCCCTCAGCCTTCTCTTTTCTAGAGAAAAGAGCCCCAGCCTGTTCAATCTTTCCTGATGGGTATAACCTCTCAGTTCTGGTATTATCCTAGTAAATCTTTTTTGCACCTTCTCCAGCCCCTCTATATCCTTTTGATATTATGGAGGCCAGAACTGTGCACAGTTCAAGCAGACGAGGACCCACTGCACAGTGGCTGGGGGCAGGAACGCTGACTGAGCCTTCCCTCTCTCTGTCCCAGAACAGCTAATTCAACACAAACAACTCACGAAGCAGTGCAGTTACCAATTGAGCCATTGCCGTTAGGGGTATAAAGAAAGCTTTAGATAACATAAGAGCATAAGAAATAGGAGCAGGAGTAGGTCATTCGGCCTCTCGAGCCTGCTCCCCCATTCAATAAGATCATGGCTGATCTGATCTTGGCCTCTCTCCCCCTTTCCCCATAACCCTTGACTCCCCTGTAGCTCAAATATCTGTCTATCTCTGCCTTGAATATATTCAATGACCCAGCCTCCACAGCTCTCTGGGGTAGAGAATTCCAAAGATTCACGACCCTCTGAGAGAAGAAATTCCTCCTCATCTCCGTTTTAAATGGGCGACCCCTTATCCTGAAACTGTGCCCCCGAGTTCTAGATTCCCCCACGAGGGGAAGCATCAACCCTGTCAAGCCCCCTCAGAATCTTATGGGCTAAAAATTGAGTAGCGCCCCATTTGGGACGCTAACTTCGCCGGGGGCACTACTTTTAGCGCCCCGGAAAAATTAGCGCCCCCGCACCGGAAATTGAGTGGTTGCACCCCAAGATGGAAACGGGGCGCTACTGGAAGCGCCCCACATCCCTCTTGGGGTGCTACGAGTCAATATCACGCCGCTACGTGCCGCAGCGCCATGCGCGGCACCATGTCGCGCTGCGGTATTGCAGGCCTCCCTTCCCTTCTTAAAGCTGGGTCCCCGGGGATCGGGGGATTGGGAGTGTCGGCAAAAGAGCTCGGCACTCAAGAGAAGTGTCGGGCTCTTGGAGCGCAGACGGCACTCCGCGGGGGGGGGAGGGTAAGGAGGCCGGAGACGGGAGCGGAGGCAGGTGCTGGTAGGTGGCCAGCAACAAAAATGGCCGCCCGCACCTCGCCTTTAAATAGCACCTCCCCGGCCGCACGTAGGCCCCCCTGAGCCCGTCGGACATAGCGTCTGGCGGTAAGTCAGGGGGCGCTACCGAAGATCGCGGCCAGGGCGCGAGCGGGCCGCTGCGCACGCCGATGATGTAATCGCCGGTGGCGCAATGCTGCGGAGCGCTACCGGTTAGCGCTGCCGCTAACCTCCCGCTGAATTTCGCGGGAGGCGTGGGCGACTCCGCGCCCGGGCGCTAGTTGCTTTGCACCCCGTTAGCGCCCTCTTAGGGCACTAACGGGAGGCGCAAAGCAACCCAATTTTTCCCCCTATATGTTTCAATAAGATCACCTCTCATTCTTCTAAACTCCAATGAGTATAGGCCCAACCTGCTCAACCTTTCTTCATAAGACAACCCCTTCATCTCAGGAATAACCTAGTGAACCTTCTCTGAACTGCCTCCAATGCAAGTATATCCTTCCTTAAATAAGGAGACCAAAACTGCACGCAGTACTCAAGGTGTGGTCTCACCAGCACCCTGTACAGTTGTAGCAAGACTTCCCTACTTTTATACTTCTTCTCCCTTGCAATAAAGGCCAACATTCCATTTGCCTTCCTAATTACTTGATGTACCTGCATGCTAACTTTTTGTGTTTCACATACGAGGATCCCCAGATCCATCTGTACTGCAGTATTATGTAATCTCTCTCCATTTAAATAATAATTTGCTTTTTTATTTTTCCTACCAAAGTGGATAACCTCACATTTTCCCACATTATATTCCATCGGCCAAATTTTTGCCCAATCACTTAACCTATCTATATCCTTTTTCAGACTCTTTGGGCAGAATTTTCATTGACCCGTGGAGGTGGGTTTGGAGGCGTGTGGGGGGTTAAAGTTGCAGATTCGGGGGTCCCGAACCCATCCCACCCCCAACCCGCCTCCATGCCAGTTTCGCTGGAGGCGGGTACCCGACCTGTGCTGGGACCCGCCTCCCCGAGGCGGGAAGGGGATTAGTGGCAATAAACTGCCTGTTAACAGGTAGTTAACAGGCAGTTTTTTGCCTAATCCCTATTTTTATGCCTGAAATGTGGGCTCTCCGACAGGTCCCAACCACTCCGTTTCAGCGAGGCGGACCGTGGGTCTGCAGGGGTTGGAGGGGTCGATATGTCCGGTGGGCAGGTGAGTGATGGGTGCATGTGTGCAGAGGTAAGTGTGTAAGGTAAGTGTAAAGTGTGGAAAAAAGTTTTACTTACCTTAACTTCCTCCTGCAGGTGTCAGCCCTTCAGGTCTCGGGAGTCAGAAATCTCACCGGCACAGAAAGCAGAAAGGCCGTTGACCTGTCAAAAGTTGCAGCCTCTGTTTTCTGTGCTGGATTGATTTCTAACTCAGCCTGAGAGGAAGGACTCAAGTTAGAAGACAGATTGTCAGTGTTTGACAGCTTCACAGAGCTGTCAAACGCTGATATTTCATCTGTCAAAAGCTCTTGACAGATGAAATGTCAATCTGTGACGTCACCTGTTGCCGGGTGGCCCTTAATTGGCCTGCTGAGCCCACTGGGTGGGCTCAACAAGGTCAATCAAGTGAAAATACAGTGGGTTGGCCACAAGTCGATGGAGGCGGGACCACAACCCAAAAAGTGGAATCCCGCCTCTATCCCGTCCCCAGTATCAAAATCCAACCCTTTGTGTCCTCCTCACAACTTGCTTTCCCACCTATCTTTGTATCATCAGCAAATTTGGCTACAGTACACACAGACCCTTCATCCAAGTCATTAATATAGATTGTAAATAGTTGAGGCCCCAGCACTGATCCCTGTGGCACCCCACTAGTTACAGTTTGCCAACCGGAAAATGTCCCATTTATCCTGACTCTCTGTTTTCTGTTAGTTAGCCAATCCTCTATCCATGCTAATATATTACCCCCAACCCCGTGAGCTCTTATCTTGTGCAGTAACCTTTTATGTGGCAACTTATCGAATGCCTTCTGGAAATCCAAATACACTACATCTATTGGTTCCCCTTTATCCACCCTGTTCGTTACATCCTCAAAGAACTCCAGCATATTTGTCAAACACGATTTCCCTTTCATAAAACCATGTTGACTCTGCTTGATTGTATTATGCTTTTCTAAATGTCCTGCTACAACTCCCTTAATAATGGGCTCCAGCATTTTCCCAATGACAGATGTTAGGCTAACTGGCCTATGGTTTCCTGCTTTTTGCCTCCCTCCTTTCTTGAATAGGGGCGTTATATTAGCTGAGAACCATTGGAAAAACATCTAATGAGCCCACAGGAGGTAATGTTGACTTTGTGTGATAGTGTAAAACAGGCAATATTGATTCAGTCATCCATTCTACATCTCTCCCGATTTCCCATCAATGGAGAGGGAGACTGGGAGAGATGGATAATGGGTGGCTGAAACCATATTGCCAGTCAAAATTACGCCCAGTTCAAGAATCTCTCATAGTTCGAACCAATGCTGCTGTTGGAAAGCCCGTAGAAATGCAAGTAGCTCGTGGAAATAAAATCAAATGTATTAAAAACAAAATTGTGCACCCATAATCTAACGGCACCGATGCACCAAAACCGTCTGTTTAGGTTTCCACACACTTGATTTCTTCTCATGTCCAAGTGTGTTTAAACTGCAATTAAGATGCAACTTCTTGCTCGTTATCATCTAATCTAACTGCTGATTTTGAATCGACACAAAGCAAATAATGAAACTTAAAAACCCTAGGGTCGTTGGATGGTGCCTCGAGGAGCTTGAATGATGTTGTTGCTCCAGTACGAATGCGCAGATACTGCTACTGAGATAAAAGAGTTCATTTTTTTCTTGCTTTTGTTGATGCCCCAGGCTAGTTTTTTCTGCGGTTTTCATCCTTGGCTACGAGAAGCATTGAGATCAACAGCAGCGCCGTTGGAAATGATCCAAAAATCCACGTGCGCGTGTGCCTCAGTCCGTCGCCTTGGCAGGTTCCAGCGAGGAATGGACAACTGTTCATAAACCGTGAAATCCTTTCCCCCCACCCCCTCCCCGCCTTGTTTTTTTTAAAGAGGTGGCTGGTGAGACAGAACCTCTCCCGCACACTGCGACTCCGCTGTACTCCTGATACGTGACCCACACTTATATTGAATCGTTCCATTCGAACAAAAAAAAATGGCAGCTGCTACTTGTAGATTGCTGCACTTTGTACGGTGACTGCTTAAATGGTTGCCTAATGTCTCAGGTGCTTTCCAATGCCAACAATCCAAGCAGAATGGATAATTCCAACTTTTTCTCCTAGAAATCAAACCAACCAAATTATAATGTTCCAGTGTCGGCCGTGGCTCAGTGGGCGGCGCCCTCGCCTCTGAGTCAGAAGGTTGTGGGTTCATAGTCCCACTCCAGAGACTTGAGCACAAAAATTCTAGGCTGACACTCCCAGTGCAGTGCTGAGGGAGCGCTGCACTGTCGGGGGTGCCGTCTTTCGGATGTGACATTAAACCGAGGTCCCGTCTGCCCTCTCTGGTGGACGTAACTGATCCCACAGCACTATTTTGAAGAAGAGCAGGGGAGTTATCCCCGGTGTCCTGGCCAATATTTATCCCTCAATCAACATCAATAAAAAAACAGATTACCTGGCCATTATCACATTGATGTTTGTGGGAGCTTGCTGTGTGAAAATTGGCTGCCGTGTTTCCCACATTACAACAGTGACTGCACTTCCAAGAGTACTTCATTGGCTGTAAAGCACTTTGGGATGTCCGCTGGTTGTGAAAGGTGGTGTATCAATGCAAGTCTTTCTTTTCTGGATCAGAGAGTCATGCTCCTCTTGTTAAGGTTGACCTTGGAGAACGCTTACCCGAAGATCGGAGGCTGAATGTCCTTGACTGCTGAAGTGTTCCCCGAAGTTCCCCTTGGACGTGCAGACACTACGACAACGTATGAACGGACACCGCGCAACAATCGCCAGGCAGGAGTGTTACCTCCCAGTTGGGGAACACTTCAGCAGTCAAGGACATTCAGCCTCCGATCTTCGGGTAAGCATTCTCCAAGGCGGCCTTCAAGACACACGACAACGCAAGATCATCGAGCAGAAACTGATAGCCAAGTTCCGCACCCATGAGGACGGCCTCAACCGGGATCTTGGGTTCATGTCACGCTACATGTAACCCCACCTGACGTAGAGTCATCCAGACTCGAGTCGTCGCTGGCTTGTAATCTCTACACAGATGCGGCCGGACCTGCTGTGATTTCCAGCAAAAAAAGTAAAAAAAATTTTTTTGTTTTCCATACAGACTCCAGCATCTACCACATTTGACCCCTTGTGACCCCACCTCATTGTCTTTGTTGTATTTTGCTATCGTCTTTGATGTAATGTCTTCCTGACTGACCTGGTTGGACACCATCCACACCTTTGATTGCCGTGATTGTCTCTCTGCCGAGGTGTGATAAAGGGCAGTTAGAGAGATTAACTGTAGTCATCTGGCAGTGTTCTCTGACTATATATGCTGTGCCTATATGCATCTCTTCACTTCACCTGACGAAGGAGCAGCGCTCTGAAAGCTTGTGATTTCAAATAAAGCTGTTGGACTATAACCTGGTGTTGTGCGACTTCTACTTTCATGGTTGATGAAGTTATGGGTGGGTTTTTTGATTTACAAATGGAGATAGTTATCTTAGCTACCAGCCATGGCACATTCGATTCAACCACGCAGACTAATGGGTTTGATGAGCATGGTCTGTCTACTCTACGTCAGTGTGCACTCGGCACATTATCAGGGAGATACAAGGGGTGTTTCCAGGATCCTGTGCTCCCAGTGAGGAGCTGTACTCATGGGGAGCATAGGTCAGAGAATCAGGGCTACAATGTTGTAGCTCTATCTCGACCTATGCTCCTACTAAGCCTGAAAAAGGAAGAAAAAAATGCAAAAATTCAAAATTTGACTTTTTTAAGATCTCAAACAACAATTGACTACATGCAGGAATGAAACTGAACAGTTTAAGAACATAAGAAATAGGAGCAGGAGTAGGCCATTTGCTCCTTCGAACCTTCTCCGCCATTCGATAAGATCATGGCTGATCTTTTACCTCATCTCCACTTTCCTGCACTATCCCCATATCCCTTGATTCCCTTAATATCCAAAAATCTATTGATCTCTGTCTTGAATATACTCCACGACTGAGCCTCCACAGCCCTCTGGGGTAGAGAATTCCAAAGATTCACCACCCTCTGAGTGAAGAAATGTCTCCTCATCTCAGTCCTAAATGGCCAACACCTTATTCTGAGACTGTGACCTCTGGTTCAAGACTCCCCAGCCAGGGGAAACATCCTCCCTGCATCTACCCTGTCAAGCCCAGTAAGAATTTTGGATGTTTCAATTAGATCAATTGAATGGTGGAGCAGGCGCGAGGGGCCAAATGGCCTGCTCCTGCTCCTATTTCTTATGTCCTTATGTTCTTATTAGCAGAGTTAACTAAAGTTTTAGGTTCTATTATCCAAACCGCCAACATATGAAGTATCTAAAAGCAGATAACCTCAGACTAAATATCCAGAAAATAGCCAGTTGTGATATAGCTGAGTGAACACAGGTGATTTTTAATATTAGAATGTAAATCTATTCCATGACTCATGGGCCTGTTGACATTTCTGCGAGACCTGATTATGTGTGTGCGTTGAGATTCCAGCATAACTCCCAGGAAATTTGAACCTAACGTGGAGCAGCTAACAGTTTTTTTTTTCCAAGTAAAGTCGGAGGTGCTGGGAAATGACTTCTTTCCATATTATAAGTTATTGCAAGGCGAGATTGGGCAGTTTTCATCGGCAATCGTTAATCTCAATCTTCTGCATAAGCGGCCTCTCATCATAAAAGATTCATTTTCTGGGGCCGTGCAATGCGACAGTCTGAGAAGGTATTACACACAAAAAAAAGACTCACAAAAAAAAAACTTGTCTGTTTCATTCCTTCAAAGCGACAAGAGAGCGAGATCACTTCATTAACAGGGAAAATCACTCGACAAAGCCTTTCCGAGGATGTTACTGTTTCTCATTTAAAGAATGAAAATGATGGTAATTACGGGCAATATCCTCAATTTTCCCCCGTTATGATCTGCCCAGGGATATCTGAGCAGCTCCCCGCTTGGGCCGACAGTCTGCTTTCCGATGGTGACAACATGTTAATCAAAAGCCTCTTAATCTAATGAACCACCGGAGATTGGAAAACAAAAATAAACTTTAATCAGTTTTCATGCCATTCAGTGACAGCGCCGGTTACAATGAAGGCACGCCATGAATTTTCCAGCTCCCAGCGAATGTCTTTTGTGGGGTTTTTTTTTCTAGATTTAATTTAGTCACTTTAATAAGAGTGTCATTTATTTCATTCACCACATTAGAAAGCGCTGTTTAACATGATTGGATTGATACTCCAAAGAGACAAAAACCAGAAGCTCACGTATTTCTGCCGCCCACAAACAGCAGAGCTGCCAACAGTCACATTCAAGGACATTCAAGTAGATGCTGAGAGGTTGTTTCCCCCTGGCTGGAGAGTCTAGAACCAGGGGTCACAGTCTCAGGATAAGGAGTCGGCCATTTAAGACTGAGATGAGGAGGAATTTCTTCACTCCGAGGGTTGTGAATCTTTGGAATTCTCTGCCCCAGAGGGCTGTGGATGCTGAGTCGTTGAGTATATTCAAGGCTGAGATCGATAGATTTTTGGACTCTAGGGGAACCAAGGGATATGGAGATCGGGTGGGAAAGTGGAGTTGAGGTCGATGATCAGCCATGATCTTATTGAATGGCGGAGCAGGCTCGAGGGGCCGTGTGGCCGACTCCTGCTCCTAATTCTTATGTATTTCTTATAAGTGCAGGAGGCCAATGTTAGTGGGGAAGGAATGGGCACATCACTGACCTCAGACAGAATGGGCTCTCGTTTTTTTTTTCATGGACGCTTAACTGAATCGAGGAGTCTGCTATTTCCAGCTGTGCGGCTGCTTATTCTTTTGTTGTGACTCAATGGGCTGGATTTTCCAAGCCCCAAGGAGGCGGGCGTGGAGGCGGGACTGCCGGTAAACTCGGAGAAAGTGGGGGTGGATGGCAAAGCCGCCCCTGTCCCGCCTCCGTGCCCTTTTGCCAGAAGGCGGGAAGATGTGCAGCTTTGGGTCCCGTCTCCTGGAGGCGGGAAAGGCATTTAATCCTTTTAACTGCCTGCTGATGATACAAAGTTAGGTGGGAAAGTAAGTTGTGAGGAGGACGCAAAGAGGCTACAGAGAGATATAGACAGGTTGACTGAGTGGGCAAGAACATGGCAAATGGAATACAATGTGGGGAAGTGTGAAGTTATCCACTTTGGTAGGAAAAACAAAAAAGCAGGATATTTTTTGAATGGTGAGAGATTGGGAAATGTTTGCACTCAGAGGGACCTGGATGTCCTTGTACATGAATCACAGAACGTTAACATGCAGGTACGGCAAGCAATTAGGAAAGCAAATGGTATGTTAGCTTTTGTTACAAAGGGATTAGAGTACAAGAGTAAGGAAGCCTTACTACGATTATACAGTGCATTGGTGAGGCCACACCTGGAGTACTGTGTACAGTTCTGGTCTCCTTACCTAAGGAAAGACATACTTGCCTCAGAGGGAGTGCAGCGAAGGCTCACTAGACTGGTTCCTGGGATGAGGGGATTGCCCTATGAGAGATTGAGTAGACTAGGCCTATATTCCTTAGCGTTTAGAAGAATGAGAGGTGATCTAATTGAAACATATAAAATTCTTAAGGGGCTTGGCAGGGTTAATGCTGGGAAAATGTTTCCCCGGCTGGGGAATCTAGAACACGAGGTCACAGTCACAGAATAAGGGGTCGGCCATTTAAGACTGAGATGAGGAGAAATTTCTTCACTCAGAGGGTTATGAATCTTTGGAATTCTCTACCCTAGAAAGCTGTGGATGCTCAGTCATTGAGTATATTCAAGACAGAGGACGATAAATTTTTGGGAATGAAGGGAATCAAGGGATATGGGGACAGTGCGGGAAGGTAGAGTTGAGGTAAAAGATCAGCCATGATCTTGCTGAATGGCGGAGCAGGCTCGAGGGGCCATATGGCCTAATCCAGCTCCTAATTCTTATGTTCTTATGTTGCTGTGAGATTGGCTGCCACGTTTCCTACATTACAACAGTGACTCCACTTCAAAAGGTACTTCATTGGCTGTAAAGCGCTTTGGGACGTCCGGTGGAAGTAAAAGGCGCTGTAGAAATACAAGTCTTCCTTTTCTTTCTAAATATGCGCCCGTTTTGAAAAGATTTTCACCCCTGAGTTTCCGCTCAAACTCATTTGCATATCGCCGAACTCAAAATCTGCCGTGAACCAACACAATTGGGCAGCGTTTTAGAACGTAACTTGGTGAAGTTTGATTAATACAACTGAAAATGGGTTTATCACAAAAAATAAACATTTTTAATCACCGTGTCAATCCACCACCTGTGAGTAACCCGATTTTAAATCATTGAAAATGACTTCTGAAAAATATACCAAGATCAGATCAGCCATGATCTTATTGAATGGCGGAGTAGGCTCGAGGGGCCAAATGGCCGACTCCTGCTCCTAATTCTTATGTTCTTATTTTCTTATACAAAACTGTTTTCTACTTAGATTGGGGTACAGTAATCAGTTCCTTAGTAAATAAAAAAAAATTATTCAAAACTGTTCAAACCGTGCCCATTAGTGTCCTTGCGCCCAAATGAACCAGCTTAATTTTTGGAGCCTCCTCGAAGGCCCACAAAGGAGCGCCGTCAGCGGAAACTTGCCGCGGTGATGACTTTACACTAGGGGGGGGGGGGGTGTGGCCAGGTTTGTGGGCGGGGCCGGCTTCCAGCGCGATGTTTTTAAAACCGGTGCAAAAGATGGCGGAAACACGTGATGCGACGGGCGCATTTTTGTGTTTAAAATTTCGCGATCTTTTGTGCCGGTTATGCCGGTGTCGGGGGGAATTGCACCGAGAAAACCAGCGCAACCGACGGAAACTCCAGCCCCTCAAGTTTAACACCTGCGATATGTAAGGCTTCCTTTACACCAACAACAACAACAACGTGGGATCCTTGGCTTTAACAATAGAGGCATAGAGCAAAAAAGCAAGGAAGTTATGCTAAACCTTTATAAAACACTGGTTAGGCCCTAGCTGGAGTATTGTGGCCAATTCTGGGCACCGCACTTTAGGAAGGATGTCAAGACCTTGGAGAGGGTGCAGAGGAGATTTACTAGAATGGTTCCAGGAATGAATGACTTCAGCTATGTGGTGAGACTAGAGAAACTGAGGTTGTTCTCCGTAGAGCAGAGAAGGTTAAGGGGAGATTTGATAGAGGTGTTCAAAATCATGAAGTGCTTTAATAAGAGTAAATAAGGAGAAACTCTTTCCAGTGGCAGAAGGGTTGGTAACCAGAGGACACGGATTTAAGGTAATTGGCAAAAGAACCGGAGGCGACGTGAGGAAACATTATTTTACGCAGCGAGTTGTTGTGATCTGGAAGGTGGGAGCAGATTCAATGGTAGCATTCAAAAGGGAATTGGATAAATACTTGAAAAGGAAAAAAAATTACAGGGCTATGGGGAAAGAGCGGGGGGAGTGGGACTAATTGGAGAGCTCTACCAAAGAGACGGCACAGGCACGATGGACCGAATGGCCTCCTGCTGTGCGGTATCATGCTATGATACGACTATAAATTGGATCTTTTCTGGCTGTGCAAAAAGGCTACGAAACTTGACCAAAAAAGCCCAGTGAAAAGGTACATGCACATCATGAAGAACTGCACTGGGTACTGGTTGGTGACAGGACGTTGTCCTGTTATTGCTAGGACGGAGATTTGAACACAGACTAATGAGATTAAAATGTTCTCTTAAAGGCAAATATCTTAAGTGAAATGAATTTAGGGCACTCTCAATCCAATTCATGGGGCTGGATTTTGATACTGGGACGGGTTGGGGTCGTGTCATCCGCATTTCATGTTATCCACCCGGCTGCAATTGGATGTGGGAGATTGATGCAATTTTCACCTAATTGGGCAATTGAGTTCCAGCATGTGGGAACCCATGAACCAATTAGTGGTTTCAGTCTGAAAGTCGCCTCTGATGATGTCATCATTGCGGCTGCATTGCAGGTCAGAGACTGCCTGGCCTTTGCTGTGAGAGGACCTGGATGCAAAATGAGCAGGAGAGAGAGAGATTTTTTTTGCATCCAGGTCCTCTCACAGCAAAGGCCAGGCAGTCTCTGAAGACATTCAATGCAGCAGCATCAGAGGCGACTTTCAGACCTAATACTACTACTACCTTCATCACATCTCCGTTGTAATAGTGGACCTGCAGCTGATAGTCAGCTATCCAAATGTGCTCCCGCCAGGTTTCACAATCATGATTCAGAACAGGCGTGCTTCACGTAGATCAAGGATTAAAATCACAAAGGCCTTTCAAAATGGCATTATAGAGAAAAATTTAGTGCTTGTTAAGGGCCTTAACAGCCTATCCCGCCTCTTAAAGGCGGGATGGAGTCGGGACCAGCAGACACGATTTAACGAAAATTGCGTGGAGGCGGGATGGAGGCGGACTTGTGCCCGCCCACCAGTTTTTGCAATTTTAACCCCCCACACGCCTCCAAACCCGCCTCCACGGGTCAATGAAAATCCAGCCCATGGTGTTTGGGTGTTTACTACTGGCCACAGTACTGCATAAATTGCCAGTCTCATTCAGTGAAGGTAGGGGGACAGCTGGTGTGGGAACGAGAATGTCTATGTCAATGCATTAGCGACTGCTCTTCGAAAGTTGTCAGGACTTGCGCTCATTTTAATGCTTTTACTGTGACTCTCAGAAACTGCTTCCTGTATGAAACATTACATCGGCAAACTGGAGTTGGAGTGAAGGTGTATCACTGGAGCTGTACAGATGTAATTAGGCCACAGCTGGAGTACTGCGTGCAGTTCTGGTCACCACATTACAGGAAAGATGTGATTGCACTAGAGAGGGTACAGAGGAGAATTACGAGGATGTTGCCGGGACTGAGGATATTTAGCTATGAGGAAAGATTGGAGTGGCTGGGGTTGTTTTCTTTGGAACAGAGGAGGCTGAGGGGAGACTTGATTGAGGTTTATAAAATTATGAGGGGCCTGGATAGAGTGGATAGGAAGGACCTATTTCCCTTAGCAGAGAGGTCAATAACCAGGGGGCATAGATTTAAAGTAATTGGTAGAAGGATTAGAGGGGAGTTGAGGAGAACTTTTTTCACCCAGAGGGTGGTGGGGGTCTGGAACTCACTGCCTGAAAGGGTGGTAGAGGCAGAAACCCTCATCACATTTAAAAAGTACTTGGATGCGCGCTTGAAGTGCCGTAACCTGCAGGGCTACGGACCAAGAGCTGGAAAGTGGGATTAGGCTGGAGAGCTCTTTGTCGGCCGGCACAGACACGATGGGCCGAATGGCCTCCTTCTATGCCATAAACGTCTATGTTTCTATGATACACACAGGGAGCTTTACTTTGTTCTAGCCTCTCTTTTATTTTGGCAGTGTTTGATGCTGCCAATGGGTGCAAAGGTAGAAAAATGTGATGTATAGATTTTGGGGGAAAAATTGGGTTGCTATGCACCTCCTGTTAGTGCCCCGGGGGGGGGGGGGGGCGCAAAGCCTCCTGCTTGGGGCGCTACCACTGAATTTACGACGCAGGGGCGTTAACTTTTTCGGGGCGCTTAAATTAGCGCCCCGGCGACGTTAGCGACCCAAAGGGGGCGCCACCCAATTTTTCCCCCTTTGTCTTTGTGCGATGGTGTAAAATGGTTGACAGCGAGCTGGCAGCCCGCTTCACTTCTCCCAATTTCTATTCCCGTGGACTTCAATGGAAATAAAAAATGAGGAGAGATGTAAAATGGGCCCGCGATTCATTACCACTTGGTTTTTTACACTGTTGCACCGAGTCAAAATCTGTCCGTTACTTTCCCCTGGCACTTGATTTCCCTCGTCGTGTTCGGCACAAAGTTCACCCAATAACTTTCGAAGAGAGAAAAAAAAAGTAAGATTTATTCGAAGGAGAACAACATTGCAATACCTTTCGTGGGTGCACTGAACTGAGCTGCCTGGCAAAGACTACTGATGACACGTGTCCTCTCTTGACCAGACTAGCACCATATAATCGGGGACTCGGGAACGCAGGGGGAGATTCGAGTTGGAGATTCAGCAGGAAAGCGATTTGGACGCTGCCCAAAAAAGATCACATTACCCTTAATGATTGAATGCGATGATGTCCTTAGGCAGCACTGGCAGTGATGCAGTACAAAGAGGTATTATTGATGTTACTTCATTTTTTAAGCATACAAATAAACTCAAGATAATGAATATGAATAGCTGGACATGCTAGCAGCTTCCTGCCACGACGTTTGTTTTCATTGAAAGCAAATTATATGTCGCAAGGACAATTCTTCATAATTTAAGAGAGTTATGTTGGGTACTGGTCCATGAAAAGGACGAAGAGACAATAGCTGAGGATTATTGTATGCCTATTTTTAGCCAAGTATGAGGAACAGCATTCTTGTGCTTCAATGCATTCACTAGGGAAGCGTGTTGTCAATCATAATGCGTACTAACAGCGCTGGGCCAAAAAATTGGATCTATTTAGTGGGAAGCCGCATTAATTTAGCATCCCCTAGCACGCCTTACTATAATCAAAGGAACTAGTCATCTTAAACTTAGCCCTGGGTGTGACAAGAAAGCACGAGACCTTAAGTAATGTCCCCAAAATTAATACTTGAGTAAACCCAATGAATTAGAAAAGTTAGTGACTCAGAGTGCGATGTTTAGAAACTGAGAGCAAGGTTTTATCCTGGAGTAAGGAGCACTTGCCATAGAGGGAGTGCAACGAAGGTTCGCGAGATTGATTCCTGGGATAGCGGGACTGTCGTATGAGAAGAGATTGAGTAAACTAGGCCTGTATTCTCTTGAATTCAGAAGAATGAGAGGGGATCTCATTGAAGCATACAAAATTATTACAGGGCTTGATAGGGTGGATGCTGGGAGAATGTTTCCCTTGGCTGGAGAGTCTAGAACCAGGGGCCACAGCCTCAGGATAAAGGGTAGGCCATTCAGGACTGAGATGAGAAGAAATTTCTTCACACAGAGGGTGGTGAATCTTTGGAATTCTCTACCCCAGAGGGCTGTGGAGGCTCAGTCATTGGGTATATTCAAATCAGAAGTCGATAGATTTCTGACTAGTAAAGACATCAAGGGACATGGCGATAGGGCCGGTGAATGGAGTTGAGGCAGAAGATCAGCCATGATCTCACTGAATGGCGGAGCAGGCTCGAAGGGCCGAATGGCCTACTCCTGCTCCTATTTCTTATGTTCTTATGCTATTGGGGGAAGAGAAGCTGGGCGCTCCAGTCTGAGGACATTTCCATGAATGCCCTCAATGCTGACCTTCAGAAATTGCACTTGAGCTCATGAAGGAAGGGATCTTCCTGCCCCCAGTTGACTCTGTTAAGGCAAGGACTAAAAGTAGCGACGCAGGTTAGTAAAGCCATAAAAATAAAAGCAAACCAAGCACTGAGGTTCATTCCTAGAGCGATAGAATTGAAAAGCAGGGAAGTTATTTAAAATTTGTATCGAACTTTGGTTAGACCACACTTGGAGCGCTGTGCATCGTTCTGGTCTCCATATTATAAAAATGATATTGAGGCACTGGAGAAGGTGCAAAAAAGATTCACAAGTGTAGAATTCGCAAAATTATCGTGATTTTATAAAATAAGAAGGAGACATAAAGTTTCGTACAAACAGCTTTATTTCAGCAGAATGCTGTCAGGTTTCAAAACGGACACAAACAGCCTGTAAAATGGCCGCCACGCCTCGTGGCAGAAAGTTCTAGACTTTCAGTAGGCAGACAAGATGGCGTTCCAATAAACATTTGTGCAAGATCGAAAAGATCCAACATGATGAGATAATGACAAAACGCGATGGGTTTACACTTTAAACATGAATACTGAAATCGGTCTCCCAGGTGCAAACAAGGGCTATTGTACTGAGCGATCAAAGACCCATCCAAAGACATTAATATGCAAAATCCCCACGACTCTACGATGAGAGAGCCGTTTGCGGGTACTCACAGTAAGCATTTGGAAGCCCCAAAACCCCTCCAGGGAGACTGGTTCCACAATGGGAGAAGTATTAACGGGTACTCAGACAGCTACAAGTATCACCGAAACCCATTAAAGACGGAGATCACCCTATACAAGAAGTTTGAGCGCCAAAACCCTGACAAAAGATAGACATTAAGATTGGGCGGGAAAAGAGGAATTACAGCACTATAACTGTAAGGTACAACCGTCCATCGCTCTGCTGCCTCTGCTTCTTCTTGCGCTTGCTGCTTTGACTCGCTGGAAGGCTGTTGAACTTTTATTCTCTTGCCTGACGGCTCTGGACTCTGATCCGCTAGGATCAACCTCGTGGCTTGCCGCGAAGATCTGTGGAGAACTGGGCTGTGAGGCCTTGAAACAGGCGCACCATCCCGAGAAGTCGGTAAACGGTGTTGGAACCGAAGGCCCAAGAGGAGATGAGATGAGATGAGATGAGATGAGATGAGAAGAGAAGAAGACGACAATACGCATCGCCACGGTCAGTAAGCCCCGACCGCGCCTGTAAGTCGAATAAACACTTCCTTGCCTAGGAAGACCCTTCTTTGAGTTTTACAGACAACTGGTGTAGGGCACAGGAAGACTCTTTTTTTTGAGTAGTATCGGAACTCAGAGGACAACACAGATCTTCATGACAGCAGACGGTCCAGCCTGCTAGCCGGAGCAGAGACGAGTAAACAAGTGGGGTACAGAGACCCCTGATCAACACGTGGATAGTCAGGTGCTGCGGTCAAAACATCCGAGCAGAGTTTCGGAATTCTCCGAGTTATCACGAGTGGTGAGCATGAGTCTCGATCCTACAAATCTAGATTAGGACAGGTATTGATAGGGGAGGGTTTAAGTTTTAAGGATAAGTATAATGTGTGTCCCCTTTTACGATGCGTCATGCGCTCCTCGTTTCCCTAAAAGTAGTTTCATAACTGTGTGTAAGATTGTACTGTCATTAATCTGTGCTTATGACATGTATCTCGTAATCTTGAATAATATGCAATAAAGATTTTCCATTTCGCACTATTCAACCGAGTCTACTTGAGTCTTTTCTCTGCATTATTGCTCTCGCACCTAAGTCCAGTGTCAGAACCGTAAGGGCGAGTGGGTCGAACCACTCACAGGTGTCTAGTGTTATCAGGCTGGCTGGAGACCAGAACAGGCAACAAGGCCTAACCCCGCACTAGCACCCAGGCTAAGCACAGAGCCACAGGTCACCCCTTACACAAGGATGATACCAGAACTGAGAGGACATACTTATCAGGAAAGACTGAACAGGCTGGGGCTCTTTTCTCTAGAAAAAGAGAAGGTTGAGGGGTGGCCTGATGGAGGATTTAAGATAATGAAAGGGATTGAGAGGGAAGATCTATTCCTCTCCCTCTCTGCAGAGAGAGGCTCCGACCTGCAAAAATTGCATGCCCAAGATTGGGAACTCATTCCCTAGGAAGTGATGTGGCCAAATGTTTATCTGTATTATTCAACGTAACCAACTTCCACCCTGGCTTGATAGTTTCTTTAAAATTGAATTCGAAATTGCTTCAGAAAGGCTTAAATGAGAAAATCCTGCCTGGTGAGTTAGATCAGCAACGTTAAAATCAATAATAGGCTTTCTATGGTCGTTACTCATTCATATAGAGTTATTGTCAGAGGTGGGCAGACTGTACTCAGGGTACTGTTCTACAGCAGCGTATTAAATCTCTATGCTGCTCAAAATCTATTGATAACACACCTTGTGAATGGGCTAATTAATTCATTTAATTTACATAGGGTTTTAATTTTTAATTGTTTTCCACTGATGCTATTACTGGTCACAGCTGTTTAAGAGACACCGGGAATTCAGATTGGACGGTGTAGGGATTTATTGACTGAATTAAAATCCTTGTTGGAACAGAGGAACAGGAGGAGGCCATTTAGCCCCTCGAGCCTGTTCCGCCATTCAATGAGATCATGGCTGACCTGCGACCTCACTCCATATACATGCCTTTGGCCCATATCCCTTAACACCTTTGGTTAATAAAAATCTATCAATTTCAGATTTAAAATTAACAATTGATCCAGCATCAATTGCCGTTTGCGGAAGAGAGTTCCAAACTTCTACCACCCTTTGTGTGTCGAAGTGTTTCCTAATTTCACTCCTGAAAGGTCTGGCTCTAATTTTTAGACTATGCCCCCTAGTCCTAGAATCCCCAACCAGCGGAAATAGTTTCTCTCTATCTACCCTATCAGTTCCCCTTAATATCCTGAAAACTTTGATCAAATCACCCCTTAACCATCTAAATTCCAGGGAATAGAACCCTAGTTTGCATAATCGCTCCTCGTAACTTAACCCTTGGAGTCCAGGTATCATTCTGGTAAACCTACGCTGCACTCCCTCCAAGACCAATATATCCTTCCAAAGGTGTGGTGCCCAGAACTGAACACAGTAAATGGGAACTCACAAGTACTTTGAAGATGGTCAGTCACTGAGCTGCCATGCATTTCAGACCACAAACGTGTGGACATCTTTTCTCTGTAAGTTCATTCGAAACATACTGGCCCCAAACTTTCTCAGATTGTAATCCTGCCAGGATCGTGCCTGATGGTACCTTTCAGCGCTGACCCTGCTGCAGTTTATGGGGTCAGTAGGAGGGCGCCTTGTTAGCAAAGGGGCAGGCAGACGCAACACAGTGGGGGTAAATTCTGACAGGTCTGGACAGACTAGATGCAGGAAGGATGTTCCCGATGGTCGGAGAGTCCAGAACCAGGGGTCACAGTCTAAGGATAAGGGGTAAGCCATTTAGGACAGAAATGAGGAAGAATTTCTTCACCCAGAGAGTGGTGAACCTGTGGAATTCTCTACCACAGAAGGTAGTTGAGGCCAAGTAATTAAATATATTCAAGAACGAGTTAGATATATTTCTTAAAGCTAAAGGTATCAAGGGATATGGGGAGAGTACTGAGTTTGGATGATCAGCCATGATCTCATCGAATGGCGGAGCAGGCTCGAGGGGCCGAATGGCCTACTCCTGCTCCTATCTTCTATGTTTCTATGTTTCATCTCTGGTGTCTTCCTGCTCATGCTTATGGAAACTCTGTCTTTGGTGGGCCGCTGGGAAGGGGGAGGTTGCCCGGGTTCCTCCCCACTCCAGACCCTGGTCACGCTCTCCTTAGCCTCCTGAGCAAGGTGACCTGGTGAATTTTTCTTGAAGTCTCCACTTGCGTGGCCTGGACCCCCACCGGTGGAGCCCAGACGAGCCCCTGTGAGGCTGGGTAGCCTCCAGTCACTTGGTGCAACGGCCGGCACCACGACAGTGGGTTCCAAGTAAGCCCGAGGAGCGAGAACTCCCAGCTTAGGGCCCTCCCCCAGCTCCCTTGCTTCGTTCCAGGGGCTGCCATTTGCCTTGAAAGGGTGGATGGAAGTTCTGCCCCTTGCAAGTCAGTGAGGAACCTCCTGGAAATGGTGGCGGTCTGGCACAGCCTGGTCTCCGCCACTTTCTTGGGGGTTCTGCTGGTTTCCTGCCAGAGTTACAGCGGGACCAGCGGAATTTCAGGGCCACTTTGACCTCAGAATACAGATGTGCAGCTCTTATCAACAACAACAACAACTTGTATTTATATAGCACCTTTAACGTAGTAAAACGTCCCAAGGTGCTGCACAGGGGTATTTTAAGATTAAAAAAATTTGACACCGAGCCACATAAGGAGAAATTAGGGCAGGTGACCAAAAGCTTGGTCAAAGAGGTAGGTTTTAAGGAGCGTCTTAATAGAGGAAAGAGAGGTAGCGAGGCGGAGAGGTTTAGGCAGGGAATTCCAGAGCTTAGGGCCGAGGCAGCTGAAGGCACGGCCACCGATGGTTGAGCGATTATAATCAGGGATGTTCAAGAGGGCAGAATTAGAGGAGCGCAGATATCTCGGGGGGGGGGTGGGGTGGGGGGGGGGGCGGTTGTGGGGCTGAAGGAGATTACAGCGATAGGGAGAGGCGAGGCCATGGAGGGATTTGAAAACAAGGATGAGAATTTTGAAATCGAGGCGCTGCTTAACCGGGAGCCAATGTAGGTCAGCGAGCACAGGGGGTGATGGGTGAACAGGACTTGGTGCGAGTGTAACATACATTTCAAAGATGGGTATCCTCAGTCTAAAGCTGGAAGAACATCCTTTGTTATACTATGTCCACTTTCCATTTGATCACACCAGTTGCCAATATAGTCTCTCTGGGTTAGATTGCCATTGTAGGGCTGATTTCTGACGAAAGGTCTTCGACCTGAAACGTTAACTTTGTTTCTCTCTCCACGGATGCTGCCTGGCCTGCTGAGTTTTTCCAGCGTTTTCTGTTGTTATTTCGGATTTCCAGCATCCGCAGTATTTTGCTATTGTATTAGGGCTGATTTCCAGGTAGGTTTGTGCTGGGGATTTTTAAAGAAAGACTTGCATTTCTATTGCACCTTTCAAGACCATCAGACATCTCAAAGCGCTTTACAACCAATGAAGTACTTTTTGAAGTGTAGTCACTGTTGTAATGTAGGAAACGCGGCAGCCAATTTGCACACAGCAAGCTCCCACAAACAGCAATGTGATAATGACCAGATAATCAGTTTTTTGGTGATGTTGATTGAGGGATAAATATTTGGCCTTGACACCAGGAGAACTCCCATCTCTTCTTCGGAATAGCGCCATGTGAACTTGTACATCCACCTGAGAGGGCCTCGGTTTAACATCTCATCTGAAAAGGCGGCTACTCGACAGTGCAGCACTCCCTCAGCACTGCACTGGGAGTGTGAGCCTAGATTTTTTGTGCTCGAGTCTCTGGAGTGGGACTCGAACCCACAACCTTCTGACTCAGAGGCGAGAAGTGCTACCCACTGAGCCACGGCTGGCAATGTGTAGAGTCTATTATGACTAGGCCCAGTTTCACTTCACGTGGGTCTAGGTTTGCTACCCGGTCGATTATTCACTGCCGGTGGGCAGCTTTAACTGACCACTACCTGGGTAACAAGCAACTGACAGCAATTTTAATAATCTAGATATACCGAAGAGGGAGAGCAATGCGACCCCTATCGGATGGAGATTAATCCCCGCAGGCATCTTAAAGGTGAAGCTGAGTGTTCGCGAGGGAGGCAGAACCATTCAATTCTGCCCAACCGATCCCTGGAAGGTCAAGGTGGGAAGCCTGAATTATTGTCAACAAGGGATAATAGTCCTGTTAGTCAAAGCTGTTGTCCCGCTGACTATGCAAGGAATCAAACTGTAAACTAATCTTGCTGATCTTATGTTGATCTTGGACACTGTTGCAAATTTTGGGTCTGCCATAGATATTCTCCCGGGGTCAGTAAAGCTGGTCGACGGTGTAAGTGGTCATTATACTCTGGAGTGCACCTGTACGGCCCAATATCTAATCATGCGTTAGTGTAACATTGGTGTAACAATCATACCCCCTTGTAACTTGAGTTGGATGTTGTGGCCATTGTGGCACTCGAATCCGAGTGCGATCGGGTCCAGCGCACGCTGCACGCGCTTAACAAAGGCCGGTGGCAGGACCAGGGCAAGCTGGGCAAGCTGGCCTCATTAGAATAGTACTGATGACCTGAGGGTGCCAGTCCTGATATTGGAGGCCGCTCGCCAGTCGAGGGGGCGGTGGGTGGGGAGGGAGGGGGGAGGGAACGAGATCGGCTGATTGGGACACGGGTCAAGGGCAGCAGGTAAGTCCGGGAGGGGAGTGGGTGGCTGGGAGCGTCCTGTGGAGCCAGGAGGAGCACTTCCTTTCCAGTGGCAGTCCCCAGCAGTCCCTTTAAAGACTAGAAAACTGACCAATTACAGCAAGGAGCCTGCGACAGGCCCGGGGCCCCCCAGTTTGCGGATGCGCTGGATGATCGCAGGGCGTCCCGTGTGGCACGCGGCGCACTCCTGGCACGGAATGAGCATGCGCATGATGCGCGCCATATTGGACCCTTCAGCGCCCAGATTTCACCTGAAAAAAGGGTGCTGTGCAAAGAACTTCTAGGCTTGTGTCTGCCACAACTTCCCTGACCTGCCCTTCTCCAATCTTTCCGTAGGTGGACTGAAAATACTTTAGCGAGACGAAGCCAAATACGAATCGGTAAGCTGCTTTATTTAACAGACGGTAAGTGGAATGCACAGAGTAACAGTTATAATCAAAACTCACTTACTTCACTCAACTTCAAACCGCTTCTCATGAATAATAGACGATGCCACATTATCCTACATTAGTGTGCTAAATTAACTTTTCCTGGTTAGACCTGTTTGACTTTGTTAGACTTTCTTACCTCTAGACTTGACTATTCCAATGCACTCCTGGCTGGCCTCCCACGTTCTACCCTCCGTAAACTTGAGGTCATCCAAAACTTGGCTGCCCGTGTCCTAACTCGCACCAAGTCCCGTTCACCCATCACCCCCTGTGCTCACTGACCTACATTGGCTCCCAGTTAAGCAGCGCCTCGATTTCAAAATTCTCATCCTTGTTTTCAAATCCCTCCATGGCCTCGCCCCCTCCCTATCTCTGTAATCTCCTCCAGCCCCATAACCCCCCCCGAGATATCTGCGCTCCTCTAATTCTGCCCTCTTGAGCATCCCTGATTTTAATCGCTCCACCATTGGTGGCCGTGTCTTCAGCTGCCTGGGCCCTAAGCTCTGGAATTCCCTCCCTCAACCTCTCCGTCTCTCTACCTCTCTTTCCTCCTTTAGACGCTCCTTAAAACCTCCCTCTTTGACCAAGCTTTTGGTCATCTGCCCTAATATCTTCTTGTGTGGCTTGGTGTTAAATTTTGTTTTCTAACACTCCTGTGAAGCGCCTTGGGACGTTTTACTACATTAAAGGCACTGTATAAATACAAGTTGTTGTTGTTATCGTTGTTGTTTTCTTTGCTACACTTCCTTCTGGACTTAATTGGATAGACCGAATTTACATGTGATTTTTAAAAATTCGTTCATGGGATGTTGCCGTCGCCGGCAAGGCCCAGCATTTATTGCCCATCCCTAATTGCCCTCGAGAAGTTGGTGGTGAGCCGCCTTCTTGAACTGCTGCTGTCCTGTGTGGTCCAGTCCTTTTTCTCCCTGCTGTCCCGCCCCCCTCTCCCCGCCCCCCCCCAACCCCACCTTCTTCCCTATTCAGGAATTCACCAATAGGCCTGGCAATCAAAACAGCTACCTCCTTCCCAAGAGTATTCTCAGCAGGCAACAGTCTACTGGGTGCCCACGTCGAATGTATGGTCTACTGGTAGCCAAAGCAAGATAGCGAGTTACTTATTGGGTATGGTAGCATAGTGGTTATGTGACTGGACTAGTAATCCAATAGGCCTGGACTAATGATCCACCACAGCAGCTAAGGAATTTAAATTCAGTTAATTAAATAAATCTGAAATTATAAAAAAAAGCTAGTAATGTGGTTAAAAATCCATCTGGTTCACGAATGCCCTTTAGGAAATCTGCCGCCCTCACCCGGTCTGGCCTACATGTGACTCCAGACCCGCAGCAATGTGGTTGACTCTTAACTGACCTCTGAAATGGCCGAGCGAGCCACTCAGTTGTATCAAACCGCGACAAAGAAGTATACTCAGAATGAAAACCAGACAGACCACCCAGCATTGACCTAGGCACCGGACTTCATCGTCACTGGGTCAAAATCCTGGAACTCCCTCCCTAACGGCACTGTTGAGAGTACCTTCACCACACGGACTGCAGCGGTTCAAGAAGGCAGCTCACCACCACCACCTTCTCGAGGGCAATTAGGGGGATGGGCAATAAATGCTGGGCCTTGCCAGCGACGCCCACATCCCAGGAACGAATTTAAAGGGATGCGGAAAACAGCAAGGATCGGCGGCTTATTGAAACATCAAACCCGTCCGTGTTTCAGCAGCCGTAAGGAGGATTTTAAACTTGCGGGAACTCAATTAATTTTAAAGCACAATACTTACGTATAATTTCATTCACAATTCTGTGGGGGAAAAAAGCTAGAAAAATCCCAAAATGTGACAGACACTTAATGTAATTGTTGTGCTGTATATGAAAGCCAGCTAAGGCTGAGGTACTGTCATACACCTTGTCCCTGTAATGATTTAAACTGTGTCACTTAATAATATTTACCAAAATGATTTATGTACTCCTTTACTTAATCTTACGGTATTGTGATGGATGTGTGAATAAAGTGGTGCATGTTCACGGATTTCAGTGTCTGATTTCATCTTTGATGACTTTATCAAGAGCATGTTAACGAGTTTGCTCAGTAGAGTACTGCGTGCCCTAGATACGCGGTTTGACTAGTGTAATTGTTGGCATGTTTTGGACTGGGTAATGTAATAAAGTGCCTTTCCACCATCTACAAGGCACAAGTCAGGAGTGTGATGGAATACTCTCCACTTGCCTGGATGAGTGCAGCTCCAACAACACTCAAGAAGCTCGACACCATCCAGGACAAAGCAGCCCACTTGATTGGCACTCCATCCACCACCTTAAACATTCGCTCCCTCCACCACCGGCGTACCGTGGCTGTAGTGTGTACCATCTACAAGATGCACTGCAGCAACTCGCCAAGGCTTCTTCGACAGCACCTCCCAAACCCACGACCTCTTCCACCTAGAAGGACAAGGGCAGCAGGCGCATGGGAACACCACCACCTCCAAGTTCCCCTCCAAGTCACACACCATCCTGACTTGGAAATATATCGGCCGTTCCTTCGTCATCGCTGGGTCAAAATCCTGGAACTCCCTCCCTAACAGCACTGTGGGAGCACCTTCACCACACGGACTGCAGCGGTTCAAGAAGGCGGCTCACCACCACCTTCTCAAGGGACAATTAGAGATGGGCAATAAATGCTGGCCTTGCCAGCGAACGCCCACATCCCATGAAAGAATAAAAAAAATCAAAATCTTAGGCCTCTAATAACAACAACTTGTATTTATATAGCGCCTTTAACGTCCCCGGGCGCTTCACAGGAGCGATTATCATACAAAATTTGATACCTGAGCCAGCGAAGGAGATTACGGGACAGATTGCCAAAAGCTTGGTCAAAGAGATAGGTTTACAGAGCGTCTTAATGGAGGAGCGAGGCGGAGAGGCTTAGGGAGGGAATTCCAGACCTTCGCACCAAGGCAGGTGAAAGCCTGGCCGCCAATGGTGGAGCGATTGAAATCGGAGATGCTCAAAAGGCTAGAATTAGAGGAACGCAGATATATCGGTGCGTTTACATAGGATTAGATAGGATTATATAGGATATCCAGCACAGAAACAGGCCATTCAGCCCAACCAGTCCATGCTGCCGTTTATGCTCCACTCGAGCCTCCTCCCGTTTTTCCTCATCTAACTCTATCAGTATAACCCTCTATTCCCTTCTCCCCCATATGCTTATCTAGCCTCCCCTTAATGTATCTATACTAGTTGCTTCAACCACTCCCTGTGGTAGCGAGTTCCACATTCTCACCACTCTCTGGGTAAAGAAGTTTCTTCTGAATTCCCTATTGGATTTCTTGGTGACTATCTTATATTGATGGCCTCTAGTTTTGCTCTTCCCCACAAGTGGAAACATTCTCTCTGTATCCACTCTATCAAAACCTTTCATAATTTTATCGACCTCTATTAGGTCACCCCTCAGCCTTCATTTTTCAAGAGAAAAGAGACCCAGCCTGTTCATCCTTTCCTGATCGGTATAACCTCGCATTTCTGGTATCTGGTATGTTGTGGGGCTGGAGGAGGTTACAGAGATAGGGAGGGGCGAGGCCATGGAGGGATTTTGGAAACAAGGATGAGAATTTTAAAAATTGAGGCGTTGCAGGAACGGGAGCCAACGCAGGTCAGCGGGCACAGGGGTGAGACATAGGTGGTTAATCTCAGTACAATTCTGATAGGGGATGGAAGAAAGGTTAAAGATTCATCTGATGTCCCTTTGCGTGCAATCCCATCCACAGTTTACAGATTTACCAGTCGGAGCATTATTACAAGTCTCCCTCCTCTTCCCCACCCACCCCCCCAACTCCCCCCCCCCCCCACCGCCTTGTTGACATTCACTATCTAGCCTTAAACTTGAAGAATAGCCAGTGAGACACACAGAGATGTCAGCACTCGTAGACCTGTATCGAACACGAATGACTGCCTGTGCAAGAGGAGCCATGAGGACGGCCTCAACCGGGATCTCGGTTTCATGTCACACTACAGGACGTGACTAGAGTCGAGACTAAAGTCCAGACTAGAGTCGTCGTTGGCTTGTTCACAGATGTGATTTCCAGTTTAAAAAAAAAGTAAAAAGCTTAACTGCAGACTGCAGCATTTGACACGTTGGACCCCCTGTGACCCCACCTCATTGTCTTAGCTGTACTCTGCTGTGTCTTTGATGTAATGCCTCCCTGACGGATTGTATCTCTGCAGACACATTGTTCTCTGTCTATATATGCTTTGTAACTGATTTGTATTCCCTCACTTTACCTGACGAAGGAGCAGCGCTCCGAAAGCTCGTAATTTCAAATAAAACTGTTGGACTATAACCTGGTGTTGTGCGACTTCTCATTTTTGTGCAAGAGGAGAGAGAAAAGGGAAGATAATTGAAAAAAAACATTGGGTGGCTTGGCACTGAAATGTTCAGTTTAGATTACTGAGACCGTCGCTAAACATGTACTAATGGGCCTTTCTATGATATATATTTTTTATTACTTTGCCACTGTTTGATTATCTAAAGGAATCAAATTCTATTGCAGGGTAAGTAGTTACTTCAAATGAAATCAAGGAATCATTTTGATGATATGATAAGTTTTCATGGGCATAGATTTCACTTAGGATAATCATCATAGTAATAAAAATATATTGGGATAAATGCTCGACAGTGTATTCAGATACTCTAAAACAAAACATTTATTATTTATGTAGATTTCAGGACTGAAAACATTCTGGCGCCATACGGTAATAAAAATGAACAAGGGTAACGTTGGTCAGCGAATTCTACAGGTCGTGGTACAAAACAGTGCTCGTGTACCCTGTCGACATTCATCATTGTGGAATGATATTCATTTACTGGAATATTCAAAGTCTTTTAAAGTAGTAAATGTGATATTATGCACTCAGAAAATCTACAGCTCTTTTAGACATGAGGTTAGATTGTAAGTTGGGTGTTTGGATCTTTCAAGCTCTTTAAACCGAGGCCCCGTCTGCCCTCTCGGGTGGACGTAAAAGTGTGAAGGAATAAGCCATATAACCTAGTTAGAAAAATACACTATCTCATGATAGAATTCTGGCCTTATTGAAACAGGACAAGTTGTTGACCCCGAATAAATAACCTTATTGAAACAGAAGGTGCACGGCTCCGACAGGCTGAACTTTTGGGAACAAAAACAATGGTCCACCCTGGATAAGGTGTTTTAATTTAAACTTCGTAAAGATGGCACATAAGATAAGGAACATCTGCCCTCGTAAAGATGACATAAAATAAGGGACACCTGCCTTTCACACCATTTTATATGGTGAACCCAGAACACCTGGAGATGCGCCATGATTCTGGAATATTACAAGCTGATGTAGCAGTAAATAATTGCAGAGGTCAGCAGGAAGATGAATAGGGATAATTAACTTGGGTCAGCAGAAACCTTAAAGGAAATACAACTGAAAAGGGTATAAATATTGAAGTCTCAAATGGGATATCAGTCGCTTTAATCGGGCAAAGCGATTCTCGGCTGCAGAGGCGGCTCTGTGGTCTCAAACTCTTTGTACCTCAGGGATCAAAGGTATTTGATATTGATGGATATCCTGTATAGAAAACTTTAAGAACTGTAATACTGTAGTGAAGTTAAGATTTAAAAGGAAGATTCACTGTTAATAATAAGATCGTATGTTTTCTCTTTTTAGCACTGTTAACGTTGCGATTGCCTGATTCACCAACTGTAAATTGCATGTCGGTTCTTTTAATAAATAATAGATAGCCTGGACCTTTAGACCCAGTTAAGCGTCTTTAGGATTCGACTACCTCAAACTTTAGTTGAAAGTGAACGTCTCAGAAATACGCCTGATCCGGGATAGCCCCAAAGGGGCTAGGACTAGTAAATATCCTTTCAAAAGATTCCACGGCACTATTTCGAAGAAGAGCAGGGGAGTTGTCTTCGGTGTCCTGGCCAAATATTTATCCCTCGATCAACATCACTAAATAAAACAGATTATCCGGTCATTATCACATTGCTGTTTGCGGGAGCTTGCTGTGTGCAAATTGGCTGCCACGTTTCCTACATTACAACAGTGACCACACTTCAAAAAGTACTTCACTGGCTGTAAAAAGCTTTGGGATGTCCGGTGGTCGTTAAAGGCGCTATAGAAATGCAAGTCTTTCTTTCTTTTGATCTTACTGATGTTAAATGATATTGATAGCATCAACAGGTTCCATCCCACCATCAAACTCACCATGGACTACTCCTCAGAATCGGTTTCATTCTTGGACACACGAATCTCCATCAAAGACGGACGCCTCAGCACTTCACTCTACCGCAAGCCCACGGACAACCTCACGATGCTCCACTTCTCCAGCTTCCACCCTAACCACGTTAAAGAAGCCATCCCCTATGGACAAGCCCTGCGAATACACAGGATCTGCTCAGACGAGGAGGAACGCGATGGACACCTACGGACACTGAAAGACGCCCTCGTAAGAACGGGATATGACGCTCGACTCGTCGATCGACAGTTCCGACGGGCCACAGCGAAAAACCGCATAGACCTCCTCAGAAGACGAACACGGGACACAACCAACAGAGTACCCTACGTCGTCCAGTACTTCCCCGGAGCGGAAAAACTACGCCATGTTCTTCGCAGCCTTCAACATGTCATCGATGACGACGAACACCTTGCTAAGGCCATCCCCACGCCTCCACTACTCGCCTTCAAGCAGCCGCCTAACCTCAAAAGTACCATCGTTCGCAGCAGATTACCCATCTTTCAGGAGAACAGCAACCAAGACACCACACAACCCTGCCACGGCAACCTCTGCAAGACATGCCAAATCATGGACACAGATACCATCATCACACGTGAGGACACTACCCACCAGGTACACGGTACATACTCATGTGACTCGGCCAACGTTGTCTACCTGATACGTTGCAGTAAAGGATGCTCCAGAGCATGGTACATCGGCGAGACCATGCAGACACTGAGACAACGTATGAACGGACACCGCGCAACAATCGCCAGGCAGGAGGGTTGCCTCCCAGTCGGGGAACACTTCAGCAGCCAGGGGCATTCAGCCTCGGATATGCGGGTAAGCGTTCTCCAAGGCGGCCTTCGGGATACACGACAGCGCAAAATCATAGAGCAGAAACTGATAGCCAAGTTCCGCACTCATGAGGATGGCCTCAATCGCGATATCGGGTTCATGTCACGATACAGAACGTGACTTGACATCATGGCCGGTCTTCCCAGGTGTTTTTTTTTTAAAAAGACTAACACAAGAACCAACACAAATTGACAGGGTATGCAGCCAGCAGGTGTTTTGACACGTTGGACCCCCTGGGACACATCTCATTGTCTTGGCTGTGCTCTTAGTGTGTCTTTGATGTAGGGAAAGATTTGAATAGATTTTGTCTGTGTTTGAATTGTGAATTCTGGGAGATTCTCTCACTGCTAACTTACCTGAGGAAGGAGCGAACCGCTCCGAAAGCTTGTAAAATTAAATAAATCTGTTGGACTATAACCTGGTGTTGTGCGACTTCTCATTTAAATGATATTAGTAAAGAAGGAAAAATATCCCAAATATTTGCCCAAACGATAATGTGTTACAGTTAATCGAAATCACTTTCTGGGGTAGATCTTGACAATGTGCGATAGTGGAAAATGGTGATAGCGAATTGGCAGCACCCCCCCCCCCCCCCCCCCCTGTTTTACATCTCTCCTGATTATGATTTCCTTTGAAGGTATTCATGGAAATTAAAATCGGGGTGAGATGTAAAACAGGCTAAGGAGTCGCTATCACTCCTGCCTTCTACCCTATCACAGACCTTCCCTTTTGTTCTTTGCGCCCCTCCCTTCTAGTGTCAGCTGTGACTCAGTGGGTAGCACACTTGTCCTACTGAGTCATGAAGGTTGTGGGCTCAAGTCACACACTCCATGGGACTTGAGCACATAAATCTAGGCTGACACTCCAGTGGAGTGCTGCACTGTCGGAGGTGCCGTCTTTTGGATGAGACGTTAAACTGAGGCTGCTCTCTCAGGTGGACGTTAAAAGATCCCATGACACTATGTCGAAGAAGTGCAGTGGAGTTATCCCGGTGTCCTGGGGCCAATATTTATCCCTCAATCAACATCACTAAAACAGTTTATCTGGTCATTATCACATTGCTGTTTGTGGGAGCTTGCTGTGTGTAAATTGGTTGCCACGTTTCCCACATTACAACAGTGATTACACTTCAAAAAGTACTTCATTGGCTGTAAAGCGCTTTGAGACGTCCGGTGGTCGTGAAAGGCGCTACAGAAATGCAAGTCTTTCTTTCTTTCCCTGCTCCTGCACTTGCTTAAAAACCTGTTACATCTCTAACTTTTTCCAGTTCTGACGAAAGGTCATCGACCTGAAACGTTGACTCTGTTTCTCTCTCCGCAGATGCTGCCTGACCCGCTGAGCGTTTCCAGCATTTTCTGTTTATATTGCCGACTCGCTATCCCCCATTTTACAACATCGCACAAAGTCAAGTACTTTACCCCTTTTCCTGTTTAAGGGGTCCAGTAGGCAAACTGCTCGCAGGAGTCACCCTGAACTATGAGTGATACTCTCTACTCAGTATCGTTTGTGTGCTGTAATTGGCAGTCCTCTTTGCAAAGAGCAGCAGCCAGCTATCCTGAAATGAATTACAGACACTCACTTTGACATGAATGTGGCAGCCTCTCATTATGGAGTCATTTAGTTAAAATTTATTCAGATGTAGCAAGGACTCGCAATTCTCTGCAGAAACCTATCTGATAGCAATAATCCACCAGAATGTATTTTAAAAGCAATATCGCTTGCTCGCTGGTTTTCTGGGAAACAGATGATTGTTGCTAAAGGGATTCAAGTGACAGAAGAATGTAACAGGTACTTGGAACTAAACTCAAACAAACACAACAACTTGCATTTACATAGCGCCTTTAACAAAGTGACACGTCCCAAGGCACTTCACAGGAGCATAACCAGACAACATAGGAACATAGGAACAGGAGGAGGCCATTCAGCCCCTCGAGCCTGTTCTGCCATTCAATGAGATATTGGCTGACCTGTGACCTAACTCCTTCTACCCGCCTTTGGCCCAGTATCCCTTAATAACTTTGGTTAACAAAAATCTAGCGATCTCAGATTTATAATTAACAATTGATCTAGCATCAATTGCTGTTTGCGGAAGAGAGTTCCAAACTTCTACCATCCTGTGTATGTAGAAGTGTTTCCTAATTTCACTCCTGAAAGGTCTGGCTCTAATTTTTAGACTATGCCCCCTAGTCCTAGACTCCCCAACCAGCAGAAATAGTTTCTCTCTATCCAACCTATCTGTTCCCCTTAATATCGTGAAAACTTTGATCAAATCACCCCTTAACCTTCTAAATTCCAGGGAATTCACCCCTAGTTTGTGTAATCTCTCCCCGTAATTTAACCCTTGGAGTCCGGGTATCATTCTGGTAAATCTACGCTGACAGAAATTCACCAAAATCTTGGTGAAATAGGTCCGTTTTAAGGAGCGCCTTAAAAGAGGAGAAGGAGGTGGCGATGCCGAGAGGTTTAGGGAGGGAATTCCAGAGCTTAGGCCCTGGAGGACTGAAGGCACGGCCGCCAGTAGAGGGGGCAAAGGAAGTGAGGGATGCGCAAGGGATCAGAGCTGGAGGAACGCCGAGATCTCGGCGGGTTGTAGGACCAGATATACGTGGCCTTGACTTGAAGTTTCCAGACGCTCCAGGTTTAAGTCAGAACCCCTGACAAAGCAGAGAATTTATCCCAATCTGGTCGTGCAATTGCACTTGGCGCATTGCGCTGTTGCCTATCTCCATCGGAACTGACTTCGATTGATGAGCTCATTGCCATGCCTCACCTCAATGGGCTTGTCTTAATCGCATTCTAATGGCAGCGGTCCCAAGCCTGCAGCTCTCTGTTCTGTTACATAAGGTGCAGGGAGACAAGTCTGTGGTTACCACATGTGATACTTTGGTAATTAAATGTTCTTTTTAGATCGGATTCAGAGCTCCTAATTTTTTTTATTAACGTCAATTAAGTTTTTTTTATGGAAGGAGACAAGCTGTTGACGATTAAATCTTGCAATATAAACAATTTAAAAAAAAACAATTTTGCCCTGCAAAGCTAGATTAGAAAGAGTTAAATCAAAACTGACACCGTAAATTAATAAACAGTTCTGGAGTGATATCGTCCCTGAACACTATGCTGCAACCTCAGTGTTGTTGTAAGGGGTAAAAGAAAGACTTGCATTTATATAGCGCCTGTCATGACCTCCCAATGCGCTTTACAGCCAATGAAGTACTTTTTTGGAGTGTAGTCACTGTTGTAATGTAGGAAACGCAGCAGCCAATTTGCACACAGCAAGCTCCCACAAACAGCAATGTGATAACAACCAGATAATCTGTTTTTGGGATGTTGATTGAGGGATAAATATTGGCCCCAGGACACTGGGGATAACTCCCCCTACTCTTCTTTGAAATAGTGCCATTGGGATCGTTTACATCTACCTGAGAGAGCAGACAGGGCCTCGGTTTAACGCCTCATCCGAAAGACAGCACCTCCGACAGTGCTGCACTCCCTCAGCACTGCATTGGGAGTGTCAGCCTAGATTTTGTGCTCAAGTCCCTGGAGTGGGACTACGAACCCACAACCTTCTGACTCAGAGGTGAAGGTGCTACCCACTGAGCCACGGCTGACACTGGTGGAAGGTTAAAAAGGAGGTTGTGTGCAGATGTTGGTGGTGGGGTGAGGCGGGCGTTTGGTGAACACAACTGAGTACCAGGAGGTTAAAACAGTACAGCACACAGGGGCTGTTTCCCTTTGTGCCATTTGGCAAAATATCAGTCCAGCAGGAAGCCTCCTGATGGTTTATTTTGCAGTGACAGATCACCTCTTTCTAAGTCTGCGAATTCTCACTGATTTCTTTCTAAAAGACGAAGAAGAGACAGATTCTAAAATCAGACCCAGGAGACCTTGGTTGGGGTGGGGGGGGGGGGGAGGGGGTTATTGTCACCACAGCACAGTCGCTTCGGCTAATGTATCAGTTGCTGGAGGAGGAATCCCGGAGTTTGCCAGGTGAGGAGGCTCTTGAACATCCCTGATTATAATCGCTCCACCATTGGTGGCCGTGCCTTCAGCTGCCTGGGCCCTAAGCTCTGGAATTCCCTCCCTAAACCTCTCCGCCTCTCGACCTCTCTCTCCTCCTTTAAGACGCTCCTTAAAACCTAGCTCTTTGACCAAGCTTTGTTCATCTGCCCTAATATCTCCTTATGTGGCTCGGTGTCAAATTTTTGTCTTAAAATACTCCTGTGAGGCACCTTGGGGCGTTTTACTACGTTAAAGGTTCTATATAAATACAGGTTGTTGTTGTTGGTATAGACGCACAGGACTGATTACTTTAGTGTCTTCTGTTTCTTTTCCTATCATAAATTAACGTTTTGGAATAAATTCTAAGGGAATAAAAAACACAATATTCTGGGAAGCACTGTCAAACGGATCATGAAACACTTGCAACAGGAGGTTAAAAAAGCAGTAACCGATTTATCAGCGAGTACTGCTAACTGCTTCTAAGATACAATCTTGTACAGTTCTGGAGCTTGTATCAATGATTTAATTTGGACATTATAATAAAAATACTACAAAAATATTTTCTGCAAGATAATTTTGAGCACAGATGTGTAAAATTGTCCATTTTGTAAATAGTGCAAAATGTGTGGCTTGGAACATATATAATAAATAAAACCAACTATATTATGACAAGCGCGGGTAATTATTACACTTCAATTGTACATTTAGGTTTCCAGCAGTCTTTGAGTAGCTTACTAGTTTACTGTTGAAGCTGTAAACTAAGGGAAACCCAACTGAGATTTATTATCCTTTACGCCTAATGCAGCACCTCCCAAACCCACGGCCTCTACCACCTAGAAGGACAAGGGCAGCAGGCGCATGGGAACACCACCACCTCCGAGTTCCCCTCCAAGTCACACACACCATCCTGTCTTGGAAATATATCGGCCGATCCTTCATCGTCGCTGGGTCAAAATCCTGGAACTCCCTCCCTAACAGCACTGTGGGAGCACCTTCACCACACGGACTGCAGCGGTTCAAGAAGGCGGCTCACCACCACCTTCTCGAGGGGCAATTAGGGATGGGCAATAAATGCTGGGCCTTGCCAGCGACGCCCACATCCCGTGAACGAATAAATAAAAGAACAGTAACCACAGACAAATAATATTAGCAGAGAGAATCCTGACCGCAGTGTTCCGAAATGAGCCAGCTGCAGATTGCGGATGTTCTAGAGAAGCTCCTGAATGATGAGGAAGAACATAAGGAGGGAGTTTTCCGTAGCTTGTTCAGTATCTTCCGACACACCAGCTGCAAAGCGTCCTTCCGAAGTTGACGTTGTCAGAAGACAACAAAAAAAAGTTCAGGTGAGATTCCCTCGCTAAGATTCAAATTTTGTCGCCCAGCGCAAGTAAAAAGGCTCGCAGCCGTGCGTCCCTGCAGCTGGGATTCCCTCACCGACACCGGCTCGCCGGCAAGTTTGGCGTCACACCCGAAGAAGTCTCCTGACACGAGCTGAACCAGAATGGGTTGCGGAGAAGGAGTCTCTGGCCGTGCTACAGTTGGAGAACTGACGGGAGAGAAGCTGTTTAACATTCATGACCCATCCTCTCTAAAATATCATTAGTGGTATTATTACAAGGCTGCCGACAATTTTCCCAGTAAAACCTAATGGGGCAAAGCTTGTGCTGCGACCGAGCAATCTATGTTACAGAAGGGACGTAAAACAATCAGTGCACAAGTGTTATGCAAACAAAGCAATTCCACTTTATTTCCCTTTCGGAAAGCCAGCTTGGATTTTGAAATTCGACGCACTCCTTGAATCAGGTCATTTTGAGCCAATTTATTTTGGGCTACCTTAAGGGTCAATTTCAAAATTTCTTTTTAAAAAAAGATCAATTATAATTGGCTTTTGCCTAAGGTACATGCACATTGTTGATACAAACAGCATTTTATTTGAAATAAAAGATCAATTTGAGTTATTTCTTGCTTACAGCGCAAACACTGAATCAGCTTAAATTAGTAGGAAAAACATTGGCATACAAAAACCCATGGCAACACTTCAGACCTGCTATTTTAATTATTAATCGACTAAGATGAACTTAAAAACTATGGGGAGGTGGGGGAGGGTTTACATTTTGACTCTTGGGTGTTAAAGCACTTTAGACAACAGGGCAAATTTTCCAACGTTGTGCTCCAGGGAGGGAGCCTTTCCCACCTGGAGCCCATATTGGACGTTCAAGTGTGCTGTGCACGATCTTCCAGCCATTAAGATCCAAAGGAGGCTGCCCATTGGGATTGTGAAGTTGGAAAATGATGCTTAATACACACAATATCTCCGCCTGGGAATAAGGGTGGTTCTGCAATCCCAGCTTCCCAGCAGGGAAGCCAAGCTTGAAGGGAGCGCTGATTGGAGATAAGGCTACAACACTGTGGCCCAAATTCTCCAGCCTGCACCCTCTAGGAACACACAATCGCAGAATTACCCCACTCCAAGACACAGGTAGGGTATAAGCACCCTAGCTTACTATTACACCCAGTCAGACTGCAGTTGATTCGAATTTACCATCTTAACAAGCAGATTTTTATTGATTTGTTCAGGGGATGTGGGTATCGCCGGCATGGCCGGCATTTATTGCCCATTTAATTGCCCTTGAGAAGGTGGTGGTGAACTGTCATATACAACTGAGTGGCTGGCTAGAGGCCATTTCAGAGGGCAGTTAAGAGTCAACCACATTGTTGTGGGTCTGGAGTCACATATAGGCCAGACCGGGTAAGGATGGCAGATTTCCTTCCCTAAAGGACATTAGTGAACCAGATGGGTTTGTTACGACAATCATAGTCACCATTACTGATACTAGCTTTTTATTCCAGATTTATTTATTAACTTAATTTAAATTCTCCAGCTGTCGTGGTGGGATTTGAACTCAGGTCCCTGGATCATTAACCATAAGAACATAAGAAATAGGAGCTGGAGTAGAGCCATTCGGCCCCTCGAACCTGCCCCGCCATTCAACAAGATCATGGCTGATCTGATCTTTCCTGCCCGCTCCCCATAACCCTTGACTCCCCTGTAGCTCAAATATCTGTCTATCTCAGCCTTGAACATATTCACTGATCCTGCCTCCGCAGCTCTCTGGAATAGAGAATTCCAAAGATTCACGACCCTCAGAGAGAAGAAATTCCTCCTCATCCCCGTCTTAAATGGGCGACCCTTTATCCTGAAACTATGCCCCCTAGTTCTAGATTCCCCCACGAGGGGAAACATCCTCTCAGCATCTACCTTGTCGAGCCCCCTCAGAATCTTATATGTTTCAATAAGATCACCTCTCATTCTTCTAAATTCCAATGAGTATAGGCCCAACCTGCTCAACCTTTCCTCATAAGACAACCCCTTCATCTCAGGAATCAACCTAGTGAACCTTCTCTGAACAGCCTCCAATGCAAGTATATCCCTCCTTAAATGATCCAGGCCTACTGGATTACTAGTCCAGTGACATAACCACTATGCTACCGTACCAGAGGTACTTGGCCTCTGCTAATGAATGTGACATTGCACAGTGATGGCAGTGACAAGTAAATTGCACATAAAATCAGCAAATCCTCTAAAATTCCATGAAGTGCACATGATTGCCGTGATGCATCAGCGAACTGACAACGGTGGTAAGATTGATATCGGAACTCAAAAAATGGCAACCCATGTCAGCTGTGCCAGCCGTGGCTCAGTGGGCAGCACCCTCGCCTCTGAGTCAGAAGGTTGTGGGTTCAAGTCCCACACCAGAGACTTGAGCACAAAAATCTAGGCTGACATTCCCAGTGCAGTACTGAGGGAGTGCAGCACTGTCGGAGGTGCTGACTTTCGGATGAGACGTTAAACCGAGGCCCCGTCTACTCTCTCGGGTGGACGTAAAAGATCCTGTGGCCACTATTTCGAAGAAGAGCAGGGGAGTTGTGTCCTGGGGCCAATATTTATCTCTCAATCAACAACATCACCAAAAAAAAAGATCATTGCTGTTGGTGGGAGCTTGCTGTGCGCAAATTGGCTGCTGCGTTTCCTACATTACAACAGTGACTCCACTTCATTGGCTGCAAAGCGCTTTGGGATGTCCTGAGTTTGTGAAAGGTGTGATATAAATGCAACTTCTTTATTTTTCTTTATCACATCAAAGAAGCCATCAAGGACCAAGACATCTCTTGATCTGAAAACAAATAGCTAAACATCTTGAAAGTTCTGGACAAGTGATTCTCTTCAGGATCAGAACTGACCGGTAACTGTGAGATACAGTTTAAAATTAACCCAAGGAGTAGAAGGAAATCATTTCACTTCACCGTAACCTGTTGTACTGTGGCGAAATCACATGAAGTTGGGCTGATTAAAACAGGGCGGGCTCCCTTTGCTATCAGAATTCTCTTTCAGGAGTGCACCTTGGAGAGGGGGAGGGGAAAAATAACTGCAGCTCCAGTGTTTTTTCAAAATTTATTGCAAATATTGCAACTCCGCTGCCTGTGTCCTATCCCATTCTAAGTGCTGCTTATCTATCAGCCTCCACTGGTATCCCATTCCCTAACACATTGAATTTAACATCCTTGCGTAATTTACAACCTCACCCCACCCTACCTCTGCAGCCACTACCAGCCTCCTAACTTACATAAGAACATAACAAATAGGAGCAGGAATAGGCCACTTGGCCCCTCGAGCCTGCTCCGCCATTCAATAAGATCATGGCTGATCTTGGGCTCAAAGCCACTTCCCTGCCCGCTCCCCATAACCCTTCACTCCCTTATCTTGCAAAAATCTGTCTATCTCCACCTTAAATGTATTTAATGACCCAGCCTCCACGGCTCTCTGGGACAGAGAATTCCACAGATTTATGACCCTCTGAGAGAAGAAATTCCTCCTCATCTCAGTTCTAAAAGGGCGACCCTTTATTCTGAAACTATGCCCCTGCATTCTAGATTTCCCCACGAGGGGAAACATCCTCTCTGCATCTACCTTGTCGAGCCCCCTCAGTATCTTATATGTTTGAATAAGATCACCCCTCATTCTTCTAATTTCCAATGAGTATAGGCCCAATCTGCTTAACCTTTCCTCATAAGTCAACCCCCTCATCTCTGAAATTAACCGAGTGAATCGTCTCTGAACCGCCTCCAATGCAAGTATATCCTCCTTAAATAAGGAGACCAAAACTGTACGCAGTACTCAAGGTGTGGTCTCACCAATACCCTGTACAGTTGTAGCAGGACTTCCCTGCTTTTATACTCCAACCCCCTTGCAATAAAGGCCAACATTCCAATTTGCCTTTTTGATTACTTGCTGTACATGCATGCTAACATTTTGTGTTTCATGCACAAAGACCCCCAGGTCCCTCTGAACTGTAGCATTGTGTAATCTCTCTCCATTTAAATGATAATTTGCTTTTTTATTCTTCCTGTCAAAGTGGATAACCTCGTGGGGGTATCTACAACTCGGGGGCACAGTCTCAGGATAAGGGGGCGCCCATTTAGGACTGAGGTGAGGAGGAATTTCTTCTCTCAGAGGGTTGTGAATCTTTGGAATTCTCTGCCCCAGAGAGCTGTGGAGGAGGAGTCAGTGAATATATTCAAGGTGGAGATAGACAGATTTTTGAACGATAAGGGAGCCCAGGGTTATGGGGAGCAGGCGGGGAATTGGAGATCAGATCAGCCATGATCTTATTGAATGGCGGAGCAGGCTCGAGGGGCCGAATGGCCGACTCCAGCTCCTATTTCTTATTCTCCCTCTTCGTAACACTTTGGGCCCTTTCACTACATTGAAGGGTCTGTATTTGTGTAAGTTGGTGAGTGACTTATGGTGCCAGTCAGGGCACACTTTGTAACCTTTCAGAATGTTACCTTGACTTAAGTTAATTGGATTCCCTACAATAATTGGCTCAGTTAGTGCTTTTAGTATATATCAACATAAGACACTTAGTGTCATGATTGGAATTTGCAAGCTGGCCTTAAAACACGGCCCAAAGTAGCCTCAATGCTTGAAGCGGCAATTTCCTGCTCTGTATTAAGTGGGCATAAATTTACCAATTTTCTGCTGATGGCTCTGTGTATCATTTAGAGCGTGTTTTGCAACAAGAAAAGCAAATGTTTCCCATGACTGTAAGAGAGTTGTGCATTAATAATTTCTTCATGCGTAGTTCAGACAAGTGCAATGATGCAGTGTGGGCTGCAGATGCTGAGTCATTGAGTATATTGAAGGCTGAGGTCGATAGATCTTTGGACTCTGGGGGAATCAAGGGATATGGGGATCGGGCGGGAAAGTGGAGTTGAGGTCGAAGATCAACCGTGATCTTATTGAATGGTGGAGCAGGCTCGAGGGGCCGTAGAGCCGACTCCTGCTCCTAATTCTTATGTTCCAATGAAGGAGCACTGATGTCTTGTGGTGGTCGGACTAAAGGTGTGTAATTCGCCACGGGGTGAGCTCCTGATTCTGTCTGACAAGGAGAAGACTGGCCACAGTAAGGTACTCTCCACATAGAGAGTAAGAAAACGGAAGGGAGAGTAATTCCTCAGTGGTGTCACGCATTTCCTAAGCTAGTTATAGTAACAGCAGTTTAGCAGAATGCTGGGTGGGCGGGGGGGGGGGGGGGGCAGCGTACCTGCTCGTCCTGTTGGCTGGGGAACAGTGTTTGACACTGGGGGACCTGGGATACGGCAAGGGGAGAAACTTACATGGTAACTACAAAAATATAATTGATATATAATATTTGTCATTATGCAGTAGAGCTACTCTATTAATTGTTATGAAGCCTTCTCTAAATATCCTTTGCTTCAAATAGGCAGTCTTGGACCAAAATGTTCTTGATCCTTTTCAGTCATTGGGGAATGGAGATTGGCATTCTAGGGATTGTACTTTTGCAGAATCATCTAAGAATGAGGAAACTTTCAGAGCCTCTTAAAAAGTCACAGGGGCTGATTTGCCTAAGCTTAGCTCCCAGAGAACTCTCGTTTTCCCGAGTGCAAAGTAAGGAAAAGGGAATAGCGACCCCTATCACCCGGTCTCCACCAATGATCCCTGTCATTTTCTTTTTGGGGCTGCGCGGCCCCTTTAGTGGGCTGCGCAGCCCATTCAAAATTCAGTGCCTGCGTGGTTTTTACATGCGCGGTTTTTACGTGCGCGGTTTTTACGTGCGCGGGACCCCTGGAGCTCTGCGCGGCAACACAGCTTAAGGGGAGCATTGGTCTCCAACCCCTTTATATTTCTGGGGCTTCCCTGCTGGAAGAGGTTGGGGGGTGGGGGGGAGGTTTGGAGCTGGGCCTAGGCCTGCAGGTCTGCAAATGAGGCAAGAGAGGGTTTCCTGGCCTCCCGCCATATTTTCCCGGGACGCGCCCCACTGAGCACCCCTGCTCAGGGAGGCCTGGTGCTGTGGCCCGAGCCCTCACCACCACCAAGAAGCCCATGAGAGATCCTTGGAGTAGGCCAAAGACAGGCAGATACGTTTGTTTTTTTTTTTGCTTTGTCCAAGAAGAATTGGGACCTTCTGGCTGCTGATCTCCTTCGGATCGGAGACCCAACGTGCGCCTGCAGGCCTGACAGACCTGCAGCCGTGTTTATGTTGGCACCTGTGGCTTTTATTAAACAGGAGGCCCTGCCAAGGAGCAGGTTTGCACCAGAGGATGTCCCTGGGCTCTGTTAATGTCCTGGGGCATAGGAATACCACCGCACTCCTGGACCTTGGCAGGAGCAGCTACTTCGGATGCACTGCTTGTACCCAGTCCAGGGGCGGGAGGACAGGACAGCCAACTTCTCAGAATTTAATCTGGGAAAACTATATTAAAACGGGTTCTGATATTTTGAGGCTTTGTGATAGTGAGGCTATGAAGCAATTTTGGAATAAGGGAAGAGGGGTGAAGGGAAATGGAACTGATTAATCCTAAATCTGTTCATTTCAATCCAAAAATTCCTTGATATGATTCGGACCCAGATACATTTCCCTCTTTATTTTTGTACAATGTTCCCCACTCCTGATTCTCCGTAGCCCTGTATTGATATTAGCCTGTTGTACTCTCCACCCTTCTTCAAGGGTCGCCTTGCTATCTATCTCGGCCTTCCCATATCAGGGTACGGTTGCCAACTCTGATTGGATGGATTCCTGGAGGTTTCATCACATGACCGCCAACCTCTAACTCCCCCGCCATTGGTCGCCCGACATGTCCATCCCCACGGGGCCCCGCCTTCCCGCACCGATTGGAAAGCGAACAGACTTTTCATTACCTGATTGGATGATCCTTTAAGGGAATGATAGCATAGTGGTTATGTTACTGGATTAGTAATCCAATAGACCATAGACAATAATTGATCTATAAGACATGAGTTCAAATCCCACCTCTGGCAGCTAGGAAATTTAATTCCGTTAATTAGGTAAATCTGGAATAAAAAGCTATTATCAGTAATGGTGACCATGAAACTACTGGATTGTCATAAAAACCCATTTGGTTCACTACTGTCCTTCAGAGAAGGAAATCTACTGTCCTCACCTGGTCTGGCCTATACATGACTCTTGACCCACAGCAATGCAGTTGACTCTTAACTGCCCCTCTGAAATGGCCTAGCGAGCCTCTCAGTTGTACCAATCCACTACAACAAAGTCAGCACTGTGGGAGTACCTTCACCACACAGACTGCAGTGGTTCAGGAAAATGGCTCGCCGACACCTTCTCAAAGGCAACTAGGGATGGGCAATAAATGCTGGCCGTGAACTGTCAATCAAACAGCTTTTTTTTCACTATTCCCAATTTAAAAAAAAATCACTATTCAAAGAAAATGGGACAAAAAACACACACTTTTTTTTAACACACCCCTATGATTTTTCTCCAGGGGCTGTAGTTCATTGGCTGTAAAGCACTTTGGGACGTCCGGTGGTCGTGAAAGGCGCCGTATAAATGCAAGTCTGTCTTCCTTTTATATGGATTTACTTTAAGGAAAAGCTTTCCTTGACAAGTGTCTTTATAACTCAAGCGGTTGGATGGCTCACTTTCAACTAGAAAGCCCCACGATTCAGTCCCAGAGCTGTCCATCACGCAGACTTATCTGTCTCAGCTGGTTGAGTCTTGTCAGCTCATAACTTGGCTAATAAATGAAGTATCATGGCAACATGAGGTGTGGAGCTTGCAGGAAGGGAAATAAAGGACTGTGTCCGAACTCCACCCTTACATGGCTTCTGCCAGTTGCAGTTAAATGGGTCCATGTCCCGTGAAGGGAAGAGGCTTCAAGGGTTAAAAGGCACTTTTCTCGACCCACACTATCTTATGCCAGTGTGGTACTGACTGCCGGCATAAAGAAATCCATGATTCTCCTGGCTGGCAGCCTTGGCACATGAGCCTCCCCACCCCACTCCCCCCACCCCACTCCCCCACCCCACTCCCCCCACCCCACTCCCCCACACCCAACTCCCACCCCACTCCCCCCACCCCACTCCCCCACCCCACACCCAACTCCCACCCCACTCTCCCACCCCACTCCCCCCACCCCACTCCCCCCACCCCACTCCCCACTCCCCCACCCCACTCCCCCACCCCACTCCCCCACCCCACACCCAACTCCCACCCCACTCCCCCCACCCCACTCTCCCACCCCACTCCCCCCACCCCACTCCCCCACACCCCACTCCCCCACCCCACTCCCCCACCCCACACCCAACTCCCACCCCACTCCCCCACCCCACTCCCCCACCCCACTCCCCCACACCCCACTCCCCCACCCCTCTCCCCCCACCCCACTCCCCCACCCACTCCCCCCACCCCACTCCCCCACCCCACTCCCCCCACCCCACTCCCCCACCCCACTCCCCCCCCACTCCCCCACCCCACTCCCCCCCACCCCACACCCAACTCCCACCCCACTCCCCCCCACCCCACTCCCAACTCCCACCCCACTCCCCCCCACCCCACTCCCCCATCGCACTCCCCCCACCCCACTCCCCCCCACCCCACTCCCCCCACCCCACCCCACTCCCCCACCCCACTCTCCCCACCCCACTCCCCCCACCCCACTCCCCCCACCCCACTCCCCCCACCCCACTCCCCCACTCCCACTCCCCCACACCCAACTCCCCACCCCACTCCCCCACCCCACTCCCCACCCACACCCAACTCCCACCCCACTCCCCCACCCCACTCCCCCCACCCCACTCCCCCCCCACTCCCCCACCCCACTCCCCCCCCACCCCACACCCAACTCCCACCCCACTCCCCCCACCCCACTCCCCCCATCGCACTCCCCCCACCCCACTCCCCCCCACCCCACTCCCCCCACCCCACCCCACTCCCCCACCCCACTCTCCCCACCCCACTCCCCCCACCCCACTCTCCCCACCCCACTCCCCCCACCCCACTCCCCCCCACCCCACTCCCCCCACCCCACTCCCCCCACCCCACTCCCCCCACCCCACTCCCCCACCCCACTCCCCCACCCCACTCCCCCCACCCCACTCTCCCCACCCCACTCCCCCCACCCCACTCCCCCACCCCACTCCCCCCCCACTCCCCCACCCCACTCCCCCCCACCCCACACCCAACTCCCACCCCACTCCCCCCCACCCCACTCCCAACTCCCACCCCACTCCCCCCACCCCACTCCCCCCATCGCACTCCCCCCACCCCACTCCCCCCCACCCCACTCCCCCCACCCCACCCCACTCCCCCACCCCACTCTCCCCACCCCACTCCCCCCACCCCACTCTCCCCACCCCACTCCCCCCACCCCACTCCCCCCCACCCCACTCCCCCCACCCCACTCCCCCCACCCCACTCCCCCACCCCACTCCCCCACCCCACTCCCCCCACCCCACTCTCCCCACCCCACTCCCCCCACCCCACTCCCCCCCACCCCACTACCCCCACCCCACTCCCCCCACCCCACTCCCCCATCCCACTCCCCCACCCCACTCCCCCCCACCCCACTCCCCCCCACCCCACTCCCCCCACCCCACTCCCCCCACCCCACTCCCCCCACCCCACTCCCCCCCACCCCACCCCACTCCCCCCATCCCACTCTCCCCACCCCACTCCCCCCCACCCCACTCCCCCCCACCCCACTCCCCCCCCCACCCCACTCTCCCCACCCCACTCCCCCCACCCCACTCCCCCCATCCCACTCCCCCCACCCCACTCCCCCCATCCCACTCCCCCCACCCCACCCCACTCCCCCCACCCCACCCCACTCTCCCCACCCCACTCCCCCCACCCCACTCCCTCCCACTCCCCCACCCACTCCCCCACCCCACTCCCACACCCCACTCCCCACACCCCACTCCACCACCCCACTCTCCCACCCCACTCCCACACCCCACTCCCCCACACCCCACTCCCCCACCCCACTCCCCCCCACCCACTCCCCCCACCCCACTCCCCCACCCCACTCCCCCCACCCCACTCCCCCCACCCCACTCCCCCCTCCCCCACCCCACTCCCCCACCCCTCTCCCCCCACCCCACACCCCTCACCCCGCCCCCCCCCAGTGAAGAATAATACAGGGACATGAACAGAAATAGTTTCTGTGGGGAGAGAGTTACTCACTCCTCAAACAAAGAGGATTAGAACCAGAGCCCAGACAAGTTAAGCATGCATGTGGTCTGTTTCACCTCACTGACATCAACGTGACATCCCGGTCGAAAAGTATTCTCAGCAGAATGCAAACTAGATGCAAAGTCTGTGTCTCGCAGGATACTTCATTTCTGAGACATCAATCACTATCAAAATTCCTGCCTACCAACAGACTGCTGTTGTAACGGAATAATCATTTCATTAATTAGAACTTAATTAGTTAATATATCAAAGGTTATCCAGTTGTTCAATTATTCTGGCTATGGTACAATAGATATGGCTAGGATAACAGTTATCTTTTCATAAGCTCTTAAACTCCAGGCATAATTAGGTAGTCTTTCAACAAATGGGGAGGTGTCACACTTAAGGTGTGTGGATGAAACAACACAGTCAGCAGTATAACTTTGTCCTTTTTCTGGTGAGTGAGGGACATTGTGCAGCCCACTGATGGGCTCTGTCATCTTACATAGAAACATAGAAGATAGGAGCAGGAATAGGCCATTTGGCCCCTCGAGCCAGCTCCGCCATTTAATGAGATCATGGCTGATCATCCAAATTCAGTACCCTGTCCCTGCTTTCTCCCCATATCCCTTGATCCCTTTAGCCTTAAGAAATATATCTAACTCCTTCTTGAATATATTTAATGAATTGGCCTCAACTGCCTTCTGTGGTAGAGAATTCCACAGGTTCACCACTCTCTGGGTGAAGAAATTCCTCCTCATCTCAGTCCTAAATGGCTTACCCCTTATCCTTAGACTGTGACCCCTGGTTATGGACTCCCCCGCCATCGGGAACATCCTTCCTGCATCTAGTCTGTCTAGTCCTGTTAGAATTTTATAAGTTTCAATGAGATCCCCTCTCATTCTTCTAAACTCTAGCGAATACAAGCCCAATCGACCCAATCTCTCTTCATACGTCATTCCTGCCATCCCAGGTATCAGTCTGGTGAATCTTCGCTGCACTCCCTCCATGGCAAGAACATCCTTCCTCAGATAAGGCGACCAAAACTGCACACAATACTCAAGGTGTGGTCTCACCATGGCCCTGTACAACTGCAGCAAGACATCCTCGCTCCTGTACTCGAATCCTCTCGCTATGAAGGCCAACATACCATTTGCCTTCTTAACCGCCTGCTGCACCTGCATGCTTACCTTCAGTGACTGGTGCACAAGGACACCCAGGTCTCGTTGCACTTCCCCTTTTCCCAATCTATTGCCGTTCAGATAATAATCTGCCTTCCTGTTTTTGCCACCAAAGTGGATAACCTCGTATTTCTCCACATTATACTGCATCTGCCATGCATCTGCCCAATCACCCAACCTGTCCAAATCATACTGGAGTTTCTCTGCATCCTCCTCACAGCACACACGCCCACCCAGCTTTGTGTCATCTGCAAACTTGGAGATATTACATCTAGTTCCCTCGTCTAGATCATTAATATATATTGTGAATTACTGGGGTCCTAGCACCGATCCCTGCGGTATCCCACTAGACACTGCCTACCACTCGGAAAAAGACCCGTTTATTCCAACTCTTTGCTTCCTGTCTGCCAACCAGTTCTCTATCCAAGTCAGTACCTTACCCCCAATCCCATGTGCTTTAACTTTGCATGCTAATCTCTTATGCTAATCTCCTATCTTGAGAGAGGACAGCAACTCCCTGCTCGACTGACACACTGGCACTCCCAAGGGGCAGCACCTCAGCATCCGGAGCAATCTGCTGGAACACAGATTGCTGGCCTGTGGTGAGAGCCCTGGGGAAATGTGTCCGAACCAGCGACAATGGCAGCAGTCAGTGCTTGCGTGGCCTCCATCTGAGTCTGCTTGAGACCAGTCTGAGATTGGATCACGGCAGCCAGTGACTGAATTGCAGCACTAAGCATTTGCGTGGCATCCGCCTGTGCTACAGAGTAGTGCTCCACACTCCTTGCCAGTGCATCAATGCTTTCAGGCACCCTTCCCACTGCACCCATGAGCTGAGTGTGCATGTCCACCGCCTCTCAAGAGAAGAAAAAAGCAGATTGCACCGTGTCCGACTACATGTTCCTTTTTTATCATAAATGAAAAGAGAAGGCCGAGGGGTGACCTAATAGAGGTCTTTTAAAATTATGAAAGGTTTTGATAGAGTGGATACAGAGAGAATGTTTCCACTTGTGGGGAAGAGCAAAACTAGAGGCCATCAATATAAGATAGTCCCCGAGAAATCCAATAGGGAATTCAGAAGAAACTTCTTTCCCCAGAGAGTGGTGAGAATGTGGAACTCGCTACCACAGGGAGTGGTTGAGGCGAATAGTATCGATGCATTTAAGGGGAGGCTGGATAAGCACATGAGGGAGAAGAGAATAGAGGGTTACGCTGATGAGGAAAGACGGGAGGAGGCTCGAGTGGAGCATAAACTGGTTGGGCCAAATGGCCTGTTTCTGTGCTGGATATCCTACGATACTTATGACTAAATAAAGTGTTCATGTGTTTGTCTTTATCGTTGTTTCATTACACAAGCAGCAAGCAAGCATTCCAGTGGCCATAATAGTAAGTATTTTCTTCAGTTGAGTGGAGACAGCATTGATATTACCAGCACAGTGTGAAGTTACTGGTAATGGATCTTTAATTGCTTTTTGTTTTATTCCTTTTATTAAAAAAAAAGTTATTTTCTGCCCTTCTTTACATCTCCCCTCTGCTACGCACAGCACCCCATTCCCCAACTGAGAAGGTAGTCGGACCGACATTCCGTCGCTAGGCTTTGCAAACACCCAGAGCAGCCATAGGTGAGGTAATATATTTGGAGAGGGCTAACAAGGCAAGGGAATAGACAATAAATGGTAGGATACTGAGTGGTGTAGAGGAACAGAGGGACCTTGGAGTGCACGTCCACAGATCCCTGAAGGTAGCAGGACAGGTAGATAAGGTGGTTAAGGAGGCATATGGGATACTTTCCTTCATTAGCCGAGGCATAGAATACAAGAGCAGGGAGGTTCTGCTTGAACTGTATAAAACACTAGTTAGGCCACAGCTAGAGTACTGTGTGCAGATCTGGTCACCACATTACAGGAAAGATGTGATTGCACTAGAGAGGGTGCAGAGGAGATTTGTGAGGATGTTGCCAGGGCTGGAGAGAATTTTAACTATGAGGAAAGATTGGATAGGCTGAGTTTGTTTTCTTTGGAACAGAGGAGGCTGAGGGGAGACTTAATTGAGGTGTATAAAATTATGAGGGGCCCTAGATAGAGTGGATAGGAAGGACCTATTTCCCTCAGCAGAGAGGTCAATAACCAGGGGGCATAGATTTAAAGTAATTGGTGGAGGGTTTAGAGGGGAGTTGAGGGGAAATGTTTCCACCCAGAGGGTGGTGGGGGTCTGGAACTCACTGCCTGAAAGGGTGGTAGAGGCAGAAACCCTCATCACATTTAAAAAGTACTTGGATATGTACTTGAAGTGCCGTAACCTACAGGGCTGCGGACCAAGAGCTGGAAAGTGGGATTAGGCTGGAGAGCTCTTTTTCGGCCGGCGCAGACACGATGGGGTAAATGGCCTCCTTCTGTGCTGTAAATTTCTATGATTCTATGAGGTGACTCACCTCCAAATCTTCTTCCCCTTTCTGTGCAGGCATGCCCGGCCTTGAGGCAACACTTCCCTCTGCGGTCTGGCTGAAAACCCACCAGTGATAAGAATTCCTTTGGTTGCTATGTACAGAGGCTCCGTAAATGGATTGATGAAGGATTCCTCAGTTGAGTGTTTCTAGGGAAATTGGAAATGTGTCCTTTTTGGAAGGTAGCAGTTGTGATTTCACTAGAAATACTGAACAGAGGGAATCTTCAAAGCTACATTTAGAATGTCCCGCCACAAAGCAGCGAGATAGGAAAATTCAAGCATATCACTGCGTCCTACCACTCGCACTGCGGTAAGATAAACAGCACACTAGACCACAGGACGTGACATGGACGCTGCATTTTGCAGTTATTAATATGATGTATGTAACACGTGCGTACATTTGTTAACTGTCCACGTTTTACTCTTTGCAACTGATGCATTTTTGGTTTGCTAAAATTATTTTGTGCTCATATATTTCTTCAAATATGTCACCAGAATTAGGTGCAAGATGATAGTTTCTGAGTAAAGTTTAGGTCATTACAGCAGCGACCAACTTCAACAACAACTTGCACTGATATAGCGCCTTTAACGTAGTGAAACGTCCCAAGGCGCTTCACAGGAGTGTTATCAGACACAAAATTTGACATCGAGCCACATAAGGAGATATTAGAGTAGATGACCAAAAGCTTGATCAAAGAGCTGAGTAAAAAAAAATTCTCCTCATCTCCCCCATGCCATTTTTTTGCCAATTATTTTATATCTGTGCCCTCTGGTTACCGACCCTCCTGCCAATGGAGACAGTTTCCCCCTATCTACTCGACCAAAATGCCTCATATTTTTGAACAACTCTATTAAATCTCCCTATTAAATCAGTGCTGAGGGAGTGCTGCACTGTCGGAGGTGCCGTCTTTAGGGAGGGGACGTTAAACCGAGGCCCCGTCTGCTCTCTCGGGTGGACGTAAAAGATCCCATGGCACTATTTTGAAGAAGAGCAGGGGGAGTTCTCCCCGGTGCCCTGGGGCCAATATTTATCCCTCAACCAACATCACTAAAAACAGATTATCTGGTCATTACAACATTGCTGTTTGTGGGAGCTTGCTGTGCGCAAATTGGCTGCCGCGTTTCCTACATTACAACAGTGACTACACTTCAAAAAGTACTTCATTGGCTGTAAAGCGCTTTGAGACGTCTGGTGGTCGTTAAAGGCGCTATAGAAATGCAAGTCTGTCTTTTCTTTCTTTCTTAGCCGTCTCTGCTCTAAGGAGAACAATCCCAGGTTCTCTTGTCTCTCCACACAACTGAAACCCCTCATCCCTGGAACCATTCTGATAAATCTCCTCCACACCCTCTCCAAGGCCTTGGCGTCCTTTCTAAAGTGCCCACTTTTCTGCTACCACGTCTTTCTCTTTCGTGGCAAGCCCTTTCAGAGATATTGCCTTGCTGGATCTTACACTCTCGAGCCAAGTGCTCTACAGGTTAAGCACTCTGGGCACGGTCTTCTCTGGATGAGCTGGCACCAATGACCAGGTAAACCCCATTTATGCCAACCTCGCAAAAGCAGGGCATTAATTCCCTTTTTAGATTGTACTAATCAGATATCCCAAATAGGCTGGACTTTTTAGACCAAGATGTTCAGGATCGCCGTTGCCTCGTTTTTTCAGCTACTCGAAGGAGGAGAAAGCGGGGCTCGGCGGCGAGTGAGATTTCTTGCAAGCCGCACTTTCTTTCCCTCTTAGTCTAAATTAGAAGCCAATAATCACATAAGGAGGATAGGCCCTAAGCTCTGGAATTCCCTCCCTCAACCTCTCCGCCTCACTACCTCTCTCTCCTCCTTTAAGACGCTCCTTAAAACCTCCCCCCATCTTTGACCAAGCCTTTGGTCGCCTGCCCGAATATCTCCTTATGTGTTATAAATAGCCTGCAGCAGGATAAATACCTGAAGGAAAAAAAATTGCAGGGATATGGGGAGAGAGCAGGGGGAGTGGGACTAACTGGATTGCTCGTCGAAAGAGCCGGCACAGACTTGATGGGCCGAATGGCCTCCTTCTGTGCTGTACCATTCTATTCTATGATTCGAAAAGAAAAGTAAATATAGACTTTAAAGGAAAGAGAAAACTATGATTTGTTGTGAATCCTTTACAGTTTTCAAAATACAATCAAGGTTTCTATCATTGAATTTCTGGCAAAAGATCTTACAGTAATTTCTTGATACAGATTATTACAGTGCACAGTTAAAGAGATCAAAGGAAATAGATTAGATTGTTCAGATCTGGGGTTGACCGATGGGTCAATGCTGTGCAGTACTAAGGCTCTATATCACAGGTATGGAATATAGGTTTCCTGTTTCCTTTGATTCTCCTAAAAATGAATGATTGATTTTGACTGGGCTGCCTAGATAAGGAGCGAGCCAAGGCACATGGACCGAAGGAAAATCAAAGGCTGAGCCTCATGGGATGACCTTTGGACTGTTTTTGGGCATCAGGTTTTCTTTCAGAATCCATAACATTCAAGACAAACATGGACTTGATTCCCCCCAAGCCTATTCACTATCACTACAGGTTCAGTGGGAATCAGGGACCACGACACCAACAAGGGTTGAACATGCATCTAATGTGTCTGGAATTGCTGCTATGTAAGATTGACAAATTCCCTCGAGCTCCCCTCCAAACCGTCCCTGCCCCGCACCACCCCCGCCGCACCCCCCCGCCCCGCCCCGCCCCCCTCTCCCCCCCACATCCCCAATTTAACATCAAGACAAAAAAAGCAACACATTTCGTTACTGGACCAGCAAGGAAGGAGATGTTCCTTATCGTCCCTCACAATGCCCTGCTACAAATAAAACTTTGAAAAGAAAAGAAAGACTTGCATTTATATAGCGCCTTGAATATATTTAATGACCCAGCCTCCACAGCTCTCTGGGGTAGAAAATTCCAAAGATTCACGACCTCTGAGAGAAGAAATTCCTCCTCATCTCTGTTTTAAATGGGCGGCCCCTTATCCTGAAACTGTGCCCCCTAGTTCTAGATTCGCCCACGAGGGGAAACATCCTCTCTGCATCTACCCTGTCAAGCCCCCTCAGAATCTTATATGTTTCAATAAGATCACCTCTCATTCTTCTAAACTCCAATGAGTATAGGCCCAACCTGCTCAACCTTTCTTCACAAGACAACCCCTTTATCTCAGGAATCGACCTAGTGAACCTTTAGTGTCCAGTCGTCACTACAAGTCCAGCGCACGTGCGGGTGTCTCAAGTCCTCCTGCTGGTCGGTTAAAGAATGGGATTGGTAAAGGTCTAACGGACAAATGGCTTGCTTGTGGTCTTAGCTGGGGAATGGTGCCTGGTGCAGGAGAAGGGGGAAGAGTCATAGAATCATAGAATCATAGAAAGTTACAGCACAGAAGGAGGCCATTTCGGCCCATCGTGTCCATGCCAGCCAACAAAGAGCTATCCAGCCTAATCCCACTTCCCAGCTCTTGGTCCGTAGCCCTGCAGGTTACAGCATCCCAAGTGCACATCCAAGTACTTTTTAAATGTGGTTAGGGTTCCTGCCTCTACCACCCTTTCAGGCAGTGAGTTCCAGACCCCCACAACCCTCTGGGTGAAGACATTTCCCCTCAAATCCCCTCTAAACCTTCCACCAATTACTTTAAATCTGTGTCCCCTGGTTTTTGACCCCTCTGCTAAGGGAAATAGATCCTTTCTATCCACTTTATCTATGCCCCTCATAATTTTATACACCTCAATAAGGTCTCCCCTCAGCCTCCTCTGTTCCAAGGAAAACAAACCCAGCCTGTCCTGTCTTTCCTCATAGCTAAGATTCTCTACTCCTGGCAACATTCTTGTAAATCTCCTCTGTACCCTCTCTAGTACAATCACATCTTTCCTGTAATGTGGTGACCAGAACTGCACTCAGTACTCTAGCTGAGGCCTAACTAGTGTTTTTTACAGTTGAAGCATAACCCCCTCTGCTCTTGTATTCTATGCCACGGCTAATAAAGGCAAGCATTCCGTATGCCTTCTGAACCACCTTATCTAGCTGGCCTGCTACCTTCAGCGATCTGTGGACATGCACTCCAAGGTCCCTTTGTTCCTTTACATTAGTCAGTGTCCCACCATTTAATATGTATTCCCTTTCCTTGTTAGCCCTCCCCAAATGCATTACCTCATACTTCTCCGGATTGAATTTCATTTGCCACTGTTCTGTCCACCTGACCAATTTATTGATATCTTCCTGCAGTCTACAGCTTCCTTCTTCAGTATCAACCACACAGCTGATTTTAGTATCATCTGCAAACTTCTTAATCATACCCCCTATATTCAAGTCTCGATCATTGATATATACCACAAAAAGCAAGGGACCTAGTACTGAACCCTGCGGAACCCCACTGCAAACAGCCTTCCAGTCACAAAAACACCCATCAACCATTACCCTCTGCTTCCTGTCTCCGAGCCAGTTTTGAATCCAACTTGAGATTTTGCCCTGGATCCCATGGGCTTTTAACTTCGTGACCAGTCTGCCATGTGGAACCTTATCAAAAGCCTTGCTAAAGTCCATATACACTACATCAAACGCACTACCCTCATCTACCCTCCTTGTTACCTCCTCAAAAAATTCAATCAAGTTTGTCAGACACGACTTTCCCTTAATAAATTCGTGCTGACTATCCTTGATTAATCCATGTCTTTCTGAATGAAGATTTATCCTGTCCTTCAGAATTCTTTCCAATAATTTTCCCACCACCGAGGTTAGGCTGACTGGCCTGTAATTACTCGGTCTATCCTTTTCTCCCTTTTTAAACAAGGGTACTGACATGACTCTTGTCATTCATGTGGAAATGACTTATGAAATAATACTGGGCGGCCTGCTGGTGGCGCTGTCCAGGGAGAGTATAAATACTCGGGCATGGGCCCAGCTTGCTCAGGACATTCTTTAACAGGAACGAGTGAAGGACCCAACTAGTTCTCCATGTTGAAAAACAGTTGATTAAAGCCTTGTTTAATACTCAGACCAAGTGCCTAGTAGTTTTCTTACATCAGGTACCACATTAGCAGTCCTCCAGTCCTCCGGCACCACACCTGAAGCCAGAGAGGATTGGAAAATGATGGTCAGAGCCTCTGCTATTTCCTCTTTTGCTTCGCTTAACAGCCTGGGATACATTTCATCCGGGCTTGGGGATTTATCCACTTTTAAAGCTGCTAAACCCCTTAATACTTCCTCTCTCACTATGTTTATTTCATCTACTGTTTCACACTCCTCCTCCCTGCTAGCAATGTCTGCTTCGCCCCTCTCCTTTGTGAAAACAGACGCAAAGTATTCATTAAGAACCCTACCGACGTCGCCGACCTCCACGCACAGATCACCCTCGTGAGTCAAAGAGGAGAAAATAACCTACAAAAAACGTGCATGTTGCACGCATGTCTGCGCATGAGTATATGGGCATGAGCGAGCCACAGGCATAAAAAACACAGTCGTCAAGTGGTATGTTTTCTGCTTTCGGCAGAGAAAAAAATCTACTACTGCTGTCCTCGAAGCATCTCAGATGATCTCGGGTTCAAGGTGCACAAAGACAAGATGCAAACACAGAGGCACAACACAGGACATGGACCAGAGTCTTAACTCCTGTCAGTGCCTCTGATCCACATATAGGTTGCTGGTAAAACAAAATATATAAAAATGAATGAGTGCCTGAACTCAATATAAAAACAATTCCTGGATGAATTAATTTGACTTGACGCTGCCTCACCATGCCTGTAAAACGATAACTACTTGCCCTATGTTTGACCCCATTTCACCCGAATCAACTCTCCCAGTTCTGACCCCTGTATTTCTTTATATATATTTTTTTTTCTCTTGTTTCCTCACATAGCTGCTGTTAATGTTGTTGCCATCATCTTTCACACCTCATCTAGAGACATCTTTTGTTTCTTAACTTGTCCCATTACCTCTCCTTTTGCCTCGCCCCATCATCACTTTTGTCAGTCAATCTCTCCTGCCTTCCATCCTATCACAGACCCTCCCTTTGTTCTTTCCTCCCCTCCTCCCTGCCCCTGCTTAAAAATCTCTCCTCCCTAACCTTTTCCAGTTCTGAGAAAGGGTTCGACCCGAAACGTTGACTCTTTTTCTCTCTCCACAGATGCTGCCTGACCTGCTGAGTGTTTCCAGCATTTTCTGTTGTTATTTCTCCCAGTTCTAAGCTGTTTGCAATAGTTCCTTTCAGTGAAGAGTTGAATTGCAAACTTGTGAAACATTTGTAAATTAGCCACTGCCGTACACACTGGAGTGCTTCCTACCCTGTTCTTTCGGTCACTGTTGAGACGTCTAATATTTGCCCATATTTGCCAGCAAAAAACCCAAAATAAACCCACACTTGTCAAAGAAAAAATTATTGAATAAAACCTAGCAAGGACTTGGTCATTAGAATCTTAGAATCATAGAATGGTTACAGCACAGTAGGAGGTCATTCGGCCCGTTGAGCCCGTGCCGGCTCTCTGCAAGAGCAATTCAGCTAGTCCCACTCCCCTGTCCTTTCCCCGTAGCCCTGTAATTTTTTTTCCCTCAGGTACTTATCCAACTCCCTTTTGAAAGCCACGATTGAATCTGCCTCCACCACCCTCTCAGGCAGTGCATTCCAGATCCTAACCACTCGCTGCATAAAAAAGTTTTTCCTCATGTCGCCTTTGGTTCTTCTACCAATCACCTTAAATCTGTGTCCTCTGGTTCTCGACCCATCGCCAATGGGAGCAGTTTCTATCTACTCTGTCTAGACCCCTCATGGTTTTGAACACCTCTATCAAATCTCCTCTCAACCTTCTCTGCTCTAGGGAGAACAACCCCAGCTTCTCCAGTCTATCAACATAACTGAAGTCCCTCATCCCTGGAACCATTCTTGTAAATCTTTTCTGCACCCTCTCTAAAGCCTTCACATCCTTCCTGAAGTGCGGTGCATTGCAGAAGCTGAGATACAATCAGCAGTGGCTGACTGCTGCGCTGTCAGACCAACAAGAGACAAACAGCAAAATCTTCTTCATTCTTCAAGAAACAAACTTCATTTACGTTCCAAGGCTGATACATTTGAATAGTCAACAAAGTGATTGAACAGCACTTAAACTGTCTACCTGAATGAGATACTCTGAACAGCATTGCTCTCCGCTCAGACATTAAGAGTAATTTTCTTCCGGGAGCGAGTTTTTTGCCCCCCCCTCGATTTTACAGCAAACTTCAGATAGCACAAAAGCCCACAGCGCATCAGTTATTCCCCCCCCACCACCTCCTCCCCTACTCATAGTCCTGCAATTACCAACTGAATAATTCTAGTCACACGTTCCCACAGTGAAATCTTTATCCAGTCGAGGACTACAGTGGTTGGCAGGGACTGCCATTCTCAAAGGAAAGAAAAAATAAGAAGAAAAGTGGCCTTTTGGCTTCTGTTGCTGTCAGCTGCCAGGCTCACTATGCACCATTTCTAGTCACCAGCCCCTTTCTGAAGCATTACCCTGCAGAATTTCAGCCTCTAAAGCCTCCTCTGTTGCAGGGAAACTTCCCTCTGAATGATTCTTCAGAGACAGTGCCCTGGTACTACAACACCTTCATTTGTTTTTGAAGAGCATTTGCAGTCCAAGACAACACTAATTAATCATAATTGAAGTTTCCTTTTTTTTTTGCAACACTCAGGCAACAAGTAAGAGGGGCTGTGCTACGTGACATCCATATCAAGAGCTGGCACCAAGACAAATCTATCGACACAAGAGTAAAGCCGAATGCTGGGTCGGGACTGGGTGTTAATAAAAATTAACAGCAGACATTTCCGATTTCGCAGACAGTTCCACCTCGCTGTGCTTAATGATGTCCAAAAAAAAATGTTTGTTTGGCGAATCAAAAGGTGTCAACCACCAAGAATAAAGTCATAAAAGGCTACATTACCGCATCAGTGTTAACCCTCCTGCCAGTTTCCACACCTCCTGCAGCTCAGTAAATGAAGGATCTTCAGACAAGGCAGAAGTTGCTTCCAAAGCTCTCCCGAGACAACAGATTTGAATGCAAGTCTCTCTCCGATGCCTCGCAGGAGAGAAACTTTTTTTTTCTGCCTCGCTCTCTCTCTCTCTCTTTTTGTTGTTGTTGGTCTGGCTGAAGTCTTGCAGCGAGCCTTCTCACTGTGCTCCTCTCTTGCCTCAGTGCCAGTGGTACTCACTTTCTCCACCTCATGAATATTCTGACAGGGGCTAATGCGGGTTCAAAGTAAATTGAGAATTCGCCAATTGGTGCCAAGATTTGCACCATCTCTCCCCAGGGGGTGCTGGTGGGGGGTGGAGTTGCCCGCATCCACACACACACACACACACCACGAACTGCATGTAATTATTCTGCAGATGGCATCTGACGGGTTTGAGCGCTGCACCTCTCGCTGGCCAGAGGCAGAGGCTGGAGGGGGTATTTGGAGATTGAATCCAGCACGTCCCCGAGATCAGCAGGCGAGCTGGGCGAGAAAATTCCACTTTCTCTCGGCAATGGTGCAAATAGTTTAACCCTGCTAACCCTGCACCGATTTCAAGCGACATGCAGCCCGGATTAAATCGACTTGATAGATACACATACAGAGACATCCAGCTACCAGGGACAGCGGGCTGCGCCTCAGTGAATTCCCAGTTTAAATGAATATTTCTTTTTAGTGCATAAAGGAAATGCGCTGACTTATGATTATTACACACTGGCCCTGAGTTAGTTATAGTGCGTTTCACAAGTAAGAGTTGAAATTAAATTGCACTGCCCTCTCTGATGTATTCAGTTTATAACACTTCCGCGTTCTAATAATTAAATAACCTAAAATTCATTTAAGTTTGTCTTTTTGTTGTTGTTGCATTGGCCAGGAATTTTCACGGGAGCACATTAATAATGCCAGTTTATTCCACACGAGATGTCTCTCATCCTTTTCCAAAGGCGACCTGGCCCCTTTATTCAAATTCTCCCAAATTATTAAATCGATCGGGTGTTTCAAGCCCTAAACCACCCCCCCACCCCCCCAACTCTCAGCAGGTTCAGGCAGCATCCGTGGAGAGAGAAACAGAGTTAAGGTTTCAGGTCGGTGAGCCTTCATCTTATGCTTATTGGCATTGTGTGCCAGCCAGTGGCTCAGTGGGCAGCACCCTCGCCTCTGAGTCAGAAGGTTGTGGTTCCAAGTCCCAACTCCAGAGACTTGAGCACAAACAATCTGAGGAAGGATGTTCTTGCCATGGAGGGAGTGCAGCGAAGATTCACCAGACTGATACCTGGGGGTGGCAGGAATGACGTATGAAGAGAGATTGGGTCGATTGGGCTTGTATTCGCTAGAGTTTAGAAGAATGAGAGGGGATCTCATTGAAACTTATAAAATTCTAGACAGACTAGATGCAGGAAGGATGTTCCCGATGGCCGGGGAGTCCACAACCAGGGGTCACAGTCTAAGGATAAGGGGTAAGCCATTTAGGACTGAGATGAGGAGGAATTTCTTCACCCAGAGAGTGGTGAACCTGTGGAATTCTCTACCACAGAAGGCAGTTGAGGCCAATTCATTAAATATATTCAAGAAGTAGATATATTTCTTAAGGCTAAAGGGATCAAGGGATATGGGGAGAAAGCAGGGACAGGGTACTGAATTTGGATGATCAGCCATGATCTCATTGAATGGCGGAGCAGGCTCGAGGGGCCGAATGGCCTACTCCTGCTCCTATCTTCTATGTTTCTATGCTTCTATCTAGGCTGACACTCCAGGGGGAGTGCTGCGCTGTCAGAGGTGCCGTCTTTCGGATGAGACGTTAAACCGAGGCCCCGTCTGCTCTCTCAGGTGGACGTTAAAGATCTCACGGCACCATTTTGAAGAAGAGCAGGGGAGTTATCCCCGGTGTCCTGGCCAATATTTATCCCTCAATCAACATAACAAAAACAGATTATCTGGTCATTATCTCATTGCTGTTTGTGGGAGCTTGCTGTGCGCAAATTGGCTGCTGCGTTTCCTACATTACAACAGTGACTACACTTCAAAAAGTGCTTCATTGGCTGTAAAGCGCATTGGGACGTCCGGTGGTCGTGAAAGGCGCTATAGAAATGCAAGTCTGTCTTTTAAAACCTACCTCTTTGACCAAGCGTTTGATCATCTGCCCTAATTTCACCCGATGTGGCTCGCTGTCAAATGTTGTTTTATAAACACTCCTGTGAAGTGCCTTGGGACGTTTTACTATGTTAACGGCACTGTATAAATACAAGTTGTTTTTGTTGCAAACAGTTCCCACCAGTTGATCAAACTGGTCTGATCTCAGAGGGAGTGACGCACGAGCGTTCGAAACCTACTCCGCTTAAAGAGTCACGATCCGGGAACCCTTTCACAATCAAGCTCTTCCATTAAGCAGTAGGATCAACTTTATGCACTTTTTGCCCTTCTCAAATTGTTTGTCCTCCCTCCAAACATTTTTAATTTAAATAGCGCATGCTGATTATATTACCAGGGAGCTGGCTGTGAGGAGTTACTGCGTCCAAAATAGAAAGATTTGAATTAGCCAACATCTGAAATAACAAGCTGAGGTTAATGACTGTGGCGCCACTGATAGTTAATTCAGCTCTCTCACACGCTGTCAAGCTCAGCAAGCCCTCACAGTAGGCTCCCTCATGATGTCACCAGTGCTTGCTGTTTATCTCGACTGTGGAATGGAACTTTTCTTTTTTTTCCCCCTTTTTGACTAAGGCGTCAGCGTTAAATAATCCCAAGGTCGCGCACAGCGCAGCCACATGGCGAGCAACCCTCCTCTGCCCCAGCCGTACACTTTAAACCTAACTTCGGAACAGCAGCCTGACGACACCAATGTGATATTTCTGAATCCTACACCAGCTGCATTAAGAACATAAGAATTAGGAGCAGGAGTTGGTCATACGTCCCCTCGAGCCTGCTCCGCCATTCAATAAGATCACGGCAGATCTTCAACTTTAACTCCACTTTCCCGCCCGATCCCCATATCCTTGGTTGGTGTTCAGAGAGAGTTGGGTGTCCTCGTGCAAGAAACACAGAAAGCTAGCATGCAGGTACAGCAAGCAATAAGGAAGGCAAATGGCATGTTGGCCTTTATTACAAGGGGGTTGGAGTATAAGAGTAAGGAAGTCTTGCTACAATTGTACAGGGCCTTGGTGAGACCACACCTGGAGTACTGTGCACAGTTTTGGTCTCCTTATCTAAGGAAGGATATACTTGCCTTGGAGGTGATGCAACGAAGGTTCACTGGATTGATTCCTGGGATGAGAGGGTTGTCCTATGATGAGAGATTGTGTAGAATGGGCTGATACTCTCTGGAGTTTAGAAGAATGAGAGGTGATCTCATTGAAACATAAGATTCTGAGGGGGGATTGACAGGGTAGATGTTGAAAGGCTGTTTTCCCTGGCTGGAGACTCTAGAACTAGGGGTCAGTGTCTCAGGATAAGGGGTCGGCCATTTAAGACTGAGATGAGGAGGAATTTCTTCACTCAGAGGGTTGTGAATCTTTGGAATTCTCTGCCCCAGAGGGCTGTGGATGCTGAGTCATTGAGTATATTCAAGGCTGAGATCGATGGATTTTTGGACTCTAGGGGAATCAATCGACATGGAGATCAGGCGGGAAAGTGGAGTTGAGGTCAGTGATCAGCCATGATCTTTTTGAATGGCGGAGCAGGCTCGAGGGGCCGAATGACCAACTCCTGCTCCTAATTCTTATGTTCTTATCCCTTAATTCCCCATGAATCCAAAAATCTATTTATCTCAGCCTTGAATATACTCAACGATTCAGTATCCACAGCCCTCTGGGGCAGAGAATTCCAAAGATTCACAACCCTCTGGGTGAAGAAATTCCTTCTCATCTCAGTCTTAAATGATCCGACTCCTTATCCTGAGACTGTGCCCCCTGGTTCTAGACTCTCCAGCCAGGGGAAACAACCCCTCAGCATCTACCCTGACAATCCCCCTTCAGAATCTTGTATGTTTCAATGAGATCACCGCTCATTCTTCTGAACTCCAGAGAGTATAGTCCCAATCTACTCAATCTCTCCTCATAGGACAACCCTCTCATCCCAGGAATCAATCTACCGAACTTTTGTTGCACCCGCCTCTAAGGCAAGTATATCCTTCCTCAGATAAGAAGACCAAAACTGTGCTGCCTTGTTCAGTGAAATCACTAATTTAAAGTCAATTTGTGGGCAAGTTATGGGCAGTTTTGTTCGATGAGCTTGCAGCCTCTAGAATTGGGTTGAGACTACTCAAACCTGTTTCACATAAGAAATTTACAGACAGAAGAAAGAGGAGATTTTCACTCCATCAGCATGGGTCACGTATAAACCTAGGCTCCAGAGGTGACTGTACAAGGTGCTGACCTGCTGCATGAGGTGGTGCTCTAGAGTGTCAGCTGTGGCTCAGTGGGTAGCACCCTCACCTCTACATCAGAAGGTTTGTGGGTTCAAGTCCCGCTTGCAAAAATGCTAGGCTGACGCTTCCAGTGCAGTACTGAGGGAGTGCTGCAGTGTCGGCGGTGCTGTCTGTAGATGGGGCCTCGGTTTAACGTTTCATCCAAAAGACGACACCTTCGACAGTGCAGCACTCCCTCAGCACTGCGCTGGAGTGTCAGCCTAGCTTTATGTGCTCAAGTTCCAGGAGTGGGACTTGAACCCACAACCTTCTGACTCAGATTCTGATTCTAGCCAGGAGAGCATTGGGAGTAGTCAAGTCTGGAAATGACAAAAGGCCAATATGAGAGCTTCAGCAGCAGATGGGCTGAGGTAGGGACAGAGGCGGGTGATATCAATTAAGGATGTTGAAGGAACCGATCTTTGTAATTGGAGAGTATATGGGGTTTGGAACATAGGAACAGGAGTAGGCTGTTCAGGCCCTTGAGCCATTCAATTAGATCACAGCTAATCTGTACCTCAATTCCATTTACCTGTCTTTGATCACTATCCCTAGATACCCTTACTACATAAATCTATCGATCTCAGCCTTGAAAATTTCAATTGCTCCAGCAGCCACAGCCTTTAGGGGAGAGAATTCCAGATTTCTAATATCCTTTCTGTGAAAAGTGGTTCCTGATTGACCGAACTCTAATTTTAAGATTGTGCCCCATTGCTCTGGATTCCCCCACCAGAGGGAATTCCTTCTGTGTATCTACCCCATCGAATCCTTTAATCAACAACAACAACAACTTGCATTTCTACAGCGCCTTTAATGTAGTAAAACGTCCCAAGGCGCTGCACAGGAGCGATTATAAAACAAAATTTGACATCGATCCACATAAGGAGATATTAGAACAGGTGACCAAAAGCTTGGTCAAAGAGGTAGATTTTAAGGAGCGTCTTAAAGGAGGAGAGAGAGGTAGAGAGGCGGAGAGGTTTAGGCAGGGAATTCCAGAGCTTAGGGCCCAGGCAGCTGAAGGCACGGCCGCCAATGGTGGAGCGATTATAATCAGGGATGCTCAAGAGGGCCAGAATTAGAGGAGCGCAGATATCTCGGGGGGTTGTGGGGCTGGAGGAGATTACAGAGATAGGGAGGGGGCGAGGCCACGGAGGGATTTGAAAACAAGGATGAGAATTTTAAACACCTCAGTTAAATCACCTCTCAGCCGTCTAACTTTAAGGGAATACAAGCCAGGTTTATGCAACCTGTCCGCATAACATAACCCTTTCAACCGTGGTATCACTCTGGTGAATTGGCACTGCATCCCATCCAAGGCCAATATAGCCTTCTGAGCAGTGCCTTGTAGATGGTACGGAGACATTGAGGAGTCAGGAGCTGAGCATCTCTATTCTTGCAGCCATGGCGTTGCTATGTCTGGTCCAGTTAAACTCCTGGTCAATGGTGACCCCCTAGGATCACAGCAGGTACAGTAGCATATTGGTTATGGTCCTAGCTGGTAACTCCAAGGTTATGCGTTCACATCCCAACATAGCAAACTATGATAGCAAAATACTGCGGATGCTGGAAATCCGAAATAACAACAGAAAACGCTGGAAAAACTCAGCAGGCCAGGCAGCATCCGTGGAGAGAGAAAGAGAGTTAACGTTTCAGGTCGATGACCTTTCATCAGAACTGGGAAGAGCCGGAAATCAAATAGATTTAAGGCCAGGGTAAAGCTGGGAAAAGGGGGAGGGGATAAAGGAACAAAGGGGGAGATGAAGAGACATTAAGAGACATTAAGAGATATGCAAGGCTAGAGGTGGTGTTAATGTGACAGATTAAGGCTGAAAGAAGTGTGAAATCCACTGGCAGAATGAAGGACAGCTGCCAGCTTCTAGGAGGGGAAAAAAAAAGGTGGGGGGGGCAAATAAAAGGGTGGAAAAAATAAAATATAAATGTGATTGGAGCTGAGGTTATGATCTAAAATTGTTGAACTCGATATTGAGTCCAGAGGGCTGTAGCGTGCCTAAACGAAAGATGAGGTGCTGTTCCTCGAGCTTACGCTGCGCTTCCGTGGAACAGTGTAATAGGCCGAGGACGGTGAGGTCAGAGTGGGAGTGAAGCGGTGAATTAAAGTGACAGGCGACCGGGAGCTCGGGGTCCCCCTTACGGACTGAACGGAGGTGTTCCGCAAAGCGGTCACCCAATCTGCGTTTGGTCTCCCCAATGTAGAGGAGACCGCATCGTGAGCAGCGAATACAGTATACTAAATTGCAGAAGTACAAGTAAATCGCTGTTTCACCGGGAAGGGGTGTTTGGGGCCCTGGACAGTGGGAAGAGGGGAGGTATAAGGGCATGTGTTGCATCTCCTGCGCTTGCACGGGAAGGTGCCGGGCGAAGGGGAAGGGGTGCTGGGGGTGGTAGAGGAGTGGACTAGGGTGTCGCGGAGGGAGCGGTCCCTGCGGAATGCTGAAAGGGGAGGTGAGGGGAAGGTGTGTTTGGTGGTTATTGACTAACATTCACTACAAGCCCACTGACTCCCACAGCTACCTGGACTACACTTCCTCCCACCCAGCCTCCTGTAAGGACTCTATTCCATTCTCCCAGTTTCTCCGTCTCCGCCGCATCTGCTCTGATGATGCCACCTTCCATACCAGTGCTTCCGACATGTCTTCCTTTTTCCTCAACCGAGGATTCCCCTCTACCGTGGTCGACACGGCCCTCGACCGTGTCCGTTCTATCTCCCGCACTTCTGCCCTCACCCCTGCCCCTCCCTCCCGGAACCACGATAGGGTCCCCTTGTCCTCACCTTTCACCCCACCAGCCTCCACATTCAACGGATCATCCTCCGCCATTTCCGCCACCTCCAGCGTGATCCCACCACCAAACACATCTTCCCCTCACCTCCCCTTTCAGCATTCCGCAGGGACCGCTCCCTCCGCGACACCCTAGTCCACTCCTCTACCACCCCCAGCACCCCTTCCCCTTCGCCCGGCACCTTCCCGTGCACGCGCAGGAGATGCAACACATGCCCTTATACCTCCCCTCTTCCCACTGTCCAGGGCCCCAAACACCCCTTCCAGGTGAAACAGCGATTTACTTGTACTTCCTGCAATTTAGTATACTGTATTCGCTGCTCACGATGTGGTCTCCTCTACATTGGGGAGACCAAACGCAGATTGGGTGACTGCTTTGCGGAACACCTCCGTTCAGTCCGTAAGGGGGACCCCGAGCTCCCGGTCGCCTGTCACTTTAATTCACCGCTTCACTCCCACTCTGACCTCACCGTCCTCGGCCTATTACACTGTTCCACGGAAGCGCAGCGTAAGCTCGAGGAACAGCACCTCATCTTTCGTTTAGGCACGCTACAGCCCTCTGGACTCAATATCGAGTTCAACAATTTTAGATCATAACCTCAGCTCCAATCACATTTATATTTTATTTTTTCCACCCTTTTATTTGCCCCCCTCACCTTTTTTTTTCCCCTCCTAGAAGCTGGCAGCTGTCCTTCATTCTGCCAGTGGATTTCACACTTCTTTCAGCCTTAATCTGTCACATTAACACCACCTCTAGCCTTGCATATCTCTTAATGTCTCTTAATGTCTCTTCATCTCCCCCTTTGTTCCTTTATCCCCTCCCCCTTTTCCCAGCTTTACCCTGGCCTTAAATCTATTTGATTTCCGGCTCTTCCCAGTTCTGATGAAAGGTCATCGACCTGAAACGTTAACTCTCTTTCTCTCTCCACGGATGCTGCCTGGTCTGCTGAGTTTTTCCAGCGTTTTCTGTTGTTATATAGCAAACTATGAAACTGAATTTAATTTATTTGGTCATTTGAGAGCTAGAAAAATGACAATAAAAGCTGCTGGGTTGTTGTAAAAATATGAATCATAATACTTGCTCGGTGACATTTTTTAGAAAGATGTGGTGGGTTGGGCAATAGCCTTTTAACTCCAGCCTGTGTTGAGGCGATAACAAATCTCTGACTGATGTGAAATTAGTATGGACATTTTCAACCGAGTTCCTAGTGGGTTAGCCTGGAGCACACAAATTGTCATTGAATCGCCATTCCCTCTTAGACTGCTGAGGGCAAAATCTTCAGAGCTGCATAATGTAGTATTCTCCCTTGCTGATTTCAATGATTAATGAAATAAAATCAATCGGGGGTGTGAAAAACATGGAATGACAGTCTCAGGAGATTATTGGGCGTTGCGGTGGAGGAGGACATCCTTTCACAAAGCGCACTGATCTGTATGAACACCCAACAGTTGACATTTGTGACTTTTTGCAATTCTTCCCTCATGGTTCCCTGCGACTGCTCATGTCAGCCGTGGCTCAGTGGGCAGCACACCACGTCTGCTGAGTCAGAAGGTTGTGGGTTCGAGTCCCACTCCAGAAACTTGAACACAAAAATCTAGGCTGACACTGCAGTGCTGAGGGAGTGCTGCACTGTCGGAGGTGCCGTCTTTCGGATGAGACGTTAAACCGAGGCCCCGTGTGCCCTCTCAAGTGGACGTAAAAGATCCCGTGGCACTATTTCGAAGAAGAGCAGGGGAGTTATCCCCGGTGTCCCGGTCAATATTTATCCCTCAACCAACATCACTAAAACAGATTATCTGGTCATTATCACATTGATGTTTGTGGGAGCTTGCTGTGCGCAAACTGGCTGCTGCGATTCCTACATTACAACAGTGACTCCACTTCAAAAAGTACTTCACCGGCTGTAAAGCGCTTTGAGACATCTGGTGGTTGTGAAAGGTGCGATAGAAATGCAAGTCTTTCTTTCAAGTGAGTTGAAGCCAGCTATAACTGCACCTTGGAGTTTTGACCTCAATAGCAGCATTACGAACACTTAAGAAAGGCATCCATCATGCTTCTGGCCTACATGCGTGATGTTTTCACTGGTGTCCTTCTCGACCTGTCTGCAGCCTTTGACATGGTTGACCACACCATCCTTTCTCTATCGCCGTCCAGCTGGGTGGGACTGCACTCGCCTGGTTCCATTCTTATCACCTGCAATGGCTTCTCTTCCCGCTCCCGCACCGTTACCTCTGGCGTCCCCCAATGTTCCCTCCAATTATTTTTTGGGCTACGCAGCCCATTCAAAATTCCTCAAATGTGCGTTTTTTTCTATTTAAAAGCCGGTGAGCCAACTGCGCGGGACCTCCAGACCGCTGCGCGGCCTTGCAGCTTAAACGGAACATTGCTTGGCCCCCTCCTATTTCTCATCTACATGTTGCCCCTCGGCGACATCACCCGAAAACACAGTGTCGGTTTCCACATGTACGCCGACGATACCCAGCTCACCACCGCCTCTTTCGGCACCACGCCTGACTCTAAATTGCCAGACTGCTTGTCAGACTTGTGTCAGAAATTTCCTCCAACTAAATATTGGGAAGACCGAAGTCATTGTCTTCGGTCCTCACCGCAAACTCCGTTTCCTGGCCACCGACTCCATCCCCCTCCCTGGTTGAACCAGACTGTTTGCAACCTTGGTGCCACATTTGACACTGAAATGAGCTTCCGACCCCATATCCGCGCTATCACAAAAACCGCCTATTTCCAGCTCATCCGCTGCTGAAACCCTCATCCCTGCCTTTGTTACCTCTAGGCTCGACTATTCCAACGCACTCCTGGCCGGCCTCCCATTATTCACCCTCCATAAACTTGAGGTCATCCAAAACTCGGCTGCCCGTGTCCGAACTCGCACCAAGTCCCGTTCAGCTATCACCCCTGTGCTCGCTGACCGACATTGGCTCCCGGTTAAGCAACTCCTCAATTTTAAAATTCTCATCCTTGTTTTCAAATCCTTCCATGGCCTCGCCCCTCCCTAGCTCCGTAATCTCCTCCAGCCCCACAACCCGCCGAGATTTCTGCGCTCCTCTAATTCTGGCCTCTTGAGCATCCCTGATTATAATCGCTCCACCATTGGCGGCCGTGCCTTCAGTTGCCTGGGCCCTAAGCTCTGGAATTCCCTCCCTAAACCTCTCTGCCTCTCTACCTCTCTCTCCCCCTTTAAGACGCTCCTTAAAACCTACCTCTTTGACCAAGCTTTTGGTCATCCACCCTAATATCTCCTTATGTAGCTCGCTGTCAAATTTTGCTTGATAATGCTTCTGTGAAGCACATTGGGACATTTTACTACGTTAAAGGCGCTATCTAAATGCAAATTGTTGTTGTCATTGAGAGGGTAGTGCATATCAGAGTATTGGACTCATCAGAACCAACCAGGCAACTTTCCAGTGGCATGTGCAATCAGGCAAGTGATTTTTCAATTGGCTCTATTGATGGAACAGCCTTTGGTTGAAAGCTATAATCCCCACACAACACAGTGGGCATAATTTAAACCCAACCCATCCTGCAGCAAACTGACGGGATCAGATTGGCCATCCGTTTTACGACCCCCCGCCCACTTTTACTTCTCATTGAAGTTGACGGAATGTAAACTCAGGCAGGATGTGAACTGGGCAGCCACTCCGATCCCGTCAGTTTCCCGTCTGGCGGTTTAGGTTAAGATGACCTCCAGTATGTCCATACAATCGGTAGGGCTGCAGAGCATGCTAGGCCGCTAGCCTGTGCTGCGTTGCATCGTCAGCCATCAGCCACCAATACTGTTATCTCTTTCCCACCCATGATTGGTGCTTAACTGTGCTGGTTCAAGTGGGGTTGGTGCCGTGTGATGCCCAGGTGTGCAGTGGTCTGTCGATCCACCTACATGAGAACATAAGAAACAGGAGCAAGAGTAGGCCATTCAGCCCTTGGTTGTGGGGCTGGAGGAGGTTACAGAGATAGGGAGAAGGGACGAGGCCATGGCGGGATTTGAAAACAAGGATGAGAATTTTAAAATTGAGGCGTTGCTTAACCGGGAGCCAGTGTAGGTCAGCGAGCACAGGGGGTGATGGGCGAACGGGACTTGGTGTGAGTTAGGACACGGGCAGCAGAGTTTTGGATGACCTCAAGTTTACGGAGGGTGGAATGTGGAAGGCTGGCCAGGAGTGTGTTGGGAATAGTCGAGTCTAAGGTAACAAAGACATGGATGAGGGTTTCAACAGCGGATGAGCTGAGGCAAGGACGGAGACGGGTGATGTTCCAGAGGTGGAAATAGGCGGTCTAATTGATAGCGGATAGCCGGAGCTCATTACGGGGTCAAATATGACACCAAGGTTGCGAACAGTCTGGTTCAGCCTCAGACAGATGCAAGGGAGAGGGATGGAGTTGGTGGCTAGGGAACGGAGTTTGTGGCAGGGACCGAAACCATTGTCTTCAGTCTTCCCAATATTTAATTGGAGCTATGCCACTGTGATGGTGGAGAGGAAACCCCGGAGGACCCGACAAAAATCTTCTGCTCCCAGTGGAGTGAGCGGGCCATTTGGGGAAGGTGATTGACCCCCTTCTGGAATCGATCACTTTTCCCTCGTAAAGGTTGGAGGCTTTATAACTGTGGAATGGATGGAATTTCCTGGACTTGCCCGGGAACTGCTCCAGACATGCTCTTTTGATGTGGGAGGGAGTGGGCAGGTGATCCATCCATGCAACCCCCACCACCCCATACTAGAATTTAAAGAAGCAATTTGGTCAGAGTGAATCCTAGTGGAACCGAGTTCCGTCCCAAATTCCTGCCCCTTCCCGGACTGGAATCTTTATTTCCGCCCTCTCTGGACCCAGGAATCTCAGGGCCTAATAGACACTTAGTTGAGCTAATGGAGCCCAGCATGTCCATCTTCCAGGATAACCCTCCCACACAATGGCAAAAAGGACATGTGCCAAGCCCTGATCAGCACGCCGTGAGATTCAGCTCACTGAGCCCAGTGACTCAATTCCTGGAAGCTGATTTACTGCCCAACATGTTGCAAATGTTGCTCTGGGACCATTTTATTCCTGTCCACCTGCCAAACAGGTAATCTACAAGCTAACAGGATAAAACCAAATTGTGAAGCAAGTACGGAAAAGCTCAAAGCAAAAGATTCAACTTTTCCATCTTTGAGCGATTGCCTCCTTTTATGATCTCTAAATATGGGGCTGAAATTGGCCTTCGGCAGTGGTGCAGAAGGGGCCGTAGAGAATCCTGATTTTCTTTTGTGTGGGGTGTAAGTGGGCTACCGGTTCGCCATCGCCCGTTTCGTGCTATCGTCGAAGATTAATTTCACCACCAAGGTCTCTATCAATGCCTCCTCCAGCCCCATGACCCCCCGAGATCTCTGCGCTCCTCCAATTCTGGCCTCTTGCCCATCCCCGATTTTAATTGCTCCGCCATTGGCGGCCGTGCCTTCAGCTGCCAAGACCCCAAGCTCTGGAACTCCCTCCCTAAACCTCTCCGCCTCTCCCTTTCCTCCTTTAAGACGCTCCTTAAAACCTACCTCTTTGACCAAGCATCTGTCCTAATAACTCCTTATGTGGCTCGGTGTCAAATTTTCAGAGAATCATAGCAATTTACGGCACAGAAGGAGGCCATTCGGCCCATCGTGTCTGTGCCGGTCGAAAAAGAGCTCTCCAGCCTAATCCCACTTTCCAGCTCTTGGTCCGTAGCCCTGTAGGTTACGGCACTTCAAGTGCATATCCAAGTACTTTTTAAATGTGATGAGGGTTTCTGCCTCTACCACCCTTTCAGGCAGTGAGTTCCAGACCCCCACCACCCTCTGGGTGAGAAAAGTTCTCCTCAACTCCCTCTAATCCTTCTACCAATTACTTTAAATCTGTGCCCCCTGGTTATTGACCTCTCTGCTCAGGGAAATAGATCCTTCCTATCCACTCTATCTAGGCTCCTCGTAATTTTATACACCTCAATTAAATCGCCCCTCAGCTTCCTCTGTTCCATAAAATCAACCCCAGCCTATCCAATCCTTCCTCATAGCTAAAGTTTTGTTTGATTACGCTCCTGTGAAATGCCTCGGGATGTTTTCCTGTGTTAAAGGCGCTATATAAATGCATGTTAGAGTCATAGAGTCATAGAGTCATAGAGTTATACCGCTCAGAAAGAGGCCCTTCAGCCCATCGTGTCCGCGCCGGCCATCGAGCCCTGTCTATTCTAATCCCATTTTCCAACACTTGGTCCGTAGCCTTGTATGCTATGGCGTTTCAAGTGCTCATCTAAATGCTTCTTGAATGTTGTGAGGGTTCCTGCCTCTACCACCCTTTCAGGCAGTGAGTTCCAGATTCCAACCACCCTCTGGGTGAAAAAGTTTTTCCTCAAATCCCCTCTAAACCTCCTGCCCCTTACCTTGAAACTATGCCCCCTGGTTATTGTCCCCTCTACTAAGGGGAAAAGTTCCTTTCTATCTACCCTATCTATGCCCCTCATAATTTTGTACACCTCAATCAGGTCCCCCCTCAGCCTTCTCTGCTCTAAGAAAAACAACCCCAGCCTGTCCAGTCTCTCTTCATAGCTGAAGCGCTCCAGCCCAGGTAACATCCTGGTGAATCTCCTCTGCACCCTCTCCAATGCAATCACATCCTTCCTATAGTGTGGCGACCAGAACTGCACACAGTATTCCAGCTGTGGCCTAATTAGCGTTTTGTACAGCTCCATCATAACCTCCCTGCTCTTATATTCTATGCCTCGGCTAATGTTGTTGTATTTGTTCCGGGGTTGCTGCGATTCTTCCATCGAAGTTACGGCAGACAAGTGAAAGAATGCCCTCAGAAACTTACCCCCCGAGGTCTGTTTCATGAAATCACGTGAACTAGGCGGAGATCTTCACGCAGTTCTCCTGATTTAGAAGAGAAAGCCTGAGTGAACAGATTGCGGTCATAAGATGTTGTTGTAAATGCCAGTTGTTGTATCACAGGTGTTGCTTTGACCAAATGGAGGCAATGTAACCCTGACACATGTTAAAAGAAATGGAGGCAAAGGAAATACTCTCACAAACAAAATGCTTTTTTTGCCCTTGGCCTTTGAGATGAAACATAAGAACATAAGAAATAGGAGCAGGAATAGGCCACTTGGCCCCTCGAGCCTGCTCCGCCATTCAATAAGATCATGGCTGATCTTGGGCTCAAAGCCACTTCCCTGCCTGCTCCCCATAACCCTTCACTCTCTTATCTTGCAAAAATCTGTCTATCTCCACCTTAAATGTATTTAATGACCCAGCCTCCACGGCTCTCTGGGGCAGAGAATTCCACAGATTTATGACCCTCAGAGAGAAGAAATTCCTCCTCATCTCAGTTCTAAAAGGGCGACCCTTTATCCTGAAACTGTGCCCCCGAGTTCTAGATTTCCCCACGAGGGGAAACATCCTCTCTGCATCTACCTTGTCGAGCCCCCTCAGAATCTTATATGTTTCAGTAAGATCCCCTCTCACTCTTCTAAACTCCAATGAGTATAGGCCCAACCTGCTCAACCTTTCCTCATAAGTCAAACCCCCTCATCTCTGGAATTAACCTGGTGAATCATTTGCACGACACACTCAGATCATGGTCGTGGAAAAAGTGGTTGAAGCGGTTTAAAACAAAAAATAGCAAGTGCAACAGGTCTGTCAGTGTCTATAAAGAAAAAGACATGTTAATGTTTCAGGTGTTACCCTCATCAGAATCCCCAGAGAACTGAAATGCTTTTTAGACCTCAGCTGATGACAGCAGGAACCATGCTGGGCTACCTGATTGTGCACATCATATTTTCAAGACATCACCAGACAGAAAGGTGACAAGAAGCATGAAGATGCTGAAGCAGCAACTTACAGATTAGTTCTCCTCCAAGAAAAATCTGCACTTTGAAATCTAGAAACTTCAGGAGGCATGGCAGCTAACTGGTAACAGGTTAGCTCCGTGTCAGCCCGTGGCTCAGTGGGCGGCGCTCTCGCCTCTGAGTCAGAAGGTTGTGGGTTCATAGTCCCGCTCCAGAGACTTGAGCACAACAATCTAGGCTGACACTCCCAGTGCAGTACTGAGGGAGTGCTGCACTGTCGGAGGTGCCATCTTTCAGATGACACATTAAACCAAGTCTGCCCCTCTCAGGTAGATGTAAAAGATCCCATGGCACTATTTCAAAGAATAGCAGGGGAGTTGTCCTGGAGGCCAATATTTATCCCACAATCAACATCACTAAAAACAGATTATCTGGTCATTATCACGTTGCTATTTGTGGGAGCTTGCTGTGCGCAAATTGGCAGCCACGTTTCCCACATTACAACAGTGACCACACTTCAGAAAAGTACTTCATTGGCCGTAAAGCGCTTTGGGACGTCCGGTGGTCGTGAAAGGCGCTATAGAAATGCAAGTCTTTCTTTTCCTTTTTATAAATGAGTACCAAGCAAGGCTCTATAAACTGGCTGCTGTGTATGAGCTTGCAAATGTGGATAAAGAGATTAGGGAATACAAGGATGTTTCGCAGCGTGGTTGTAAAGGTAAGTTTTAAGGGATCCTGACAAGGTTGCATCCAAGAAACTGCTCAAACACAGGCACAGCAAAGAGAAAATGGCATCACAAACTACATGCCGAGAAAGTACCAACCTCTACAACAAGCCCAGATGCTCAGATCCGCTGCCAATGCCAAGCCTAAAACCATATGAGTATTGCAGCGAATACTGTGCACTGCTGCTTGTCCTACTGAGAGTATAATTTGTTGGTGGTATTGGCAAGGCAACCATTTTGCAAAGCTGTAAGAACATAAGAAATAGGAGCAGGAGGAGGCCATTCGTCCCTTCGAGCCTGCTCCGCCATTCAATAAGATCATGGCTGATTTTCTGCCTCAATTCCATTCACCGGCCCTATCGCCATATCCCTTGATGCCCTTACTAGTCAGAAATCTATCGACTTCTGTTTTGAATATACCCAATGACTGAGCCTCCACAGCCCTCTGGGGTAGAGAATTCCAAAGATTCACCACCCTCTGTGTGAAGAAATTTCTTCTCATCTCAGTCCTGAATGGCCTACCCTTTATCCTGAGGCTGTAGCCCCTGGTTCTAGACTCCCCAGGCAAAGGAAACATTCTCCCAGCATTCACCCTATCAAGCCCTGTAATAATTTTGTATGCTTCAATGAGATCCCTCTCATTCTTCTGAATTCAAGAGAATACAGGCCTAGTTTACTCCATCTCTTCTCGTACGACAGTCCCGCCATCCCAGGAATCAATCTCGTGAACCTTCGTTGCACTGTAGCTCCCGAGAATGTATTCACCCAATTAGCAATCTTAATTGACCCCGGTGCATTGGCAGTTTATGATAGCCAACAGCACTTACAAACGACTATCCATTTAATTGCTGCTCAAACAGCTTTGAACTTAAGGTGTATGCCTACAGCCTCTGCCAGGGTGTTGAAAGTTTCCAGCTCAGCTAGCGTCCTTGGACAAGTACATAAGCAACACTTTTCACGGAGCGGTACAGATACTCTTCTCAGTTACAACAGGCTCCCGGCTGTGGCTGATATCACTGCCCCCAAAAGGTAGGTTGGATGTTGGGTGAAAAGTGAGAAGTCGCACAACACCAGGTTATAGTCCAAACAGTTTTATTTGAAATCACAAACTTTCGGAGCTGCTGCTCCTTCGTCAGGTGAAGTGAAGGAATACAAATCGGCAAAGCATATATAGACAGAGAACAATGCCTGTGCAGCGTACAATGCCAGACGACTACAGTTAATCTTTCTGACTCGGCAGAGAACAATTAGGTCAGTCAGGAAGGCATTATATCAAAGACATAGCAAAATACAACTAAGACAATGAGATGGGGTCACAGGGGGTCTAATGTGTCAAATGCTGCAGTCTGTATGGAAAACCATAAACTTTAAACTTTTTACTTTTTTTACTGGAAATCACATCTGTGAACAAGCCACGATGACTCGAGTTGTTGGGTGATGTACTACGTGGTCGCGTTATCTTCTGGAACCTGTCTTTGATTGCCTTTGGGGGGGGGGGTGGTCGGAGAGGAATTTCCCAGAATTTTATTCCCCCCAGAATTGGCCAAGGTCTTTTTTAATCTGTGTCTTTGTTTCTTCTAGGAGATGACATGACTCATGGTATGTGGGAAGCATTGAGGGTCAATGGCAAAATGACAAAACAAAATTCGGACAGCAGGTGCTGGTAATGGTTCTGCTGTTGTCATTTACACCTCCTCTGGACCCACCTTTTGTTTCTTTACTTGTCCCGTTACCACCCCCTCTTGCCTCGCCCCATCATCCCCTTTGTCATTTACTCTCTCCTGCCTTACACCCAATCACAGACCTTCGCTTCTGCCCTTTCCCCCCTTCTCTCCCCCTTTCCCTGCCTCTGCACTTGTTCAAAACCTCTTTACATCTCTAACATTTTCCAGTTCTGATGAAGGGTCACAGACCTGAAACGTTGACTCTGTTTCTCTCTCTCTCCACAGATGCTGCCTGACCCGCTGAGCGTTTCCAGCACTTTTCTGCTTTTATTTCAGATTTCCAGCCTTCTGTCTATTACTATCTCTGGCGAGCTAGTTTCTCACAAGTGCGTTGTTGACGTGTTGTACGACACGTTGAGTTGCAACGCAGCAGGTGAATGCACCATAACGAAAGAAGAGAAAGAAAGACTTGTATTTCTATAGCGCCTTTCACTTCCACCGGACGACCCAAAGCGCTTTACAGCCAATGAAGTACTTTTCGAAGTATCGTCGCTGCTGCAATGTAGGAAACGCGGCAGCCAATTTGCGCACAGCAAGCTCCCACAAACAGCAACGTGACAATGACCAGATAATCTGTTTTTAGTGATGTTGGTTGAGGGATAAATATTGGCCGCAGGACACCGGGGATGACCATCTCACCACCAAGAGGGCGAGCTGTGCTAGTCACCTTGTGGCAGAGGCTTCCGCAGTCTTTAGTCGAGAAATGATTGCCACTGATGTTATCGTAAGAGCTTAAATTCCTCTCTCTGCTGTACAAATGGAAGTGTCAGCCCTTTTGAAATAAACACATTAAATATTATTCACCAATAGTAATGTCAACCCTTTTGTTTTTAACGAGCCTAGTTTAAAAAAAAAATCCATTATGGTTCCATCTCTCTGTGTTGATTGAGGCTTGTCTTGTCTTATTTCGATCAAAAAATATTATTACCAAACAATGAAAAATGCCCTGATATTGTCATGTCTGGAAAATATTACAAAAAATGGTAACATTAATGAGTGTTGACACAGTGCAGAAATGGAAGAATTGGGTAATTATTTGTCTGAGCTTGTTTATTAGTCGTAGCCAAGTGAGACAGACATCTCATTTATATTGAATGATGGTTATCAGAGCAGCAAATCAGGTCTCTTGGGAAATAGAGACTGGGGCAGTATCGATACCCTGCCTGATCATGATTAGTGCTAGGGAGTCTACAGGACTGAGAGCAACGGCTGGACAGGACCTCGGCTTAATGTGGCTAATTGTAGGCACCATCGGCATTGGCAGGGAACCCTGCCTGCCAACAATGCAATTCGGCCTCTTACCGAGCGGCCTCCAGCGGTTCCTTTTAAGGACCGCTCGTTAGGCAGCTCAATTTGTGGAAGTGCTGGTTGATGCTCGCGTGGCACAGACTGCCACTGGTCTAAACGGATTTAGGCGCCTGGATCGCAAATGAGCGCAAGAGCCTCACTGCATTATTGAAGGTTGGCCTACGCTCGGGCCCTGGCCGACTTAGCAGTGGTCCGAATGCCCCGTGCAGGTCAGGAACAGGCCTCTGCTCTGGTACATTTGTTGTCATTGCCTCTGGAAAACACGCACAGCCACGTTGGGTTTAGGCCTCGGTCACTTTTGCGCGCAAGGTGCGGCCGGCTGCTGAGTTACAGCCGATAAGGAAAAGAGCAGAGAGGCTGTTCTCCTGATTCTGCTAACTCCCCGTTCCTGTCATACCGGCTGCCCTGGTGCGCAGCGCTGCAGAATCTAACCCCATGAATTCATCTTATTGAGTTGTGCAGTGCTTGAGGTATACTTGTTTGCCCTTGATGTGTCGGGACCTTTTGTGCCCCAGTTGTGGACAAGCCACACTAAAGAAAGAATGAAAGAAAGACTTGCATTTCTACAGCGCCTTTCATGACCTTAGGATATCCCAAAGCGCTTTACAGCCAATGAAGTACTTTTTGAAGTGCAGTCACTGTTGTAATGTAGTAAACATGGCAACCAATTTGCGCACAGCAAGCTCCCACAAACAGCAATGTGATAATGACCAGATAATGGCCTAGAAATTCGCGTGGCCGGCTTGCCACGGGGGTAAGGATCGCGCGCGCTCTTACCCTACCGCACCTGCCGTTGTGTTTTGGGCCCACGGGAACTTCGGGTCCTGGGCCTCTCCCTAGTGCTGGCGCGCAGTGCTTGCGTGTTCCAGGGGCGCAGTTAGTGCGATGCGACCCCTGGGATCACGTGGGCCATGGAGAGCCAATGGCAGCAGACCATCTTTCATTCATAGCTTTGACAGGAGACCTGTCAAATCTGTGAATTGAAATCGGCCCCAAAAGAACAGCTAAACTTAAAATAAATTTAAAAAAAACATCACATTTATAAAATAACTATAGTTAAATAAATTAACCACTTTAAACAAAAATTTAAATTTTTGAAAAAATTAAAATACTTTTTAAAAGTTATAAAAATAAACTTACCTTTCTTTAAAGTATCTAAAAAAGATAAACCTGTTGAAAATTTTTTTAAATTATACTTAATTAACCACTTACCTTGTTCAAAAGGGGTCTTACGCCTCCTTTTTATTAGCAGAGAATCTTCAATACTTACCCTCGCGTAGAAACCTGAAAAAAAATCTAAGTGTGCTGCGTGCGCGCAGCCTCTACCGTGCACGCGGTTCACCTAGGAACCGCCCCCTTCACCATACCGGAAGTGCCGGTTTCCCGCGCATGCGCAGTGCATGCAGGAAACCGGCACTTCGGAAAGCAATACGGGTGAGTACGCACTGAGTACTCACCCGGGAACGGCCGAATTTTTGGGCCAATATGAATTTAGTGATGTTGATTGAGGGATAAATATTGGCCCCAGGACACTGGGGATAACTCCCCTGCTCTTCTTTGAAATAGTGCCGTGGGATCTTTTACGTCCACCTGAGAGAGCAGACAGGACCTCGGTTTAACGTCTCATCCGAAAGACAGTGCAGCACTCCCTCAGCACTGCACTGGAGTGTCAGCCTAGATTTTTGTGCTCAAGCCACTACTATGTGAGTCCCTAGTAGTGTGGCTGCATAGTCGACTAAGGAACAGGTATGGGATACAGAAGGTCTACCATTATATCCGACGAACTCTGAAGGACCTGCATCAGTATCAGGCACCTTCTTTGATGGTGGTGCTGTGAACTTGGTACTCTGTGATTCGGCATCTGTTGTCACTTGTGCAAGGGTACATGATGGCACAGAACTGCCACTAACGTGAACACCAAGTTGACATCTCCTATGCTACATGTCACTTCTGGAGGGCATCTTCTTAAGAGAGAGAGGATCTGTCTGAACATACAACACTGGGCATCAATGAGGTCTCCGAATCCTTCTATATATTGGCTGTCCTCCAAACAACTTAAAGCTGATCTGCTCAGTGCTTTGGAGTTTGGAGTTTGGAGTCCCCAAAGCATCTATAGCAGCATTAGAAATGCGACTGAGAGATGCTCCTCCTGTGCCTATGATGCGCGTAACTGAGGCTTCCATTGCAGATGCCAGTGGTGTTGTCATGTGCTCAATGGCAGACTGCGTAATATATATCTGCTGCTCTGAGATGGTAGGGCATATCTGATGTGTTGGACTCCTCCAACCTATGCACACTACCTTACATTGTTGTGTGCAAGGAGTCAATTGATGCCACAGTAAGGTCTTGTGGGTATCTTTTTCCTCAGTCACAGTGTGAATGAAAATGCAGGTGCCAGTATAAAACAGGGAAATATACTCAATGTACATTTCATATGAAAGGAGATCTACTAAAGTTTGTATCCCTGTGCACCTTGATGCCTACTGATTTTCCTGAGCACAGAACAGTGGGCACCTATGAGGCTTTGGATTCGATCTCTCCATTCTCCAAGTCAGTTGAAGCCAGGTTATGATTGCAGCTTGGGGTTTGGATTTCAGATGCTCAATTCATGAGAGATGATCATGCAGTGCCTACGGCTTGTGCAACTGAGGTCTCCACTGCCATTCCCAGCTGCTTAATTGGAGTTAGCATGGTGGACACCCATCGCTCCATGCCATCACTGACATAGAAAATGGCAGCACATATCTAGGCTTTGGACTCCTCCAGACTACACAGCCGACCTTCCGAGGGGGTAAGGTTACTCCACAATATGACCATGCTGCTGTAAAAGCCTCCGGGCCACTGTCCGAGGCTGAACCAGGCTGTTTGCAACCTTGCCGTCCTATTTGCCCCTGAGCTGAGTTTCTGACCCCATACCCTCGCCATCACCAAGACTGCCTACTTCCACCTCCGTAAGATTGCCCGTCTCCACTCCTGCCTCAGCCCATTTGCTGCTGAAACCCTCTACGCTTTCGTCGCCTCGAGACTCGACTATGCCAATGCTCTCCTGGCCGACCTCTCATCTTCCACCCTCCGTAAACTTCAGCTCATCCAAAGTCTGCTGCCCGCATCCTACCTCGCACCAAGTCCCGTTCACCCATCACCCCTGTGCTCGCTGACCTACCTTGGCTCCCAGTCCAGCAACGCTTCAGATTTGAAATTCTCATCCTTGTGTTCAAAATGCCTCCATGGCCTCATCTCTCCCTATCTCTGTAACCTCCTCCAGCCCTACAACCCTCTGAGAACTCTACGTTCCTCCAATTCTGGCCTCTTGCGCATCCCTCACTTCCTTTGCCCCACTATTGACGGCCGTGCCTTCAGCTATCCAGGCCCTAAGCTCTGGAATTCCCTCCCTAAACCTCTCCGCCTCTCTACCTCCTTAAAACCTACCTCATTGACCAAGATTTTGGTCACCTGTCCTAATATCTCCTTATGTGGCTTGTTGTCAAATTTTGTGTGATTTACGCTTCTGTGAAGTGCCTTAGCTGTACGTTAAAGGCGCTATATAAATGCAAGTTGTTGTTGTTGCAGATGTCCCTTCATGGCACGACTGACGACTCTTTTCAGAACTGTACGGCTGATTGAGAGGCGGCTGATCGGGCAAGAATTGGCCGGGTTAGATTTATCCTGTTTTTTTGTGGATGGGACATAATTGGGAAATCTTCCATATTATCTGGTAGGTGCCAGTATCATAGCTGTACTGGAATAGCTTGGTTAAGAGTGAGGCTAACTCTGGTACACAGGTGTTTATCCCTACTATGCTGGCATTTGAGGAGTGCCGGTTTATTTATGCCTTGCATTTTTATCTCCATAATACTGGACTGGATTATTAGGTAGGAGTTCAATTTCTTATCCATGAGGTAAAGGGTAAAGCCCCAATCATGTGGTGTAGAGGCAGAGCCCTATCGATTGAGTCAACTGACACACTCCGGCTAATTGTTCCAAACTAGTGATCAGAGAACAGCGAATTGCGCAGGAGCTTAGGAACCAAAATTATTGAGTAGATTGAGCCTATACTCTCTGGAGTTTAAAAGAATGAGAGGTGATCTCATTGAAACATATAAGATTCTGAGGGGGATTGACAGGGTAGATGCTGAGAGATTGTTTCCCCTGGCTGGAGACACTAAAACAAGGGGTCACAGTCTCAGGATAAGGGGATGGCCATTTAAGACTGAGATGAGGAGGAATTTCTTCACCCAGAGGGTTGTGAATCTTTGGAATTCTCTACCCCAGAGGGCTGTGGATGCTGAGTCATTGAGTATATTCAAGGCTGAGATCGATAGATTTTTGGACTCTGGGGGAATCAAGGGGTATGGAGATCGAGCGGGAAGTTGGAGTCGAAGATCAGCCATGATCTTACTGAATGGCGGAGCAGGCTTGAGGGGCCAAATGACCTACTCCTGCTCCTACGTCCTATGTCTTATGTTCTTATGTTCTTATGTCAGGGAGGGGAATGCTGTGGGAAGGGATGAGATGTGGCAGGAAAAACCAGATGGCCTCACCTTTGATTCCACCTGTCCCTCGTCCCCCCGCCACCCCCCACACACACACTGATGAAACACTCCCAACGCCTTAGGGAGGTGAAGATTTGATAGTCCAACAAGCCCTGCCTTCCCTCCTAGCGGTTACATATGGGAGGATGAGCAAGCAACAAGGATTGCAAACCTGAGGAAAACGACCGCAGTTGTTTTTAGGAGGGGGCTTCAGCAGAAAGCCTCCCCACCTTATTTCCCTGTATTGCCTGCCCCAGGACTGCCTGAAAGCGTGCGTTATTCATAAGGAAAACCTGCCGTCTTCTCCCTAGATCCTAAAATGGTGATGTGGGTTTCGTTTAGCGCTCAAATGACATCATGGGCTGACTAAGTGGATGGGATACACTGAGCGGATTATATGGCTTCACTACTTTGGAAAAATGTCAGGTAATCTAATTAGGTGCGCATACTAGAAAGTGATTGAGGGCCTGCAGGGAGAATGGACATGGGAAACAGGGAAATCCTGATCGTGAACTGGGAGCATTGCAGCTGCTCCAGCAATGAGAAGAGCTGAGATTTCACAGAGCAAGGTATGTTGATTGTGAAGGAGCGAATATCATTTTCGCCTCTGCCTCACAAAAATCCAACAGCCATTTACGTCATCTTCATATTCCACAGCCATTTCTACCTGAAGCAGTTTTCAGGACCTGAATTTTCTGGCTTCGGTTCTTCCCCAAATAATGTACAGCTCCCTTATGATACATAGAAAGAAAGACAGACTTGCATTTCTGTAGCGCCTTTCACGACCTCAGGATGTCCCAAAGCACTTTACAGCCAATGAAGTACTTTGTGAAGTGTAGTCACTGTTGTAATGTGGGAAACGCGGCAGTCAATTTGCGCACAACAAGCTCCCACAAACAGCTATGTGATAATGACCAGATAATCTGTTTTAGTGATGTTGATTGAGGGATAAATATTGGCCCCAGGACACCGGGGAGAACTCCCCCTGCTCTTCTTCAAAATAGTGCCGTGGGATCTTTTACATCCACCTGGGAGAGCAGACGGGGCCTCGGCTTAACGCCTCATCTGAAAGACGGCTCCCTCAGTACTGCACTGCAGTGTCAGCCTAGATTTTTGTGCTCAAGTCTCTGGAGTAGGACTTGAACCCACAACCTTCTGACGCAGAGGCGAGGGTGCTACCCACTGAGCCATGGCTGACATGCGATATGCAAACGACATGCACCCAAGATATAACCCAGTGCAGTATAAGCGCTGATGTTTAAGTACGGTTACTCAGAATTCTTCACGCTGAACAGACTGAGAAGCCCACAGAATTGTAAGTGCGATCCATATATTTTGACAGTTAAGTCTACAGAGCAGATTCAGCATGAACATTACTGTGGCGCCTAGTTCACACAGCAGCTGTCTTTTGGCCCCAGTTTCAGCTAATGAAAGTACAAATTCTGTCATGCATCTCTGCTCACCGCACAATGGGAGTTTACCACGTGACTACATGGTTAATGGTTGTGAAGCTCTTTTCACATTATACTGACAGCGCCCACAATTACTGAGGCTGCTGTTCATCCAACTCATTACTGCTTCCCCCCTGACCTGTTTTTATGGATGAGGCTTTTCATGAAATCAGCTGCCTGAAGTTTGTTATTGCACTTGGCATTGGAGCGGATTAGAAGGTAATCTCCACTCTTACATAGGACTGTGAGTATACTTTGTTGGAGCGAAGGTTAAACTTCTTGCCAGCAACATTTGAAGAAGTAAGTCCATCCACCCATCTCTCCTTCCGCCTATCCAACCACCATTCATCCCTCCATCCATCCATCTCTCCTTCCACCTATCCAACCACCCATTCATCCCTCCATCCATCCATCTCTCCTTCCGCCTATCCAACCACCTATTCATCCCTCCATCCATCCATCTCTCCTTCCGCCTATCCAACCACCCATTCATCCCTCCATCCATCCATCTCTCCTTCCATCTATCCAACCACCCATTCATCCCTCCATCCATCCATCTCTCCTTCCGCCTATCCAACCACCCATTCATCCCTCTATCCATCCATCTCTCCTTGCGTCTATCCAACCACCCATTCATCCCTCCATCCATCCATCTCTCCTTCCATCTATCCGACCACCATTCATCCCTCCATCCATCCATCTCTCCTTCCATCTATCCAACCACCCATTCATCCCACCATCCATCCATCTCTCCTTCCATCTATCCAACCACCATTCATCCCTCCATCCATCCATCTCTCCTTCCATCTATCCAACCGCCATTCATCCCTCCATCCATCCATCTCTCCTTGCGTCTATCCAACCACCCATTCATCCCTCCATCCATCCATCTCTCCTTCCATCTATCCAACCACCATTCATCCCTCCATCCATCCATCTCTCCTTCCGCCTATCCAACCACCCATTCATCCCTCCATCCATCCATCTCTCCTTCCGCCTATCCAACCACCCATTCATCCCTCCATCCATCCATCTCTCCTTCCATCTATCCAACCACCATTCATCCCTCCATCCATCCATCTCTCCTTCCATCTATCCAACCACCCAGTCATCCCTCCATCCATCCATCTCTCCTTCCATCTATCCAACCACCATTCATCCCTCCATCCATCCATCTCTCCTTCCATCTATCCAACCACCCAGTCATCCCTCCATCCATCCATCTCTCCTTCCATCTATCCAACCACCCAGTCATCCCTCCATCCATCCATCTCTCCTTCCATCTATCCAACCACCCATTCATCCCTCCATCCATCCATCTCTCCTTCCGCCTATCCAACCACCCATTCATCCCTCCATCCACCCATCTCTCCTTCCGCCTATCCAACCACCATTCATCCCTCCATCCATCCATCTCTCCCTCCATCTATCCAACCACCATTCATCCCTCCATCCATCCATCTCTCCTTCCGCCTATCCAACCACCCATTCATCCCTCCATCCACCCATCTTTCCTTCTGCCTATCCAACCACCATTCATCCCTCCATCCATCCATCTCTCCTTCCGTTTATCCAACCATCCATCCATCTTGTCCGAGTGAATGGCCCGGAATTAGCGGTCTGGGTGATGGTGAACTGGTAGCGTTTGCCGTCATTCTGCCTTTGAAACTCACCTCAACTTCGGGATTTGGTGCACGTGCATCCGAACGCAGAAATGCTGAAGTTGTGGTCAGTCATTCACTGCTCCGACACTGGCTGTGTCCCCTCCACCCCAACACACCCACCTCCCCACAGAGCCGGCAATCAGTGAAATCTCTCAAATCAGGGAAACTGACAAAAACGTCGTCTCTTCCGCGGTAATACCGCTGTTAAAATCCCCACTGAAAGTCAGACCCAAAGGGGATTAGGTGTAACGGGTTTTAACAGTGGATTGACGGCTAAACAAAGGTTAAGGGGCTGGAAAACTAATTAAAATTTTGTGCAGTGTCAAATTTATCCATTTTAATAAAAATGTAATTTTTAAGCAACTTTAAATAAATTAAAACATTTTTTTTGGTAAAGTTTGTTCATCTTTATTTCAGGTTTGCCTTTTTCCCGTGTGAGAGCCCCAATCTTTGTTTCGCCCTCACTAACATTTTTAAAAAGTAAGGGCTAAAAATTGAGTCGCGCCCCCACGACGGAAATTGAGTGGTAGCGTCCCAAGAGGGAAATGGGGCGCTACTGGAAGCGCCCCGCCTCCCTCTTGGGGCGCTGCGAGGGAATATCGCGGCGCTGTGGCACGTTGCGCCGCGGTATTGCAGGCCTTCTTCCCCTTCTTAAAGGGGAGGGGCCTTGCACAGCGCGACCCGGGACCCAGCTGGGCCCCCGGGGATCGGAGTGCCGGCAAAAGAACCCGGCACTCAAGAGAAGTGCCGGGCTCATGGAGCGCAGCCGGCACTCCGTGGCGGGGTGGGGGGGGGGCGGTCAGGAGGCCGGGGACGGGAGCGCAGGCAGGTGCTGGCAGGCGGCCAGCAACAAAAATGGCCGCCCCGCACCTCGCCTTTAAATAGCGCCTCCCCGGCCGCAGGTAGGCCCCCCTGACCCCGTCGGACATAGCGTCTGGCGGTAAGTCGGGGGGCGCTCCCGTAGATTGCTGCCGGGGCGCGAGCGGGGCGTTGCGCACGGCGATGATGTCATCGCCTACGGAGCAGCGCCGCGGGGCGCTACTGGTTACCGCCGCCGCTAACCTCCCGCTGAATTTCACGGGAGGCGTAGTCGCGCCGCACCCGGGCACTAGTTGCTTTGCGTCCCGTTAGCGCTAATGGGAGGCGCAAAGCAACCGAATTTTTCCCCCGCAGAATTTTAAGAGCTTATTCACTTCATGGTTCACTGTCTGCGAGAATTCTGCGTTGCGATTGGCTGCTCAGACAGCTTGTTGACATCACAGCAGCTCGCGCTATGGAATCCCCACTATACTCTGTTGATTTGAATTACACGTCGGAAAACCCGAACTTCTCGACACAGGGGTCGCGAGATCCTTCTGCGAAGTTTGCTTCGGGGCCAGGGGCGAACGCCTTCGCTACGCCGCTGACCGCAAATTCCGAGGCTTTGCGTAGGCTGAGATCTGGCACACTGATCCAGATTCAGCAACTGACTCTAGGTGGGGCGTTAGAGAAGCCATCCTTTATCGTTAACTACCTCCACCTCCTCCACCTCCCCCTCCACCACCACCACCAGCCCCTCCCCCTCCCCCTCCCCTTCCACCTCCCCTACCCCTCCACCTCCCCCTCCTCCTCCTCCCCTCCACCTCCTCCCCCTCCCCCTCCACCTGTGAGTGTGTGTGAGAGTGTGTGTGTGTGTGTGTGTGTGTGTGAGTGTGTGTGTGTGAGTGTGAGAGTGTGTGAGTGTGTGTGTGAATGTGTGTGTGTGAGTGTGTGCGAGTGTGTGTGTGAATGTGTGTGTGTGAGTGTGTGTGTGAGTGTGTGTGAGTGTGTGCGTGTGTGTGAGTGTGTGTGTGAGTGTGTGTGTGAGTGTGTGTGTGAATGTGTGCGAGTGTGCGCGTGTGTGTGTGTGTGTGAGTGTCTGTGTGTGTGAGTTTGTGTGTGTGAGTGTGTGTGTGTGTGCGTGTGTGAATGTCTGTGTGCGAGTGTGAGTGTGTGTGAGTATGAGTGTGTGTGTGAGTGTGAGTGTGAGTGTGTGTGTGAGTGTGTGCGTGTGTGAGTGTGTGTGTGTGTGAGTGTGAGTGTGTTTGTGTGTGAGTGTGTTTGTGTGTGAGTGTGTGTGTGTTTGTGTGTGTGAGTGTGTGTGTATGAATGTGTGTGTGTGAGTGTGTGTGTGCGTGTGTGTGAATGTGTGTGTGAATGTGTGTGTGTGGGTGTGAGTGAGTGTGTGTGTGAGTGTGTGTGAGTGAGTGAGTGAGTGAGTGTGTGAGTGTGTGTGTGAGTGTGAGTGTGTGTGTGTGAGTGTGAGTGTGTGAGTGTGTGTGAGTGAGTGTGTGAGTGTGTGTGTGAGTATGTGTGTGTGAGTATGTGTGTGAGTGTGTGTGTTTGATACCAGCAGAGCTTGTGAATAATTGGTACTCTCTTCGCTGTGCTAAGATAACAAGGACATTAGACGCAAACTGAGGATATAACTAGAATTTGATATCACAGAAATCATTCTTGATTTCCAAGCAAAATGCAGAAATATATCGAAAAACAGACTGAAGTGTAGCTTCGAACAAAGTTGCTCTTTTGGTTCGAGTTTCCTAGGCAGGGAGTGCCCATCAGTAATTCAGGAGCAGGGCTCAGCTCAGCGGGCCCCACAGGATTCTGCAATCACTATCTTCCTTGCCAGCATATGGATTTGTAAAATCTATCTGCCTCACGTCAATATAATATTTTAAGGCAGGGGTTGGGGGAAAGTTAGAATATTGTGCTGCTTCTGGAAGAAAGTCGAGGTGTTGGAGAAATGTCGTGGTTTTTTTTTGAGAAGATTTGTTTTCGATATAAGTATGTATATCCATAACGACGAAGAGCCACTCTGGCAGATAAAGATGGGAGTAAAGGACAGACTATACAAATTTAAAATTCCCGGCACAGAATCTGTGCTGGGAGCTTGGACCCATAATATTTGCGACCTCTGCTCTCAGGCAATTTTTTTTTTGACCTTTACTATTTGTTGAGAATTGTTTACTCCTGCTCCTGTACTCTGCCCCTGACGATAATGAACACAGCACTGCCCCAAGCCATCTCTCTCGGGACTCACGCTGCTGTTCGCGCTGAGGTAATGAAACACAGGGTCGGCTGCTGGCTGTGCGGCATCTTCTGCCGATGTGCTTGTATTTGTCTGCACAGCAGCTGCTGAACATATGAGGGTTTTGCCCCCTGAGGCCACTGTTGTTTCACATGTCCGGGCTCAGTGGGTGGCACCCCCGTCTCTGAGTCAGAAGGTTGTGGGTTCAAGTCCCACTCCAGAGACTTTAGCACAAAAATCTAGGCTGACACTCCCAGTGCAGTGCTGAAGGAGTGCCGCACTGTCGGAGGTGCCGTCTTTCAGATGAGACGTTAAACCGAGGCCCCGTCTGCTCTCTCAGGTGGACGTAAAAGATCCCCTGGCACTATTTTGAAGAAGAGCAGGGGAGTTATCCCCGGTGTCCTGGGGCCAATATTTATCCCTCAATCAACATCACTAAAAACAGATTATCTGGTCATTATCATATTGCTGTTTGTGGGAGCTTGCAGTGCGCAAATTGGCTGCTGTGTTTCCTACATTACAACAGTGACCACACTTCAAAAAGTACTTCATTGGCTGTAAAGCGCTTTGGGACACACACTCACACTCACACACACACACACACTCACACACACACACACACACTCACACACACACACACTCACACACACACACACACACACACACTCACACACACACACACTCACACACACACACACTCACACACACTCACACTCACACACACATTCACACACACACACACACTCACACACACTCACACACACGCGTGAAAGGCGCTATAGAAATGCAAGTCTTTCTTTCTTTGTTTTTCTACCCTCCCCCCTTCCCTTTTAAAGGGCGGGCGGGGTGGCGGGAGGAGAGATGTGTGTATATTTTATGAATTTGATCTCAAGATTCGTTCCAGAAGCATATTTTGGGATCTTGGATGGGGAGGCCAGTAGATCTGCAAAGCTCTGTCGCAAGATCACAAGATTGACCTTTTAGTGAACAGGAAGTCCAGTCAATGAAAGTTAACCCTTTCTTTTACACACTCGGTAATGATCGGCTTCACCGCTGTTCGCTTTCTGGGCACTCGGCTGCATTAGAGCTTGCTGGGAAAATAACCCACATGTGCGGGCTCAGTGGGCAGCTCTCTGGCCTCGGAGTCAGAAGGTTGTGGGTTCAAGTCCCCACTCCAGAGACTTGAGCACAACAATCTAGGCTGACACTCCCAGTGCAGCGCTGAGGGAGCGCTGCACTGTCGGAGGGGCCGTCTTTCTGATCACCCCCTCCGAGTGCGTAAACGAAACGGGTTAACTTTCATTGACTGGACTTCCCTTACACCAAAAGGTCGATCTTCTGAATTTGTGATCTTGCAACAGAGCTTCGCAGATCTGCTGTGGGGATATCATTACTGAACACAATCTACCTTTCCCAACAGTGAGGTTATCATTACTGAACCTAAACTGCCTTACACATAAAACCATTGACGCAAGAAAACTACTAGGCACTTGGTCTAAGCGTTAAACAAAGCTTTAATCAACTGTTTTTCAACATGGAGGTCTAGTTGTGTCCTTCACTAGTTCCTGTTGAGGAATGTCCTAAGCAAGCTGGGCCCATGCCCGAGTATTTATACTCTCCCTGGACAGCGCCACCAGCAGGCCGCCCAGTATTACTTCATACATGAATGACAAGATTCATGTCAACCATAAAACTGGGCTGTTGCTTAAAACACAGAGCAGTGAGTTTTACCCTGTACGTTCCATATTTATCTTTTTACAGAAAAATGCTCTACTCAGCAGAAGGCACATGATCACAGAGGAACTCAGCAAGGCAAACCTTTCACTCCCTTTGAAGATGCTGCCTTGGACATCATTAGCTGGGAGGCTGGACACAGTCTGGGTGAGGGGAGGAACATGGACGAGTGTGTAACCCTCTCTGTTTCAGCAGGCGTCAAGCACTGTGTTGTACCACAGAATCTGTCAATGCCTCCTGCACAATAACACCAACATTGCGCATTGACTTACCTTGCACTTCCTTCTTGGGACAATTCCAGGAGCAGTAAGCCGGGCTCTTTAAGAAATAAGCCTCAGCACAGCGCGCTGTGGGGGTGAAGTTGGTCTTCGGCGATGGCGCGAAATGAGCAACACTGAAGTCAATGGAACAGGAAATTTGGGCGCGGTGTAAAGCATGCTGTTGGTTCGCTAGCGCCCATTTCGCACTTTGGCCGAGTATCAGTTTAATCCCCTCAGTGCCGCCACCACTTGACGCAAGCATTGGCCCGGAAATACCAACTTCGGACAGTTTAGTGATTTGGAGAAGGAAGCTCAGGCTCAGTCACTTCTCAAAGATGTAGAACGGGTAGAAATAGTGGCCGAGAAAGGGCTGGCCTCTGCTGCATGGAAGCATAGCGTGCAACCAGGTATTGCTGAGATGTTTCATGAATGCGACCTCTTGGGGCCAGCTATGAAACGGAGAATATTACATGAGATTGAATGCAGGTACCAATCAATTGCTGCCTTGCAGTTTATGGGTATATTCTAGGCTGACAATCCAGTGCAGTGCCGAAGGAGTGCTGCACTGTCGGAGGTACCGTCTTTCGGATGAGACGTTAAACCGAGGCCCCGTCTGCTCTCTCAGGTGGACGTAAAAGATCCCGTGGCACTATTTCGAAGAAGAGCAAGGGAGTTCTCCCTGGTGTCCTGGGGCCAATATTTATCCCTCAATCAACATCACTAAAACAGATTATCTGGTCATTGTCACATTGCTGTTTGTGGGAGCTTGCTGTGCGCAAATTGGCTGCTGCGTTTCCTACGTTACAACAGTGACTGCACTTCAAAAAGTACTTCATTGGCCGTAAAGCGCTTTGGGACGTTCGGTGGTCGTGAAAGGCGCTGGAGAAATGGTTGCGTACTGTTGCCACTTAGGCATGACCATCAGACATCAAGGTAAGCTGGCAGCCAAGTCCAAAGCGGCCTCCGCAAGTCTTCCTTCCAATAGTCCATACCGCAAGTATCATGGAGAAGTATCATGGAGAAGTAGCACACATACCACAGAGACTAGGAACAGAGGAACCTCATGGGGTCTTTTCAACTGATACTGATACCGGAGCTAAAAGGGTTCAGATGTGAGACCAGGTTGCATAGACTAGGCTTGCATTCCCTTGAGTATAGAAGATTGAGGAGTGATATAATTGAGGCGTTTAAGATGATCGAAGGATTTGATAGGGTAGAGTGAGAGAAACTATTTCCTCTGGTGGGGGGAGTCCAGAACACGGGGGCATAACCTTAAGATTAGAGCCAGGCCGTTCAGGGGCGATGTCAGGAAGGACTTCTTCACACAAAGGGTAGTGGAAACCTGGAACTCTCTCTCCCAAACAGTGGTTGAGTCTGGGGGTCAATTGAAAATTTCAAAACTGAGATTGATAGATTTTCTGTTAGGCAAGGGGTATAAAGGGTTATGGAGCCAGTGCATGTAGATGGAGTTGAGATACAAATTGGCCATGATCCTAATTGAATGGCGGAACAGGTTCGAGGGGCTGAATGGCCTCCTCTTGTTCCTATGTTCCCAACTTCAGGCTCTCGGTGGTAATCTGGTGAAGCAGATCAGACGCCTATGATAGAACTCTCCCGGTCTCGAAAAGGCGGGCGATTTGCTTCTCTTTTATTCATTCACAGGGTGTGGGTGTCGCCGGCAAGGCCAGCATTTATTGCCGATCCCTAATTGCCCTTGAGGAGGTGGTGGTGAGCCGCCTCGGACAACTGAGTGTCTTGCTCGGCCATTTCAGAGGGCAGTTAAGAGTCAACCACATTGCTGTGGGTCTGGAGTCGCATATAGGCCAGACCGGGTAAGGACAGCAGATTTCCTTCCCTAAAGGACATTAGTGAACCAGATGGGTTTTTACGACAATCCAGTAGTTTCATGGTCACCATTACTAGCTTTTAAGTTAATAACCAAATTTAAATTCCCCAGCTGCTGTGGCGGGATTATGAACTCATGTCTTCAGATTATTAGTCCAGGCCTCAGTAACATAACCACTATGCGACCGTTTCCACATTACCGCTCAGCCTCTGAAGTTAAAGATTACTCCCTCCTATCTCCCCCACCCTTGTTAACAACACAATACACCTTTATTTATTCGCTTCCGTACAACATATCACAAAATAAAACTGTTGATATAATACCTGGTGCATTGATATAATCACAAGGTACGCTAGATTGATAAATCACTCAAGCTTTGCTTTCATAACCGATGACATTATCTCAACCCTCGATTCGTCACCACCTTGTGATTGTATTCCATATGATATCCGCGATCATTTCCTGTCATCTGACACATTGTAAATAAAGGAAGTCATGCAGCAAATTGTATCGAAGATAGAATGTATGGAGTGCAGGTCCAGTAAAAAGGTGCAAATAAAAATGCTTCATTGTAAGAGATGATTGCGTGATCTAACGCTCTCAACAGGAAGCAGCAGTTGAAGGGAATGCATAGATGAACAATCATGTGTGTGTCCGCTCCCTACTGGGAATACCAGATTGTGGAAACCCCCTCTTACAACTATTCAGTGTAACAAGAGTGAAGGCAATAGGGGGTGTTAACTAGATTCTGTTAGGCCAATTCTCTTCTTCTTCCTCTTCTTAGGCAATCCCTGGGAACCGAGGATGACTTGCTTCCACACTGAAAATGAGTTCTCAGGTGACTGATGAGTCCAATGCGGGACCTACAGTCTCTGTCACAGGTGGGGCAGACGGTGGTTGAAGGGGCGGGTGGGTGGGGTGCTTGGGTTGACGTGCGCCCCTTGCGCTGCTTGCGCTTGGCTTCCGCTTGCTCCCGGCGAAGAGACTCAAGGTGTTTGGCACCTTCCCGGATGCTTCTCCTTCACTTTGTGCGGTCTTGGGCCAGGGATTCCCAGGTGTTGGTGGGGTTGTTGCATTTTTTCAAGGAGGTTTTGCGGGTGTCCTTGAAGCGTTTCCTCTGCCCACCTGTGGCTCTCTTGCCGTGTCGGAGCTCCGAGTAGAGTGCTTGTTTTGGGAGTCTCGAATCTGGCATGCGGACAATGTGACCCAATTACAGGACAGATAAAAAGAAAAAAAATCTGCAAATGCTGGAAATCTGATACGAAGACAGAAAATGTCGATGCCGAGAGATTGTTTCCCCTGGCTGGAGAGTCTAGAACTAGGGGGCATAATCTCAGGATAAGGGGTCATCCATTTATCATAGAGTCATAGAGTCATAGAGTTATACAGCACAGAAAGAGGCCCTTCAGCCCATCATGTCCGCACCGGCCATCAAGCCCTGTCTATTCTAATCCTACTTTCCAGCACTTGGTCCGTAGCCTTGTATGCTGTGGCGTTTCAAGTGCTCATCTAAATGCTTCTTGAATGTTGTGAGGGTTCCTGCCTCTACCACCCTTTCAGGCAGTGAGTTCCAGATTCCAACCACCCTGTGGGTGAAAAAGTTTTTCCTCAAATCCCCTCTAAACCTCCTGCCCCTTACCTTGAAACTATGCCCCCTGGTTATTGACCCCTCTACTAAGGGGAAAAGTTCCTTTCTATCTACCCTATCTATGCACCTCATAATTTTGTACACCTCAATCAGGTCCCCCCTCAGCCTTCTCTGCTCTAAGGAAAACAACCCCAGCCTGTCCAGTCTCTCGTCATAGCTGAAGCGCTCCAGCCCAGGTAACATCCTGGTGAATCTCCTCTGTACCCTCTCCAATGCAATCACATCCTTCCTATAGTGTGGCGACCAGAACTGCACACAGTATTCCAGCTGTGGTCTAACTAGCGTTTTGTACAGCTCCATCTTAACCTCCCTGCTCTTATATTCTATGCCTCGGCTAATGAAGGCAAGTATCCCATATGCCTTTTTAACCACCTTATCTACCTGTCCTGCTGCCTTCAGGGATCTATGTACATGCACACCAAGGTCCCTCTGATCCTCTGTCCTTCCTAGGGTCCTACCATTCATTGTGTATTCCCTTGCCTTGTTAGTCCTCCCAAAATGCATCACCTCACACTTTTCAGGGTTAAATTCCATTTGCCACTGTTTTGCCCATCTGACCAACCCGTCTATATCGTCCTGTAGCCTGAGGCTTCCCTCCTCACTATTTACCACTCCACCAATTTTCGTGTCATCTGCGAACTTACTGATCATACCTCCTACATTCATATCTAAATCATTAATGTACACTACAAACAGCAAAGGACCCAGCACCGATCCCTGCGGTACACCACTGGACACAGGCTTCCAGTCACAAAAACAACCTTCGACCATCACCCTCTGCCTCCTGCCACTAAGCCAATTTTGGATCCAATGTGCCAAATTGCCCTGGATCTCATGGGCTCTTACCTTCTTGACCAGTCTCCCATGTGGGACTTCGTCAAAAGCCTTACTGAAGTCCATGTAGACTACATCAACTGCACTACCCTCATCCACACACCTCGTCACCCCCTCGAAAAATTCAATCAAATTGGTTAGACATGTTTTCCCCCTGACAAAGCCATGCTGACTATACTTGATTAATCCTTGCCTCTCCAAGTGGAGGCTAATTCTATCCCTCAGAATGTTTTCCAATAATTTCCCTACCACTGATGTTAGGCTCACTGGCCTGTAATTTCCTGGTTTATCCCTACTACCCTTCTTGAATAATGGTACTACATTAGCTGTCCTCCAGTCCTCTGGCACCTCCCCTGTGGCCACAGAGGTTCTGAAAATTTGTGTCAGAGCCCCTGCAATCTCCTCCCTTGCCTCACACAGCAGCCTGGGATACATCTCGTCTGGGCCTGGGGATTTATCCACTTTTAAGCCCGCTAAAACCGCTAGTACCTCCTCCCTCTCAATGCTAATTTGTTCAAGTATATCACAATCCCCCTGCCTGATTTCTATGCCTACATTGTCCTTCTCCATAGTAAGACTGAGATGAGGAGGAATTTCTTCACTCAGAGGGTTGTGAATCTTTGGAATTCTCTCCCCCAGAGGGCTGTGGATGCTGAATCATTGAGTATATTCAAGGCTGAGAGCGATAGATTTTTGGACTCTAGGGGAATCAAGGGATATGGGGATCGGGCGGGAAAGTGGAGTTTGAGGTCGATGATCAGCCGCGACCTTATTGAATGGCAGAGCAGGCTCGAGGGGCCGTATGGCCGACTCCTGCTCCTAATTCTTATGTTCTTATGTTTTTAAATGCTGGAAACAAACAGCAAGTCAATCATCTGTAAAGTGTCTGCAGAGAGAAAAAGTTAGGTCAGTGTAATGGACGATGGTCTTCTTTAGAGCTTTAGAACTGTCTGAAGAAGGAAGCAGATTGATAATCTATTTACTGTATTTACTGTTTTATCCCAAAGATAAGCCTCGATCTTGTTTCTTATACACCTTGCATTGGCATAAAACACTTAATAGAATCATAGAAATTTACGGCACAGAGTAGGCCATTCGGCCCATTGTGTCTCTGCCGGCAGACAAAGAGCTATCCAACCTAATCCCACTTTCCAGCTCTTGGTCCGTAGCCCTGTAGGTTCCGGCACTTCAAGTGCATATCCAAGTACTTTTTAAATGTGATGAGGGTTTCTGCCTCTACCACCCTTTCAGGCAGTGAGTTCCAGACCCCCACCACCCTTTGTTGATATTATAATGAACCCTATTGATTAATTACTGATAGGTTATTAACTTTTTCTGGTCTTAACACTCTAACTACTTATTCTAGCCGTAGATCTATTTTTGTTCCGCCTCTAAGTGCTGTCCCCTTCCTCTTTCACTTCTAGTTTACTATTCTGATAAGGATTTTAATGGACTTAGAATTAGATCAGAGTTGGACAAGTATCTGGGCAAAGGACGGGTTACTGTGTATTTAAAATGGATATGGTTTAATACTTGGTTATGCATTTTTGGATAACTTGCACAGTTTGCATTGAGATTGAGTTGATGCTAGAATATGCTATTTAGTGGTTTTGATACACTGTGGTGCTGGAGGGTATATGCTAATTAAGCCTAACTGCAGATCCTGCTGTAAATGGATATTAAAGATACCAGGGTTTGTGCTCTGCTGGGGAAATATAGCTGCGGATACAACTGACAAATGGTGGGACATTACTTTTCTTCTTTGTTCGTAGCAATGGCCACGTTTATTACCCATCCCCAGTTATCCCGAGAAGGAGAAGTAGCAATTGTTTGTCCAACTGAAGACCTTGCTTGGCCGCGTCAGAGGGTTTTAAGAGTAAACAACAACAACTCGCATTTATATAGCGCCTTTAACGTAGTAAAACGTCCCGAGGCGCTTCACAGGAGCGTAAATCAGACAAAATTTGACACCGAGCCACATAAGGAGATAAAATGGGCCAGAAATTCGGCTCTTGTCGGGTGAGTACGCGCTGTGTACTCACCCGTAAGGCCACCTGAAGTGCCGGTTTCCTGCATGCACTGCGCATGCGCGGGAAACTGGAACTTCCGTTCCCCTAAAGGGAGGGGTTCAGAGGTCGAACGCGTGCGCGGGAGAGGCTGCACACACGCAGCGAACTTCGGGTTTTTTTTCAGGTTTCTCCAGGAGGGTAAGTATGGAGAAGCTGCACTTTTAAAAAGGAGGCGCAAGGCCTGTTTTTAACAAGGTAAGTGGTTAATTAATTACAATTTAAACATTTTTTCAACAGGTTTATCTTTTTTAGATACTTTAAAGAAAGTTAAGTTTATTTTTAGCACCGTTAAAAAGTATAATTAATTTTTTCAAAAATTAAAATTTTTGTTTAAAGTAGTTAATTTATGTAACTTATAGTTATTTTAAAAATGTGATTTAAAAAAAAATGTATTTGAAGTTTAAGTGTGGTTTTGGGGCCGATCTCTATTCATAGATTTGACAGGTCTTCCTGTCAAATCTATGAATGAAAATGCCCTGTTAGGATTGGCTCTCCATGGCCCACGTGATCCCTGGGGACGCTTCGAACTAACTGCGCCCCTGGGATACGCAAGCACTGCGCGCCGGCAGCTGCAGGAGGCCCAGGAGCCGAAGTCCTCGTGGGCCCAAAGCACAACGGCAGGCGTGCTAGGTAAGTGTGCGCGCGATGCTTGCACCCGCAGGAAGCCGGAAAGCCGAATTTCTGGCCCATTTAGGGCAGGTGACCAAAAGCTTGGTCAAAGAGGTAGGTTTTAAGGAGCGTCTTAAAGGAGGAAAGAGAGGCGGAGAGGCGGAGAGGTTTAGGGAGGGAATTCCAGAGCTTAGGGCCCAGGCAGCTGAAGGCACGGCCGCCAATGGTGGAGCGAATGAAATCGAGGCTGCGGAAGAGGCCAGAATTAGAGGAGCGCAGAGATCTCGGAGGGAGTTGTGGGGCTGGAGGAGGTTTGAGAGATGGAGAGGGGTGAGGGCCATGGAGGGATTTGAAAACAAGGATGAGAACTTGAAAATCGAGGCGTTAATCAAACCATATGGTGTGGGACTGGAGTCACATGTAGGCCAGACCAGGTAGGTGGCACGTTTACGTCCCTGAAGGACATTAGTCACCTAAGTGAGCTTTTATGACAATACCGCAATTTTGATGGTTATTTGTTCTGTTGCCAGCCCAATAATTACCAGATTTATTGAATTTGATTTTATAACTTTCAGGGTGGAATTTTATGTTCATTATCTCTAAGCTGCTGGTCTGGTACCAAAGCCACGTACATTGCTGTACCTATTAAAGCATTCCTGTAAAATGATCTTTATATCCAATTAAAAAGAGAAAGGCCACTCTTAAAGGTACTTGTCTAGCCAGGTAAATTAATTTGGGAATTTTGGAATTTCATTTATAAAAATGAAAATGAGAATTTTAGAAAATAAAAACCACAAACAATAGGGTTGTGGTGTTCTCAGAGAGGAAAGAAAGAAAGACATGCATTTATATCGCACATTCCTCATATTCAGGATAAACCAAAGTGCTTCACAGCCAATGAATTAAATTAGACGTGTTTGTTTTTATTATTCGTTTGTGGGATGTGGGCGTCGCTGGCTAGGCCAGCATTTATTGCCCATCCCTAATTGCCCTCGAGAAGGTGGTGGTGAGCCGCCTTCTTGAAACGTTGCAGTCCGTGTGGTGAAGGTGCTCCCACAGTGCTGTTAGGGAGGGAGTTCCAGGATTTTGACCCAGCGACGATGAAGGAACGGCCGATATATTTCCAAGTCAGGATGGTGTGTGACTTGGAGGGGAACTTGGAGGTGGTGGTGTTCCCATGCGCCTGCTGCCCTTGTCCTTCTAGGTGGAAGAGGTCGCGGGTTTGGGAGGTGCTGCCGAAGAAGCCTTGGCGAGTTGCTGCAGTGCATCTCATAGATGGTACACACTGCAGCCACGGTACGCCGGTGGTGGAGGGAGTGAATGTTTAAGGAGGTGGATGGGGTGCCAATCAAGCGGGCTGCTTTGTCCTGGATGGTGTCGAGCTTCTTGAGTGTTGTTGGAGCTGCACTCATCCAGGCAAGTGGAGAGTATCCCATCACACTCTTTACTTGTGCCTTGTAGATGGTGGAAAGGCTTTGGGGAGTCAGGAAGTGAGACACTCGCTGCAGAATACCTAGCCTCTGACCTGCTCTTGTTGCCACAGTATTTATGTGGCTGGTCCAGTTAAGTCTCTGGTCAATGGTAACCCCCAGGAGGTTGATGGTGGGGGATTCGGTGATGGTAATGCCGTTGAATGTCAAGGGGCGGTGGTTAGACTCTCGCTTGTTGGAGATAGTCATTGCCTGGCACGAATGTTACCTGCCACTTATCCGCCCAAGCCTGAACGTCGTCCAGATGTTGTTGCATGTGGGCATGGACTGCTTCATTATCTGAGGAGTTGTGAATGGTGCTTAACACTGTGCAGTCATCAGCGAACACCCCCATTTCTGACCTTATGTTGGAGGGAAGGTCATTGATGAAGCAGCTGACGATGGTTGGGCCTAGGACACTGCCCACTGGTCACTGTTGTTTTGTAGGCAAATGCTGCATCCTATTTGCACACAGCAAGGTCCCACAAACAGTAAATGAATTGCCAGATAACCTGTCTTTGGTGCTGTGGGTTGAGGAAGGAATGTTGGCCAAGACACCAGGAGAACTCTCCGCTCTTCTTCGAATAGTGTCACGGGATCTTTCATGTCCAGGTAGATGGGTCGTTCAGTTTAGTGTCTCGCCTTAAAGATGGGCCCCGCAGCCCTTGATTTTCCATCATTTAAACTAACGGACAGTATGTCATGTTTGTGAGACTGTGATCTCCTCACTCGCACTCCCTGCAAGCATCGCTCTGAAACCTGTTCAAGGAATCCGCCCGAATCTTTTTGGCCTTATAAAAATCCTGCATCTTCTAATATGAGAGGCACGGGGAGAATGAAAATTGCTGAGGTCACATTGTAAGTACCTTCATGAAGATTTCCTCTGGCTGGGATTTCAATATTTCTAGCAAAACCATAAACCTAATGTATGCTACTGGGAATGGCAGCATAGTGGTAATGTTACTGGACTAGTAATCCAGAAGGCTTAGCCTAATGATCCGAAGACAAGACTTCAAAATTCCACCACGGCAGTCGAGGAATTTAAATTCAGTTAATTAAATAAATCTGGAATAAAAAGCTAGTATCAGTAATGGTGACCATGAAACTACCAGATTGTCAAGAAAAAGGCATCCGGTTCACTAATGTCCTTCAGGGAAGGAAATCTGCCGTCTTTACCCGGTCTGGCCTATATGTGACTCCTGACCCACAGCAATGTGGTTGACTCTTAACTGCCCCTCTGAAATGGCCTCAGTTGTCAAGAAGGCAGCTCACCACCACCTTCTCAAGGGCAATTAGGGATGGGCAATAAATGTTGGCCTTGCCAGCGACGCCCACATGCCGTGAATGAATTAAAAAAAATATTCAAAAAGAAATGTGTTTGAAATTTCCGTGGAAGCAGTGACACTGAGTAAACCTTTCAGGAACACATTGCTACATTCAGGGACCTGAATTAATGACAAAGTGAGCATCAGGCTCCCAGGTAGCTTACCTTGATTTCCTTCCTTTCGAGCGCTGCTTTCTCAGATCCAGAGATGCTGTTGCGAAAGAATTTCTGATGTTTTCTGCTTTGCTTCTGTCGCTTGTTGCCTTGTCACTTGCTACCTGTCTCTGCCAGTTCAAGATGATCCCATCCAAATTTGGGCAGTTTCAGCAGATACACTCAACCCCCTAACGAAATGGCACACTGTTCATAATCTGTGCACGCTGGCACAGATGGCAAATATTGAATTAAAATCTTGAGTGTTTGCTGTTGCTAAAATCTGATAGCACATTAATCAGCTCCAAAACTGGATTACACCATGTTAAGCAATATCAAATTGGCCCCAGTGGTCCTATTTGCATGAAGTCGCCGTGTAGCAACACATTTGCCGTTGATTACTTTATTGACTGGTATTCTTGCTTTAATGACTAGTTCATTGGATTATGTGACGCAATGGCAGATGTTAGTTTGGCTAGCATTTAGCCTTGAAGATCAGGGAATTTATCAACAATTCTCCAATCAATACAATTCTCTACAAAAATGCCTCTTTCTGTATATATTTCAAGCACCAATTGCAGAAACTGGCTGCAAAACCAATCAATTTGGTGAAACAGCGATTTACTTGTACTTCTTGCAATTTAGTGAACTGTATTCGCTGCTCACAATGCGGTCTCCCCTACATTGGGGAGACCAAACGCAGATCTGTGAAGAAGAAGGAAGAAGGGTGACCGCTTTGCGGAACATCTCCGTTCAGTCCGTAAGGGTGACCCCGAGCTTCTGGTCGCCTGTCACTTTAATTCTCCGCTCCTCTCCCACTCTGATCTCTCGGTCCTCGGCCTCGTACACTGTTCCAACGAAGCTCAACGTAAGCTTGAGGAGCAGCACCTCATCTTTCGATTAGGCACGTTACAGCCTTCTGGACTCAACACAGAGTTCAACAATTTCAGACCATAATTTTTTCTCTCTCTCACGTGGCAGCTGTCTTTCATTCTGCCAGTGGCATTTACACCTCATCTAGAGCCATCTTTTGTTTCTTAACTTGTCCCATTACCATCTCCTTTTGCTTTGCACCATCATCCCTTTTGTCTCTATGGGCTCGATTTTGTCAATGGGGCGGGCTGGGGTCGTGTCATCCGCTTTTCATGTTAGCCACCCGACTCCAATTGGATGTGGGAGAATTATTCGATTTTCCCCTAATTGGGCAATTGAGTTCCAGCATGTGGGAACCCATGACCCAATTAGTGTTTTCAGTCTGAAAGTCACCTCTGATGATGTCATCATTGCTGCTGCATTTAAGGTCTGCAAAGACTGGGAAGCTTTTGGCCTTTGTTGTGAGAGGGACCTGCAGGCAAAATGAGCAGCAGGAGACCTAAGTCTGCTCCCAGATTTTTTTTGTACCACCACCACCACCACCACCACTACTACTACTACTCCTCCTACTCCTCCTACTACTCCAGGCTCAAAACTTCCACAACAATGGACTACTAAAAGTTCCCCCAGAATGATGATTGATCAAATCTCCTTAATGGTGGACCTGCAGCTGATAGTCAGCAATCCAAGTGTGCTACCGCCAGGTTTCACCATCGTATTTAAGAGGAGGCATGCATCACGTCGGAAAAGTGTTAAAATCAGAAAGGCCTCTCAAAATGGGATTATAGAGGCAATTGGCAAGAGGTTGTTAAGGGCCTTAAGGGCCTATCCCGCCTCTTGGAGGCGGGACGGAGACGGGATCAGAAACCACGCATTTGGGAAAATTGCTCGGAGGCGGGATGGAGGCGGGGTCGGGCCCGCCCGCCATTTTTTTGCAATTTTAACACCCCACATGCCTCCATTCCCGCCTCCTCGGGCCTGGCAAAATCGAGTCCTTAATCTCTCCTGCCTTCTATCCTATCACAGACCTTCCCTTTTGTTCTTTCCTCCCCTCCAACCTTTCCCTGCCCCTGCACTTGCTTAAAAATCTGTTACATCTCCAACTTTTTCCAGTTCTGACAAAGGGTCATCGACCTGAAACCTTAACTCTGTTTCTCTCTCTCCACAGTTGCTGCCTGACCTGCTGAGTATTTCCAGCATTTTCTGTTTTTATTTCAGATTTCCAGCATCTGCAGTATTTTGCTTTTGCAAAAACCAATCGACTGATTTAGCTTGGCAGAAATATTAGCTGCTGGATCTGAACAAGTAATTTGATGACAAATGTTTGGGCAATGGCCAACTAGTCGACACATCATGGACCATATTTAATAAGCTTGAATGTCAACGCGTGATATTCCCCAACTAAGTCTAATCTAGTCAGAGGGAGGAAATTGATATCATTGACTTCATGTAAATGGAGCCACTGCGAGGTAACATATTCATGTCTGGAGGGCTTGAATTTTTATAAACTTATTGGATATTTTCATACCAGATCCTGATGAGCTGTTTCCATTCAGAAAGGCCTAAAGGAAACCCTAATTTGTGCTATACATGTTAATCTAAGTCATTGCGAGCGTTCCAAGAGTGGCAGAAGGTGATAAAGATTACTTGCAAATGAGCTCAATGTAATAGTTTTCCTTCTTCTGCGAAGTGTAGCTTGTTTGGGCTGATAACATCAGTTGGGCGCAAGCGAACTCGAGTGCTGATTCTCTCCTGGCTGGGCAGTAGTGCCTGTTTTGCGGGCAGTAATTCCCTTTTGTTTAAGATACAGGCCCTGCAGTCGGGAATTTTCAGCGAGAGGCTGCATTTGCATATGTTTGCCATGGCAATGATGCCCATACATGCAAGGCCCTTTGCGGAAATGTCTGTCGAAGAAATCAGATACATCGCGAATTGGCCGCGGCAGCCCAACTTCCCAACTTCAGCCCACCTCCCCCCCCGCCCCAACCCCCCAACAACACCCCCCTAGTCTGGACTGTATTTGAATCTAATCCCCAAAAATGAAAGTTTAGTGTCTTTCCCACTGAGCCGACAGCCAACCTAACTGGAATGTGATTGAGAATCCAGTCTACCTTCCAACTCCAGGGGCAGTGAATATAAAGATACATTCAATCGTCTGTCACTCCCTGTGGGGAGCCACCTCCGAGGTGGTGCAACGAAGGTTCACTAGATTGGTTCCTGGGATGAGAGGGCTGTCCTATGAGGAGAGATTGAGTAGATTGGGCCGATACTCTCTGGAGTTTAGAAGAATGAGAGGTGATCTCATTGAAACCTATCGGATTCTGAGGGGGATTGACAGGGTAGACGCTGAGAGCTTGTTTCCCCTCGCTGGCATGTCTAGAACTAGGGGGCATAGTCTCAGGATAAGGGTCGGCCATTTAGGACTGAGATGAGGAGGAATTTCTTCACTCAGAGGGTTGCGAATCTCTGGAATTCTCTACCCCAGAGGGCTGTGGATGCTGAATCGTTGAGTATATTCAAGGCTGAGATCGATAGATTTTTGGACTCTAGGGGAATCAAGGGATATGGAAATCGGGCGGGAAAGTGGAGCTGAGGTTGAAGATCAGCCATGATCTTATTGAATGATGGAGCAGGGTCGAGGGGCCGTATGGCCGACTCCTGCTCCTAATTCTTATGTTCTTATGCTTTAACGGAGCATGAGCTGGAGATACAGCTATAACAGAGCGGCAGTGATTCCTTTCTCCCGTTGCTGATGAATCTCTTTTAATACGCACTTGTTGGGAGGGTGTCCTTGCCGTTCCGGTTGGATCTTGTTGAGTTGTATTTCATGATACGTTAAACCGTCAGGCCTCCATTCTGCACTTTCCCACAATGCCATGGTTGAAAGCAGTAACTCATTCCGTGTTGAACTATAGAAATGAACTAAAGTCTTACCTCAATAACAACAGAAAATGCTGGAAAACCTCAGCAGGCCAGGCAGCATCCGTGGAGAGAGAAACAGAGTTAACGTTTCAGGTCGAAGACCTTTCGTCAGAACTGAGAAAAAAAGCAGGAATGAAATAGATTTTAAAGCAAGTATAAAGCTGGGAAAAGGGGGAGGGGATGAAAGAACAAAAGGGGAAGGTCAGTGGTGGGATAGAAGGGATATGGGGATCCCCTCCCCCTTTTTCCCAGCATTATACTTGCTTTAAAATCTATTTCATTTCCTGCTTTTTTTCTCAGTTCTGATGAAGGGTCTTCGACCTGAAACGTTAACTCTGTTTCTCTCTCCACGGATGCTGCCTGGCCTGCTGAGTTTTTCCAGCATTTTCTGTTGTTATTTCGGATTTCCAGCATCCGCAGTATTTTGCTATCGTAAAGTCTTACCTCTGTGTGGTACATCAGGCCAATGACGAGTTGCATTACTAAGCTGTCCCAAGTATATCTTTTTAAGGCCCTTTTGCATTAAATGTTATTACCAGCATTATGTTGGTGTCTGATAACTATTGTTGCCCATTATAAGCAAACTTTCAAGCTTAACACAGTTATCTTAAAACCATAAAAATCTACAGCACAGAAAGAGGCCATTCAGCCCATCGTATTTGCGCTGACTCTTTACTAGATCAATCTAAAACTAATCCTACATGCCTGTTCTCTCCCCATACCTTGTATCTTCTTTTGCTTCATATATTTATCCAATTTTCCCTTAAAACATGCATTAGTCACTCTCACCCACTCCCTGCCGCAACACATTCCATGCTGCATAAAGACATTTCTTATAATCTCTCTTTTCACTCTCTTAGTGATGATTTTAAATTGATGATATGTTGTCACTGACTCCACAACCAGAGGCAATAACATTAATTAAACATTCACTCCCTCCACCACCGGCGTACCGTGGCTGCAGTGTGTACCATCTACAAGATGCACTGCAGCAACTCGCCAAGGCTTCTTCAGCAGTACCTCCCAAACCCGCGACCTCTTCCACCTAGAAGGACAAGGGCAGCAGGCGCATGGGAACACCACCACCTCCAAGTTCCCCTCCAAGTCACACACCATCCTGACTTGGAAATATATCAGCCGTTCCTTCATCGTCGCTGGGTCAAAATCCTGGAACTCCCTCCCTAACAGCACAGTGGGAGCACCTTCACCACACGGACTGCAGCGGTTCAAGAAGGCGGCTCACCACCACCTTCTCGAGGGCAATTAGGGACGGGCAATAAATGCTGGCCTTGCCAGCGATGCCCACGTCCCATGAACGAATAAAAAAAAATACTCTTTCCCTATTTCACCCATTCCAGGCGAGATGCGAATATTCCATCACTCTCCTGACAAGAGCCTTGTAGATGTGGCTCAGGGGGTGAACCACTCATCACAGAGTACCCAGCCTCTGCCCTGCTCCTGTAGTCACAGTGTTGATATCAATTGTCCAGTTCAGCTTCAGGTCAATGGCAACCCCCAAGTTACTGATGGTAAGGGACTCAGCAATGTTGGTGGGGTTGAAGGTCAAGAGGAGATGGCTGGGAATTCTCTAGTTCAACGTGATCATTACCTGGCATTCACTTGGTGCAATTATTACTTGCTCCTTGTCAGCTGAAGCCTGGAGGTTATCCAAGTCCTGCTGGAGGCTGCTTCATTATTGAAGGCATTGTGAATGGAGCTGAACACTGTGGAATTATCAGTGAACAGATCCACTCCTGACTTTACAACAGAGGGACGGTTACAGGTGAAGTAGCTGAAGGTGTTTGGGCTGTGTATGCTTTCCTGAGCAATCCCTGTGTGTGACGCCCTGGGGTTGTGATAAATGACCTCCAACAACCACACCCATCTTCCTTTGCATCAGGTATGACTCCAGTCACTGGAGGGGTTTCCACATTGACCCCGATTGACATCAGTTTGCTCCTGCTCCTTGGTGCCATAGTCGGTCAAATGCTGCCTTGATGACGATGGCTGCCACTCTCAACTCTCCTCTGGCATTCAGCTCTTGCAACCGTGTCTGAATCAAGGCTGTGATGAAGCCTGGAGCCGAGAGGTTCTGGCAGAACCCGAACTGAACATTGGTGAGTAGGTTATTGATGAACAGGTGTTACTCCATGGCACTATTGATGACTCCTTCCATCAGTTTATTGACGATTGAGAGGAGGCTGATAGATTGGTAATTGGTCGGGTTAGATTTGAAAGAAAGGCTTGCATTTCTATAGCGCCTTTCATGACCACCGGACATCCCAAAGCGCTTTACAGCCAATGAAGTACTTTTGAAGTGTAGTCACTGTTGTAATGTAGGAAACACGGCAGCCAATTTGTGCACAGCAAGCTCCCACAAACACAAAATCAAATAGGGAATTCAGGAGAAACTTCTTTACCCAGAGAGTGGTGAGAATGTGGAACTCGCTACCATAGGGAGTGGTTGAAGCGAATAGTATAGATGCATTTAAGGGGAGGCTAGACAAGCATATGAGGGAGAAGGGAAGAGAGGGTTATGCTGATAGACGAAGCCCAACGTAAGCTCGAGGAACAGCACCTTATCTTTCGATTAGGCACTTTACAACCTTCTGGACTCAACATCGAGTTCAACAATTTCAGACTATAACCTCGGCCCCTATATTTTTTTCCCCTTTTTTTCTCACATGGTAGCTATTGATGATTCTGCCATCGCTATTTACACCTCATCTAGAGTCATCTTTTGTTTCTTTACTTGTCCCATTACCTTCTCTTTTTGCCTTGCACCATCATCCCTTTTGTCAGTCAATCTCTCCTGCCTTCCAGCCTATCACAGTCTCTCCCTTTGTTCTTTCCTCCACTCCTCCCTGTCCCTGCCCCTGCACTTGCTTAAAAATCTCTCTTCTCTAACCTTTTCCAGTTCTGATGAAGGGTCCTCGACCCGAAACGTTGACTCTGTTTCTCTCTCCTCGATGCTGCCTGACCTGCTGAGTGTTTCCAGCATTTTCTGTAATGTTATTTCAGATTTCCAGCATCCGCAGTATTTTGCTACTGTGTTTTGCTGATAGAGTTAGATGAGGAAAGACGGGAGGAGGCTCGAGTGGAGCATAAATGCTGGCACGGACTGGCTGGGCCGAAAGGCCTGTTTCTGTGCATTACATTCTATGTAATTCTATGTATTACTCTGCATCACTTCGGGTGGATCTCTGCCGCCTTCAGACCCCATCCATCTGGACACCTCAGTCTCCCTCCGCCATTCAATGAGTGAGTAGGTGGGGATTGCCCGAGCTCCATCCCTCCCTCCGGTCCCGGCTACATTGCCCTTGTAGAAAGTATACACAGACCCTTAATTTTAATATTTCTTGAAATGCTTTGCCAGGCAAAAAGGTTTTTCCAAAGTGAAATAAAGTTGGTAAATGTAACAAGCAGTCTTTCACTGATAAGGCAGGAAACATGGTTGTGACTGCAGGGGGTAGTGATAGTCAACAGAGATAAACAAACCCCCTTAGTTTTTCAGACATGGTGACTTTCCTGAGGTTAAAGGGGAGAGGTCAAACCTTTGAAGTTTTGAAATGCAGAATACGATGTAACTCATGAACCTAATCAAGTGATTTTCTGCCACCTTTGTAAACTTTAGGAGTGAATGAACAATTTTGGGCTTGATAAGGACAAACTAAGGATGAGCCACACAGGATGAGTTAATGTAAACGTTTGACAGCTCAGACCAACATTAAAGGAACGTTTCACCATCTCTGAATGATTGATTTAATGCAAAACGCAAGGAAAGCTGTATAAAGCACGGTGGCTGAATAAAATCAGCACTGCAGTCAGAAGAAGGTGGCTTGGCCAGTCATCTCGCCTACGAGGATCAGGCTGCAGTCAGAGGAAGGAGGGGCCTGGCCAGTCTTTTCGCTTACGAAGAGCTACAATCAACGCTGGACCGATCATCGGCGGGTGGTTGTATGTCTGATTTCCTGTAACATTATTGGTGAACTGCTCGAATAGTGGTTGGGGTTTTGAAACTGTCTTAAGCACAATAAAAGGTTAAAGGCAGAACCCGTGTGTCTGGTGTAATTTCTCATAAGTCTCAAGTCCGAACTCTCTAACCTGTTGGACGGGGCGAGGGGTAATTCCACACGTCTTACACCCTTGATGAAGCCCAGGATCCCATAAGCCTTTTTAACTGCTTTCTCCACCTGCCCTGCCCCCTCCCAACGATTTGTGCACACATACCCCCAGGTCTCTCTGTTCGTGCACCCCCTTTAGGATTGTACCCTTCTTCTCTACGTCTACCCTTTCATAATTTTAAAGATCTCTATCAGGTCACCCCTCAGTCTTCTCTTTTCTAGAGAAATGAGTCCCACATAAGAACATAAGAATCAGGAGCAGGAGTCGGCCATTCAGCCCCTCGAGCCTGCTCCGCCATTCAATAAGATCATGGCTGATCATCGATCTCAACTCCACTTTCCTGCCCGATCCCCATATCCCTTGATTCCCCTGGAGTCCAAACATCTATCGATCTCAGCCTTGAATATACTCAACAACTCAGCATCCATTGGGGTAGAGAATTCCAAAGATTCACAACCCTCCGAGTGAAGAACCCACGCAGTATGCATGAACTGATCAGCTCAAGCAAAGAGCACCCGAGGGTGTTCTCCAGACTTAAGTAATGTCAATGTGCAAACATGTCTTGGCACACTACAGACTGCAGACATAACAGGATGAATTATTGCTGGAGTTAAAGATAACTTCAATTTGAGCCTCATACTGTAAATACAGGTTAAAGTTTGCAAATATCTTAGCCCCGTTTAATCTGTCACTGGATGCAGTTATACCCTGCTTAAACTGATTGAGATAATTAAGATAGCTGTGACAAAGGTACAGGTCATTACCGGCCGTAACTCTACAATTATTGCTTTATTAAGATCAAATTTCTATTTACTAAAAAAACTCATGGTTTGAGCTTTGTTGCTGTTGTTAAAGCAGAGTTTCAACCATGACGCAGATTTCCTACAACATGAGGTTTACAACAAAGCAATCTGCAACCCTCTTGCTGAATTTAGTCATGTAAGATCTTACCCAGGCCCTCTATTTTATTTACAACATCAGAACAATGGTAGATCTGAACAGGAGTAGACCTCGAGTAGCTCCTCGAGCTTGTCATGCCATTCTATTAGATCATGGCCTCAACTCTATTTACCCGCCTTGTTTCCGTATCCCTTGATAGAATTACTTAATAAAAAAATCTATCAATCTCAATCAGGAAAATTTCAATTGACCCCTCCAGCATCCACAGTCTTTTGAGGGGAGAGAGTTCTGGATTTCCACTACCCTTTGTGTGAAAATGTGCTTCCTGATTTCACTCCTAAATGGCCCAAGCTCTAATTTTAAGATTATGCCCCCCCTTGTTCTGGACTCCCCCACCAGGGGAAATAAACAGGGAAGGTTGGAGATGTGGGATAGGTCTGTTTCCGTCCAGGAAAGAAGAAAAGAAAGAAAGAAACAAAGTCTTGCATTTCTATAGCGCCTTTCACGACCTCAGGACGTCCCAAAGCGCTCTACACCCAGTGAAGTACTCTTGAAGTGCAGTCACTGTTGTAATATAGGATGGAAGAGAGATACAGGTTAACCTGACCTTCCTCTTTGTACTTGCTTATGGATTTTAATATGTATTTTCAGCATTTTTCTATTTTTGTTTTTAGCTTTTATCACAATGAGATATAACGATACTCGTAAAAATTAACACTGCGCCAGTATCAAACTCATAAATATTTGGACTACTGTTTGTTTAATAATTAGTGTCTATGCTGATATTTATGTGCCTAAAAGACTGATATTTCAAATTATAAATAAGATATATCTCAATACCATTTCCCATTGGTACACAGCAGGTATTACAAATGCCATATGCATATCAGAATATTAAAAATAATGACTATCACACACTCCCACTGCGTGTGGATGACAAGAGCAGGGATAAGTAATGAGGTAACCTACTGAAATAAGCATTAATAAAATATTGCATTGCTCCATTATCAATCAAATGCTGAAGTATATATGTTAATTGGGACCTTTGACGGTGACACGTTTAGAGGGTGACTCCAAGCCCTCCGCGACAGGACGAAAAACTTCTCATCGTGGGTCTTGGGGGCGAAGAAATGTCAGTGATCAGTCAGAGGAAATGTCATCTGCTCAGTCCCCAGGGTGCAAACAAATCGTCAGAGTCCAGTCTGTTTTACATTTTCTTAAGATAAAGAATGCCAAGCCTGTCAATTAATGAGGCGTAGGAAGTGTTTGACAAGAACAATTGTTGGCCTCCAAGATGTGAAGGTCATAGTCACCCTGTAATAGTCAGTGAGGTGCGATGATTAGTTATTTTAAATAGACTGTCATCCTGGTGATTATGAAGATGAATAACATTTATTATTAGTTAATAATCCTTGTGTGGATTTAAGAAACCAAATACTTGCAGCCACCCTTTGATTTTGGGAACACTAATGCTGTGGATCAGTGTCTTATGCCCAAATTATAAGCACTTCCTGGAAGCTTTGCGAATTTAGTGTGACAGCTGTATATCTTTTTCTTTAGTCCCAGATATTCCCTCATGCATTTGCTATTCATCCAGTGATCATGTTCCTTGAACAAACAAAAAATGAATCATCTACCCCCGTGGACAGATTGTCGTTCGATCATATGTTTCTCCATTAAAAAGGTAAATTTTTGGAAGCAAGGCTTCCTGGGGCGAAGTAATGAAGCCGTAAGTTACCTGTGCGCATCCATTTTGGATTGGGGCCTGATTATTTGGAGCTTTGCCACCTTTCGGAACTGTCCCGCTCTCAGTTCAACTGCAGATGGAGTCACTCCTGAATGACTGCATTCGTATTCATTTGTTGTGGAGTCACTTTAAGCGCTCTTCCAAAACTTAGAATATAGTGTGGGCAAAGGAGTTAATGCATTTTATAGCAGGGTGTTTAGAAAGTGATTGCATTTCAAGTAAAGATGCTTTGGGCTCAATTTTCACCGGCCCGTGGAGGCGGGTTTGGAGGCGGGAGTGGTGTGAAAATAGCAGATTCGGGGGTCCCGAACCCATCCCGCCCCCAACCCGCCAGTTTCCCAGGAGGCAGGTACCCGACCTGTGCTGGGACCCGCCTCCCCGAGGCGGGAAGGGGATTAGTGCCAATAAACTGCCTGTTAAACGGTAGTTAACAGGCAGTTTTTTGCCTAATCCCTATTTTTAGCCCTGAAGTGTGGGCTTCCCGACAGGTCCGAACCACGGCAATTTAGCGAGGTGGACCGTCGGTCTGGAGGGCTTGGAGGGGTCGAGATGTCTGGTGTGCAGGTGAGTGATGGGTGCATGAGTGCAGAGGTAAGTGTGTTTGGTGTGTGTAAAGTGTTTTAAGAACTTGTACTTACCTTAACTTTGTCCTGCAGGCTTCCTTTCTTCAGTTCTCGGGAGTCCCTCACATCCACGGCACAGAAAGCAGAATGGCAGTCTCTGCTTTCTGTGCTGGATTGATTTCTAACTCAGTCTAAGTACAGGGACTCAAGTTAGAAATCATATTGTCAGTGTTTGACAGCTTCACAGAGCTGTCAAACGCTGAAATTTCATCTGTCAAAAGCTCTTGACAGATGAAATTTCAATGGCTGACGTCACCTGTATCCAAGGGACCCTTGATTGGCCTGCTAAGCCTGCTGGGCAGGCTTAACAAGGTCAATCAAGGGAAAATACAGTGGGTTGGCCACAAGTCGATGGAGGCGGGACTACAACCCAAAAAAAGTGGGAGTCCCGCCTCCATCACGTCCCCATTGACAAAATCCAGCCCTTTGCCTCTGTTGGAATTTCCTTTGGTATTTTTTTTCTTTGAGAACGGTATGCGTTAAATTATTTATTTTTGCATTGGCATAAATCTTGCCTGCTTCTGTGAATGCAGGCGTGTTAATTTGGAGTGTCTCGCTGGGAATTTCCGAGGAAGTCTCCCGATCAGCCGCCATAACTTCGGTGGAACCCGCAGATAGATGTGTAAACGGGACTTCCACCGAAGTTACGGCCCCCAGGAAACTCCCAGCGTCTAAGTTTCATTTTTAACTTAACAAAAGCCCAGATATTCCGTTCCCTACAGGTGTGTGTGCGCTGTGTATCCACCCGTAGGGACATCGGAAATGCCGGTTTCAGGCATGCTCAGCGCATGCGCCGAAACCGGCATTTCCGATCTGTCAAGAATGCTCTTGACAGATCCTCCGGCTGCCCTGGAGAAGGGCCTCCGCGGGCGGAGAGTTCTGCTTTCTGGAGAACCTCCACCCGCAGAAAACCCTTACAATTCTTACGCCTGGTAAAAGCACGCGTAAGGCCTGCTTTTACCAGGATAAGAGTTGAAAAAAGTTTAAAAAAAAATGTTTTCACTGATTTATCTTTAAAAATACTTTAAAAAAAGGTAAGTTTATTTTTAGCCCCGTAAAAAACTTTAATTATTTTTTTCAAAAAATTACATTTTTGTTTAAAATAGTTAATTTATTGTAATTTCAAGTCATTTTAAAAATGTGATTTTTAAAAAAAAATTATTTAATGTTTTACTATGTTTTTGGGGTGATCACCATTCATATATTTGACAGGTCTTCCTGTCAAGTGTATGAAGGGAGATTCCCTTCTGTGATTGGCTTCCCATGGTCCACGTGATCCCAGGGACGCTGCGAACCGCCTGCGCCCCTGGATACGTGGGCCCTGCGCACCGGCAGTTTGGAGAGGCCCAGGAGCGGAAGTGTGCGCCTCCCGGGAGCCCTCAGGTAAGGGCGTAGATTTTTCCAGATTGCAGGCCTCCTATCGGAAGATACAGGCCCGTTATTCAAACTGCGTCAGTGAATCCTACAAAATATACTTTTTTTTGACTGCATTAACTTCCTTGGGCTAATTTCCAGAGGGTGCTCCTGATTCACTCATGGTAACTCCAGTTGACATAAAAAAAAACAGGGGAGAAAAGGTGGAAGCCTGAAGCCATTTACCCAGTTTCTCCAAACGTTCCGCCGATCTCCCAGTGGAGAACCCTTGTGGAAATTCTAGGCTCCTGTCTCCCCTTACAGGCTTAAAAAGAGCACAAAGGTTAGTAATAAAATAGCAGAATGATTAACAAAAAACACAACGTAACGTCCCAGGGTGCTTCACAGGAGCGTTAATCAAACAAAATTTGACACCGAGCCACAGAAGGAGATATTAGGGCAGGTGACCAAAAGCTTGGTCAAAGAGGTTGGTTTCAAGGAGCGTCTTAAAGGAGGAAAGAGGGGTATAGAGGCGGAGAGGTTTAGGGAGGGAATTCCAGAGCTTAGGGCCCAGGCAGCTGAAGGCACGGCCACCAATGGTGGAGCGATGAAAATCAGGGATGCTCCAGAGGGCAGAATTAGAGGAGCACAGAGATCTCGGGGGGTTGTGGGGCTGGAGGAGATTACAGAGATAGGGAGGGGGGCGAGGCCATGGAGGGATTTGAAAACACCGTTGAGAATTTTAAAATCGAGGCCCAAACATTCTTTGGAAATAGGAATTGTACCCAAGGACGGGACGGGGGGAAAACTTTATGATTTTTCTGGAAAGTAGAAAGGGATAAGCCAGTAACTACAGATCGGTTGATCTGATCCAGTAGGAACATTGCTAGGGACCACAATGAGGGATAGTCAACAGAAATCAAAATAACAACAGAAAATGCTGGAAAAACTCAGCAGGCCAGGCAACATCCGTGGAGAGAGAAACAGAGTTAACGTTTCAGGTCGAAGACCTTTCGTCAGAACTGGAGATTAGGCACTCTACAGCCCTCTGGACTCAACATAGAGTTCAACAATTTCAGATCATAACCTCGGCCCCTATCACATATATATATATATATATATTTTTTTTTTATCCACACTTTTTGTTTGGCCCTTTTTTCTTCCCTCCCACATGACAGCTGTCCTTCATTCTGCCAGCGCATTTCACACTTCATCTAGAGCCATCTTTTGTTCCTTAACCTGTCACATTACCACCTCCTTTTGTCTTGAATATCTCTTAATGTCTCTCAATCTCTCCTGCTTTCTATCCTATCACTGACCTTCCCTTTTGTTCTTTCATCCCCTCCCCCATTTCCCCGCCCCTAAACCTGCTTTAAAATCTATTCCATTTCCTGCTATTTCCAGTTCTGACGCAAGGTCTTCGACCTGAAACGTTAACTCTGTTTCTCTCTCCACGGATGCTGCCTGGCCTGTTGAGTTTTTCCAACGTTTTCTGTTGTTATTTCGGATTTCCAGCATCCACAGTATTTTGCTATTGTGTCAGCAGAAATCAACATGGATTTGCAATGGACAGGTCCTGATTGATTGATTTAATCAAATTGTTTGAACCAATCAGAAGCAATTCAGGTGGTAAATGCCAATGACTAACCAATAGAGATGGAGCCATCAATTTTTCCAAAGCAATCGATTACAAACTGGCAAGGAGCAGAAACCAACCAATCAGTCCATTCGAAGAGTTTTGTTAAATTAGTTTCTGTCAGCACCTTGAAATTTTCACACACCTGAAAAGTTAATGGCAAAAGTAACCATTACAACAGGAAGCCCTAAAAAAGTAAACAATTCAAAATAAAATTCAGAGATCTGTCTCTACAGCTTTACAAATTGAGGAAAATGTTCTCCGGGAAAGACCTACTCTTGTTTCAGGAGCTGGAGTACCTGCTGGAACTTGAATTATTGAGTTAGGATTTGTTGGCCAGATTTTCCGTAGTCCCTGCTAATCACAGCAAGCCTCTTCGCTCTTCTCCCACTTTGTTGAAGTTAAAGGGGGCTGGAATACAAAGGAGTGGAAGTTATGCTACAGCTGTATAAAGCTCTGGTTAGACCTCATCTGGAGTCACTGCGTTCAGATCTGGGCACCGCACCTCAGGAAGGATATATTGGCCTGGACGGGGTGCAGCGCAGATTCGCCAGAATGAGAGTGGGGCTAAAAGGGTTAACTTGTGAGGACAGGTTGCATAGACTAGGAACTCATGTTGACACACAAAGTGTGACATAATATGACAGCAGGAAATTAATATAATATAGATAAATTATTGGGCTAGATTTTGCAGTGTTATACTTGCACTTGTCCATAGAACTTCTATGGGCTTTTTTTACGGGACGTTCCTGTCAGCCAACTATCGAAAAAGCGCGGCGCCCTCTACAGGGGATCTGGGGCCTGTGTGTAAAGGGCAAGCGACTGTGTCACTCCTTAACCAATCAGATTGAAGAATCGTTAATGAGCAGCGCAGAGTCTGAACCAGGAAGTGTAAGTTAGAATATTTAATTCAATGTCAAATCAGGTACAGAAAGAGAAATAAAGAGAGGGAAAGACTGATTAAGAGAGAGAGAGGAGGATAAAAGAGACAGAAAGAAAGAGTAAAAAAAAGTATTAAATTAAAAAAAAAATCTCCAACAATAATTACAATCTGAAAAAAATGAGACTCCACGTTTGTAAAAGTTAATTTTCGGGGCCAGAGAGGTTGTTTGGCAGTAATTAAGACATGCCATGCTGTTAAAGGGGTACATTAGACTGAAATGAACAAGTCCTAAGTTTTCCGGCGAGTTCAGTCTGTATCTATGATGTAAGTACAACAACCATGCCCTTCATGTGTGTGAATGCTGAATCTCTCGGCGAGGTACTGGTGTAAGCGAAGCTTCTGGAGGAGCAAGGCCAACTTGGCCAGCAACTTCCCGATTTAAGCACTTAACTGTGCATGTGCGGTTTGCTGCCCCCATTGACATGTTAATAACGGTGAGCACTGACGGCCTCAGCATTACTTTTACCGCGAAATCCGGCCCCGTTATGTTTTCCTTGAACCGATCCCTGAAACAATGGGGTTGGGAGACAGAAGTTAAGACAGTGTAAGATCCAGAACATCAACCTTACACAAAAACAAACAGGATATTCATTCTAGGAATCCAACATTAGGGGCATGGAGTTTCTGCTCGATTGCGCTGGTTTTTATCTGGCTCAGTTGCCCCCGATACCGGGATGACCAGCGCAAAAGATGGCGGGATTTTAAGCGCCAATTGCATTCAGCGTAACTCTAGTTTCCCTGATCTTTTGCGTTGGGTTTAAAAACATCGCGCTAGAAGCAGGCTCGAAGAGGCTCCACAAATTAAGCTGGACCTTTTGGGCGCCAGGAGACTGACGAATAGGCATGTTTTAAAAGATTTTGAATTACATTTTGTTTTAAATTTACTAAGGAACTGACCCCCAATCTAACGAGAAAATAGTTTTGTATATCTTTTAAAAATGATTTTCCGAAATTTAAAATGGGGTTGCTCACAGATTGACTAAAAATGCTTACATTTTGTGATAAACCCATTTTCAGCTGTGTTAATCAACCTCTACCAAGTTTAAATATATCAAGGAACATTTTTTGAAAGCAAATTTTATTTTTTTAAAGAATTACGTTTTAAAAGGCCGCCTGATTGCGCTGGTTCACGGCAGATACTGTCTTCGCTGATATGCAAATAAGTTTGAACGGAAAATTGGAAGAAAGAAACATTTTTCAAAACGGGCGCGATTTTGGGCCCAACTTGCGCCGGAATCGCCGACTGCACCCAAGTGGAAACTCTAGCACATCGCTCGACACAGCACTGGCTTGGCATGGATCAATAGAAGGCACGGATGGAGACAGAGTTTTACTGTTGTTTTTCCTTGGAGCACTGTGTGCAGTTCTGGTCGCCATATTATAAAAAGGATATAGAGGCACTGGAGAGGGTGCAGAGAAGATTTACAAGGATGATACCAGAAATGCGAGGGTATACCTATCAGGAAAGGATGAACAGGTTGGGTCTCTTTTCTCTTGAAAAGAGAAGTCTGAGGGGTGACCTAATAGAGGTCTTTAAAATTATGAAAGGTTTTGATAGAGTAGACACAGAGAGATTGTTTCCACTTGTGGGGAAGAGCAAAACTAGAGGCCATCAATATAAGATAGTCACCAAGAAATCCAATAGGGAATTCAGAAGAAACTTCTTTACCCAGAGAGTGGTGAGAACGTGGAACTTGTTACATAAGAACATAAGAAATAGGAGCAGGAGTAGGCCATTCGGCCCTTCGAGCCTGCTCCGCCATTCAATGAGATCGTGGCTGATCTTCTGCCTCAACTCCATTCACCGGCCCTATCGCCATATCCCTTGATGCCCTTACTAGTCAGAATCACAGGGAGTGGTTGAAGCGAATAGTATAGATGCATTTAAGGGGAGGCTGGACAAGCATATGAGGGAGAAGGGAACAGAAGGTTACGCTGATAGATTTAGATGAGGAAAGACGGGTGGAGGCTCGAGTGGAACATAAACGCCGGCATGGACTGGTTGGGCCGAATGGCCTGTTTCTGTGCCGTATATCCTGTGTAATCCTGTACTATGGCCTGTGCCATAGGAGCAGTTTTTGGCACAAAAAAAAAATCACTTCAGTCTCCAACCCACCTGGATTCACTGGGAGATAACAGTCTGGATTTATTATACCACCTGCTTCTAGTTCACATCATTCTGAATCTTAATAAGACTTGAGACAGTGAAGCCAAGCTTGTCACAAACCCCGTGTGTGGCATACATCATTCTCAGTCTTAATGACACCTGCACAGCCTATGCCAGAAGGTAATGCACTCAAAGAATGCTGATCGTAAAAACCGCTTCCAGTTCACATCAACCTCAGTGCAAGCATCGCATGTATCGAGAAATGATATTGATGGCCTCTAGTTATGCTCTTCCCCACAAGTGGAAACAATCTATCTGTGTCTACTCTATCAAAACCTTTCATAATTTTAAAGACCTCTATTAGGTCACCCCTCAGCCTTCTCTTTTCAAGAGAAAAGAGACCCAGCCTGTTCAGAAGTCTTAAAAGATTACTATGGTTTTCTAAAGCAAAAACAAAAAACTAAAAATGGATGCATCATAGTTATATATTTAGGTTATAACCGCAGATCATTGTCGGGTGCGTTGAAAAGGATTGCACAATATGCTCAGCCTGTGGCTCAGTGGGTAGCACTCTCGCCTTTGGGTCAGAAGGTCATGGGTTCAAGTCTCACTCCAGAGACTTGAGCACAAAAATCTAGGCTGACACTCCCAGTGGAGTGCTGCACTGTCAGAGGTGCCATCTTTCAGTAAGAGATGTTAAACACAAGGCCCTGTCTGCCATCGCTCAGGTGGTTGTGGAAGATCCCGTGGCTCTACAATGGCTTTATGGGTTCATCGAAGATCCTTTGCTCTGTTACATCAACAGAGATACTAGCCCGCTCTACACCTCCCTCCCCCCCAAAGACTGGTTAATGCCTTGGCTAGAACAGTGGAGAGAAGAATTTCAGATAAGCGCAATTGTACAGTAAATGGTTTACCATGCCTTTATGTGTTAATTTTATGGAAGCCAGTACAATCAGCCAGTGTAACCTTTCCGTGCACAAACTGACTTACAGGATCATCTGTTATTATACGGAGCTAATGTGAGAGAAGCAAATGTTTGAAGTCACCACCCGTTCTGGTTCTCACGAAATTCCCAATTCAGCTGCGGGTTCAAATGAGCTCTCTTTATTCAAGCATAAACTACTCTCCAGTAATTCCTGGCTTTTTATTTTCTCAGTGCATTAAACATTGTCAGTACAACATATGTTGCTCATCCTCTGCACACTGGGAACCCCGCGTAGAAGGTGGTATTTTGTATAATGGGGATTCAGTGCAGCGAGAGTGATTAAGTGGTCTGAAGTACAAATGCTGCACATTCTTAATTTTAATCTAAACACCAATCCTTTTGGCAAACTAGTGATTCATTTCTCAGGATGCAGCAATACATTTTCTGGAAAAGTAATTCAACATTTTTGTAAAAAGGTCCCAGTTTCGGTCCATTTTGACCTCATCATTTCCTTTTGCTTTCGCTCGTTCTTCGCATTTTTGCTCCCTTTGTTCCATTTCTACTTCCGTCCTGTTACTTTAGGGATGTATATTACTGGGGAGGCTCACATCCAGAAACATGGTCGTGCATCATTACCAACACAACCCAAATGAACGGATGTACACAGGCTTTGGGGGGGCCATGTTAGGGCAGCAGGGAGGTTTTAGATAGTTCAGCTTCGGCAAGAAGTGCCTGCACCAAAATGTCACACACATTCGCAAACACAAATCTTTCAAGGCGGTAGGACAATCATAGAATCATAGAAACATAGAAGATAGGAGCAGGAGTAGGCCATTTGGCCCCTCGAGCCTGCTCTGCCATTCAATGCGATCATGGCTGATCATCCAAATTCAGTACCCTGTCCCTGCTTTCTCCCCATATCCCTTGATCCCTTTAGCCTTAAGAAATATATCTAACTCCTTCTTGAATCTATTTAATGAATTGGCCTCTACTGCCTTCTGTGGCAGAGAATTCCACAGGTTCACCACTCTCTGGGTGAAGAAATTCCTCCTCATTTCTGTCCTAAATGGCTTACCCCTTATCCTTAGACTGTGACTCCTGACAAGTTGATAAGGCTGCGATAAAAGCATCCTGGGCTTTATAAATAGAGGAGTGGAGCACAAAAGCCAGGAAGTTGTGCTGAACCTTTATAAATCAATGGTTAGGCTGCAGCTGGAGTATTGTGGAAGGATGCCACCGCCTTGGGGAGGGTGCAGAAAATTTTTACCAGAATACCAGGGATGCAGGACTTCATAAGAACATAAGAAATAGGAGCAGGAATAGGCCACTTGGCCCCTCAAGCCTGCTCCGCCATTCAATAAGATCATGGCTGATCTTGGGCTCAAATCTACTTCCCTGCCCGCGCTCCCCATAACCCTTCACTCCCTTATCTTGCAAAAATCTGTCTATCTCCACCTTAAATGTATTTAATGACCCAGCCTCCACAGCTCTCTGGGGCAGAGAATTCCACAGATTTACGACCCTCAGAGAGAAGAAATTCCTCCACATCTCAGTTCTAAAAGGGCGACCCTTTATTCTGAAACTATGCCCCCGAGTTCTAGATTCCCCCACGAGGGGAAACATCTTCTCTGCATCTACCTTGTCGAGCCCCCTCGGTATCTTATATGTTTCAATAAGATCACCTCTCATTCTTCTAAATTCCAATGAGTATAGGCCCAGCCTGCTCAACCTTTCCTCATAAGTCAACCCCCTTCATCTCTGGAATTAACCTAGTGAATCATCTCTGAACTGCCTCCAATGCAAGTATATCCTTCCTTAAATAAGGAGACCAAAACTGTACACAGTACTCAAGGTGTGGTCTCATCAATACCCTGTACAGCTGTATAGCAGGACTTCCCTGCTTTTATACTCCAACCCCCTTGAAATAAAGGCCAACATTCCATTTGCCTTTTTGATTACTTGCTGTACCTGCATGCTAACTTGCGTGGAGAGTTTAGAGAAGCTGGGATTGTTTTCCTGAGAGCAGAGAAGATTTGATAGAGTTGTTCAAAATCACTAGGGGCTTTGATACAGTAAATCAGGAGAAACTGTTCTCACTGGTGGGAGGGTCGGTAACCAGAGGCCACAGATTTAAGATAATTGGCAAAATAACCAGAGGGAAGATGAGGAGAAATTTTTTAACACAGCGAGTTGTTATGATCTAGAATGCGCTGCCTGAAAGGGTGCTGGGAGCAGATTCAAGAGCAACTTTCAAAAGGGAATTTGATGAAAACATAGAAAAGGGAAAAAAAATTCCTGGGCTGTGGGGAAAGAACAGGGGAGTGGGACTAATTGGAGAGCTCTTTCAAAGAGCCGGTACCGGCACGATGGGCCGAATGGCCTCCTCCTGTGCTGTATCATGCTATTCTACGTGCCCTTGTCCTAATTGTTTTTCCTTTATTGGAATTCGGATGACTATTAGAAACATAGAATCATAGAATGGTTACAGCCATTCGAAGAAGGCCATTTGGCCCATCGAGCCCGTGCTGGCTCTCTGCAAGAGCACTTCAGCTAGTCCCACTCCCCTGCCCTTTCCCCGTAGCCCTGAAAATTTATTTCCTTCAGGTACTTATCCAATTCCCTTTTGAAAGCCGTGATTGAATCTGCCTCCACCACCCTCTCAGGCGGCGCATTCCAGATCCTAACCACTCGCTGCGTAAAAAATGTTTTTCCTCATGTCGCCTTTGGGTCTTTTGCCAATCATCTTAAATCGGTGTCCTCTGGTTCGTGACCCTTCTGCCAATGGGAACAATTTCTCCTATCTACTCTGTCCAGATCCCTCATGATTTTGAACACCTCTATCAAATCTCCTCTGAATCTTCTCTGCCCAAGCAGAACAACTCCAGCTTTTCCAGTCTATCAACATAACATAGAAACATAGAAAAATAGGAGCAGGAGTAGGCCATTCGGCCCTTTGAGCCTGTTCCGCCATTCAATATGATCATGGCTGATCCTCTATCTCAATAACATATTCCTGCTCTCTCCCCATACCCCTTGATGCCTTTTGTGTCTAGAAATCTATCTATCTCCTTCTTAAATATATTCAGTGACTTGGCCTCCACAGCCTTCTGTGGTAGAGAATTCCACAGGTTCACCACCCTCTGAGTGAAGAAATTTCTCTCATCTCTGTCCTAAATATTCTACTCCGTATCCTGAGACTGTGACCCCTCGTTCTAGACCTCCCAGCCAGGGAAACATCCTCCCTGCATCCAGTCTGTCTAGCCCTGTCAGAATTTTATATGTTTCAATGAGATCCCCTCTCATTCTTCTAAATTCTAGTGAATACAGGCCTAGTCAACCCAATCTCTCCTCATACGACAGTCCTGCCATCCCAGGAATCAGTCTGGTGAACCTTCGCTGCACTCCCTCTATGGCAAGTATATCCTTTCTTAGGTAAGGAGGCCAAAACTGCACACATAACTGAAGTCTCTCATTCCTGGAATCATTCTTGTTAATCTTTTCTGCACCCTCTCTAAGGCCTTCACATCCTTCCTAAAGTGCGGTGCCCAGAATTGGACACAGTACTCCAGTTGGGGCCGAACCAGTGTTTTATACAGGTCCATCATAATTTCCACACTTTTGTACTCTACGCCTCTATTCATGAAGCCCAGGATCCCGTAAGCCTTTTTAACTGCTTTCTCAACCTGCCCTGCCACCTTCAACGATTTGTGCACACATACCCCCAGGTCTCTCTGTTCGTGCACCCCCTTCAGGATTGTACCATTTAGTTTATTTGTCCTCTCCTCATTCTTTCTACCAAAATGTATCACTTCACACTTTTCTGCGTTAAATTTCATCTGCCACGTGTCTGCCCATTTTACCAGCCTGTCTGTCTTCCTGAAGTCTATCACTCTCTTACTCGCTGTTCACGATACTTCCAAGTTTTGTGTCATCTGCACATTTTGAAATTGTGCCCTGTACACCCACGTCCAAGTCATTAATATATATCAAGAAAAGCAATGGTCCTAGAACCAACCCCTGGGGAACACCACTGTATAATTTCCTCCAGTCCGAAAAACAACCGTTCACCACTACTCTCTGTTTCCTGTCACTTAGTCAATTCTGTATCCATGCTGCCACTGTCCCTTTTATTCCATGGGCTTCAACTTTGCTGGCAAGCCTATTGTGTGGCACTTTGCCGAACGCCTTTTGGAAGTCCATGTACACTGCGTCAACCACATTACCCTCATCAACCCTCTCTGTTACCTCATCAAATAACTCAATCAAGTTGGTTAAACACGATTTGCCTTTAACAAATCCGTGCTGGCTTTCCTTAATTAATCCACACTTATCCAAGTGACTGTTGATTTTGTCCCTGATTACTGTTTCTAAAAGCTTCCCCACTACCGAGGTTAAACTGACTGGCCTGTAGTTGCTGGGTTTATCTTTACACCCTTTTTTGAACAATGGTGTAACATTTGCAATTCTCCAGTCCTCTGGCACCACCCCCGTATTTAAGGAGGATTGGAATATTATGGCCAGTACTTCCGCGATTTCCTCCCTCAATTCCCTCAGCATTCTAGGATGCATCCTCTCTGCTCCCGGTGACTTATCTACTATACGTACAGCCAGCCTTTCTAATACCTGCTCTTTATCAATTTTTATCCTATCAAGTATCTCTACTACTTCCTCCTTCACTATGTCTATGGCAGCATCCTCTTCCTTGGTGAAGACAGATGCAATGTACTCATTTAGTACCTCAGCCATACCCTCTGCCCCCATGCATAGGTCTCTGTTTTGGTCCCTAATCGGCCCCACCCCTCCTCTTACTACCCTTTTACTATTTATATGCCTATAGAAGGCTTTTGGATTACCTTTTATGTTCGCTGCCATTCTATTCTCATATCCTCTCTTTGTCCCTCTTATTTTCTTTTTCACTTCTCCTCTGACCTTTCTATATATAGCCTGATTCTCAGATGTATTTGGTGACAAACTTTTGAGGGCAGCCGAATTTGAGGAGGGCACACCATAATCCCTCACGGTTGACAGTGTTTCCTCTTTAAAGGCAGCCCATTGTTCCATTACAGTTTTGCCTGCCAATCTTTGATTGCAGTTTACCCGGGCCAGATCAGTTCTCATCCCACTGAAATTGGCCTTCCCCCAGTTAAACATTTTTACTCTAGATTGCTCGCTATCTTTTTCCATAGCTAATCTAAACCTTATGGTACTATGATCACTGTTCCCTAAATGTTCACGTGCTGACACTTGCTCCACTTGACCTACCTCATTCCCCAGAACCAGATCCAGCAATGCCTCCTCCCTCGTCCACATGCATCATCCTGCATTCTGGGTGAGAAATCCTCCTGCACTTTCATAAGGTTAAGTAGTGTTCAATTACATTAAGATCCTAGCCCCTACAAGGCAGCACGCTTAAAGGCTTTAGAAACAAAGTACTTGACGGTGGTCCATTGGTTGAGATAAGCAGATGTGGCATTAATACTGATGAATCCTGTTTAAAGATTACCACTGGGTAAGGCAATGCTTGATGTTGATTGCCACTTCTTGGAGACACTGTGGAGGAGAAATTGGGTACCTTTGCGCCTCCTGTTATCACCCCCGGGGTGGGGGGTGGGGCAATAACGGGACGCTAAACACTTACCGCCCAGGCGCGGCGAGAATATCGCCTTCTGCTAAATTCGGCGGGAGGTTTGCGGCGGAGGTACGGCGTTGCGCCCCGATTGCCTTCATCCGGAGATCGTGACGTCATCGCCGTGCGCATCGTCCCGGTAGCGCCCCGGGCCCGAACTCAGGTTCCGCCCCCTGCAGCATCGCCGGGCGAAAACACCGGCAGCTGCAGGAGGCGCTCGTCGGGAGGCCGAGCACTTCGGGGGGTGATGATTAAAGGTGAGGTGGCCGAGGTAGGGAAAAAAATAATCGAATGCTCCTTCTCTGGTTTTTTTTCCGTTTTTTTCCCCCCCCGCCCCCCCCAGCGATCGGTCAGCCTGGCACTCTGCTGCATTGCATCGGGCTGATCGGGCCGTATCGTGGCTGCCGTCGGGGGCCAGGTGAGTTGCTTTCCCTTGCAGAGCCTGCAGCGATGGCCCTTCCCTTTAAGGGAGGGAAGGAGCCTTCCAACATGGCAGTGCTGCCCGGCCCAGTGTGCAGCTGCTCACCGCCCCGCCCCGCCTGCTGCCTGTTGCGCTCCAGGGAGGAAGTGGCGCACTTGATTTAGCGTTTGATCCACTTTATTCCTGGAGTGCAACACCCAATATTTTTAAAAGTTGAGAAACATTAGCGCCTGGCGCTAATTTTTTCAACTTTTAAAAGTTAGTGCCCCCAAATGGGGCTACAATGAATTTCTCCCCCTGTATGTGTCTTGTAAAGTGCGCATGAGATAATAGAAAATGTTTTAAAAATTCTTTCATGGGATGTGGGCGTCGCTGGCAAGGCCAGCATTTATTGCCCATCCCTAATTGCCCTTGAGAAGGTGGTGGTGAGCTGCCTTCTTGAACCGCTGCAGTCCGTGTGGTGAAGGTGCTCCTACAGTGCTGTTAGGGAGGGAGTTCCAGGATTTTGACCCAGTGACAATGAAGGATTGGTGATATACTTCCAAGTCAGGATGGTGTGTGTGACTTGGAAGGGAACTTGGAGGTGGTGGTGTTCCCATGCGCCTGCTGCCCTTGTCCTTCTAGGTGGAAGAGGTCGCGGGTTTGGGAGGTGTTGCCGAAGAAGCCTTGGCGAGTTGCTGCAGTGCATCTTGTAGATGGTACACACTGCAGCCAAGGTACGCCGGTGGTGGAGGGATTGAATGTTTAAGGTGGTGGATGGGGTACCAATCAAGTGGGCTGCTTTGTCCTGGATGGTGTCGAGCTTCTTGAGTGCTGTTGGAGTGTTGTTGAAAGGGAACCGTTTGGTTGCGCACTGATTCATTCCCATGCATTCTGTAGCCTTGCTCAAGAAGAAAGATAGAAGAATAAGCCACAATTTGTTCACCTGGGATCCTTTTTTATTAATGGCTCTGCTACTGTACAGGGTTAGACCTACTTAATGCACATATACAGTCTCCAGTTACCAAAGAGGTTCTAGTGAGTGTCGAAAGAGTTGAGAAAATGTTGTAGAAGCGGAGAGCTTAGAACAAAAAGAAAGAAAATTTCTTATACAGGCAATAAGCAACCAAATCACAGTGGAAGACCTTTAGTGTCAACTCTGCATGTAACCTTTCTGACAACTGCTTAAGGGCCTTTATCCACCCCAGTTTCCTTCTGTCACCCCGTGGCTCAGTGGGTAGCGCTCTCGCCTCTGTCAGAAGGTTTGTGGGTTCATAGTCCCACCCCAGGGACTTAACCACAACAATCTAGGTTGAGGGAGTGCTGCACCGTCGGAGGTGCCGTCTTTCGGATGAGACATTAAACCGAGGTCCCGTCTGCTCTCTCAGGTGGATGTAAAAGATCCCATGGCCACCATTCCGATGAAGAGCAGGGGGAGTTATCCCCGGTGTCCTGGGGCCAATATTCATCACTAAAACAGATTATCTGGTCATTGTCACATTGCCGTTTGTGGGATCTTGCTGTGTGCAAATTGGCTGATGCGGTTCCTCCATTACAACAGTGGCTACACTCCAAAAGCACTTTAGGATCTCCTGAGTTTGTGAAATTCCCTGTATAAATGCAAGTCTTTCTTCCTTTTAAATTATCTGCCTCTCTCTAAAAATAAATCTCACCAGGTTTTGTTCGGAAGTCAAAAGGCTGGACTGTTAAATAAACTAGAAGGAAACATTCAATAGAATGCAAAGCCTTCCCCTCTCTGGGCAATCTGACCAGGTTTTAAACCTGCAAGCTAGAGGTTTCTATAGGGGCCTATTAAAATCTGTATTTCGCAATGTAATGCAATTTCTTGCAGCATGAAGATTTCATGAAAATAACATGCTATTAACAAGGGATGAATTCTATGGTTTCTCTATTATAGTGAGCTGCAGGAAATCCATGTTAAATCAAAGGTCACGCTCTACCCTTGAGTTTTATAGTGAGACCCAGTGCAAATAGCTTATTTTTTAATTAAACAACAACAACTTGTATTTCTACAGCGCCTTTAACGTCCCAAGGCGCTTCACAGGAGCGATTATCAGACAAAATTTGACACCGAGCCACATAAGGAGAAATGAGGGCAGGTGACCAAAAGCTTGGTCAAAGAGGTAGGTTTTAAGGAGCGTCTTAAAGGAGGAAAGAGAGGTAGAGAGGGGGAGAGGTTTAGGGAGGGAATTCCAGTGCTTAGGGCCTAGGCAGCTGAAGGCACGGCCGCCAATGGTAGAGCGATTTGTTGGTGAAAAATTAATTCACTCGAGTCTGTCTTAAAGCAAAAGATCACAGTTTATTATTCAGAGCGCTCTGGGAGAAGGGTCATAGCCTGCGGTCTAATGACCAGCTTCTCAATTTAATAATGGCAGCCATGCTTCTTTATACACTTCAAGAAGCCAGAAAATACAAACATCAGCACAGTTATTACATCATGAGCGACCCTTATGGTCTCTAAAAACAACTTGATTAGAATCTTACAATGATAGCGAAACTCATCCTTTACTTCTGATTTTGGTCAGCAATCTGCGCTGCAAGGTTTAATTCTTACGCCTATTCGAGGTTAGTTTATAGAAAACAATGATTCACATTTTTGTTCTGCAGTGTCTGCATTATCTGTACTGCAGCCTAGGCAAGTTGGTCTTTTATCTAATTATACCCCTGTCTCCATGCCTTCGGGAGATACTTTGACCTTTACTATAGTCCTTTAAGCGGTTCAACTAATCTTAAACATTACAACTGATTTGCCCTTACATTATTACAATTAATTTTTTTTACTCTTACAGATTAAAATCAGGGATGCACAAGAGCCCAGAATTGGAGGAACGCAGATGTCTCAGAGGGTTGTGGGACTGGAGGAGATTGTAGGGAGGGGCGAGGCCGTGGAGGGAATTGAATCCTAAGCATCTGGTTGGATGCAGATACTCCCATAGTAGCTGTACCCTGTTTTGTAAAAGAATTGGACTTTTTTTTTGGTGAGGCTACAAATCCTTTATTTTCAGGTCAATATCTCTTTCTGCTTACTTCAGGCCTTCTAAGCCGTACTTGCCAAACTCCTGAAAAATCAGGGAGCAAACCATCAACTCCTGCTTCCAGAAGTTCCAAAACATTCTCCAAGACTGCCTCCGTTTGGAAGTCTACAGGTGGGAGCGTTACATAGTGGCATTTGGGTTGCACAGAAGCAAGTGGGTTCTGAATCCATCCAGATCACAAAGTAGAAGTTGCAGTACTAGCTCTGTGTGTTCTTAGATCCTGTTGTGTTTTGTAAAGGAAGTCTTTTAGCACCTGGTAATGTCCAGGGTCCATATTTATCTCTGTTCAATAACTTAATTGGCTTAAGTGGACTTGACAGGGTAGATACTGAGAGGCTGTTTCCCCCTGGCTGGAGATTCGAGAACCAGGGGTCACAGTCTCAGGATAAGGGGTCGGCCATTTAAGACTGAGATGAGGAGGGATTTCTTCACTCAGAGGGTTCTGAATCTTTGGAATTCTCTACCCCAAAGGGCTGTGGATGCTCAGTTGTTGAGTATCTTCAAGACTGAGATCGATAGATTTTTGGACTCTCGGGGAATCAAGGGATATGGGGATCGGGCGGGAAAGTGGAGTTGCGGTTGACGATCAGCCATGATCTTATTGAATGGCGGAGCAGGCTCGAGGGGCCGTATGGCCGACTCCTGCTCCTATTTCTTATGTTTTTATGTTCTCCTCTGGGAATTCCATTGTTCCATGTGCTTTGATGAGGACATGGAGGAGGAAAGGACAGAAGCCGGGCGAGTGTGGCAGCATGCACGCTGACACCAGATGACCCACACACATCCTCGCCACAGGGTCGATAGACTGCGGAGGACATAGAAACATAGGAGCAGGAGTCGGCCATTCGGCCCTTCGAGCCTGCTCCGCCATTCAATATGATCAAGGCTGATCCTCTATCTCAATACCATATTCCCGCTCTCTCCCCATACCCCTTGATGCCTTTTGTGTATAGAAACATAGGACCTGTATGGAATTTTCTTAAAGGTATTGTTTGAATTTCTGCCCCCCCCTTCCCCCGCCCCCCACACTCAAAACTGCGGGATCCTGGCTTGCAGCCTCATTCCACCTGGGCCAGCACCCTGTCTGTGGCTCTGAAGCTGATGGCAGCACTTAACGTTTTTGCACATTGCAGCTGCTTCCCAAGGTGGCATCAATCACATCAGTCAGTCGCCAGCTCATCTCCGCACCAGACAGGTCACGGGAGCCCTGTTCAGGCACACCTCTGAGTTTATTCAGTTCTGCGTGGATCCAGCAAAGCAGAGAGAGAGCGAGAGAGAGAGAGAGAGTGAGAGTGCAAGAGAGAGAGAGAGAGAAAGCGAGAGAGAGAGAGAGCAAGAGAGAGAGAGAGAGAGCGAGAGAGAGAGCGAGAGAGAGAGAGAGAGAGAGTGAGAGAGAGAGAGCAAGAGAGAGAGAGAGAGAGAAAGCGAGAGAGAGAGAGAGAGAGAGAGCAAGAGAGAGAGAGAGAGAGTGTGAGAGAGAGAGAGAGCGAGAGAGAGAGAGAGAGAGAGAGAGAGAGAGAGAGAGCAAGAGAGGGAGAGAGAGAGAGCAAGAGAGAGAGAGAGAGCCATCAACATGGTTTCTGCCAGATGGGGTTAGGGTTAAAATCAGGGCTGTCAGTTCAAAAATGATTGACTTCTGTCAAAACATCATCAATGAAGCATTACAGACAACTGCATCAATGTGTCAGTGATTTAAATACAGCACTGGAAACACTGGCAGCCACGTACACCTCCTCCAGACCCATCTTTTGTTTCTTTACTTGTCCCATTACCACCCACTCTTGCCTTGCACCATCATCCCTTTTGTCATTTAGGGGGGGGGGGGGATTTTAACATGGGTGAGCGGGTGGGATAGGGTGTGGGTGGGATAGGGAGCGGGTGGGATAGGGAGCGGGTGGGATAGGGAATGGGTGGGATAGGGAACGGGTGGGATAGGGAGCGGGTGGGATAGGGAGCGGGTGAGATAGGGAGCGGGTGGGATAGGGAGCGGGTGGGATAGGGAGCGGGTGAGATAGGGAGCGGGTGGGATAGGGAGCGGGTGGGATAGGGAGCGGGTGAGATAGGGAGCGGGTGGGATTGGGTGCGGGTGGGATAGGGAGCGGGTGGGATAGGGAGCGGGTGGGATAGGGAACGGGTGGGATAGGGAGCGGGTGGGATAGGGAGCGGGTGGGATTGGGTGCGGGTGAGATAGGGTGCGGCTGGGATAGGGAGCGGGTGGGATAGGGAGCGGGTGGGATAGGGAGCGGGTGGGATCGGGTGCGGGTGAGATAGGGAGCGGGTGGGATAGGGAGCGGGTGGGATAGGGTGCGGGTGGGATCGGGTGCGGGTGAGATAGGGAGCGGGTGGGATAGGGAGCGGGTGGGATAGGGTGCGGGTGGGATCGGGTGTGGGTGGAGGATTAAATGTGCAAAAATTCTGAGCGCGTCGGGAAGCCGGCTCCAACCCGCCGACTTCCGGGTTTTACTGAGGGGCGGGGAGCCAACCCGCTTCCAGGAGGCCAGTTGGCATTTTGAATATGTTAATGAGTCTGGAAGCCTCGGATTTAACCTGCTTTGCAGGTTTTATAGTGTTCTTACATAAGAATTAGGAGCAGGAGTCGTCCATTCGGCCCCTCGAGCCTGCTCCGCCATTCAATAAGATCATGGCTGATCTTCAACCTCAACTCCACTTTCCCGCCGATCTCCATATCCCTTGATTCCCCTAGAGTCCAAAAATCTATCGATCTCAGCCTTGAATATACTCAACGATCTGAGCATCCACAGCCCTCTGGGGTAGAGAATTCCAAAGATTCACAACCCACCGAGTGAAAAAATTCCTCCTCATCTCAGTCCGAGATACACATCTCCACTGACCTTGTCAACGGCCACTCACGAACTCTTGCCCTCTCTTTCTGCAGGACAAACCAGCACGTAATAGCCAGGGAGAGGAGCAAGACCAGTGGCGGAGTACCTAACCCCGTAACCCTCACCCAAGCGGAGCAAGAAGCCCCAAGATTAGTGGCCCAATGAGCTTTGGGGAAGGAACATCTGGGATTCCGTTGACGAACACCAGCCAGACGGCCTCCAGACCCAAACATCAGATGAGTCTCTTCCAACAAAGTAGGTCACTTACCTTTTCAGTCACCTATGCCTTGATAATCTGAGGTAGGTCCAGACTTCTTGAGGCGTGGTTGACAAAGAGGTCCCCTGGGACGACAGTGCAGGAAATTGAGGCAGGAAGGTTGAGTATGCTGCCTCTCGGCCCTTTACCATAGAACGAAAGGAAAGAAAGACTTGCATTTCTACAGCGCCTTTCACGACCACCGGACGTTTCAAAGCGCTTTACAGCCAATGAAGTACTTTTGAAGTGGAGTCACTGTTGTAATGTGGGAACGTGAGGCCTTTGCGTAAAGCAGGGGGTGGGGGGGGGAGTCCTGGAAATCCTTGGGTAACCTAGGAGATGGCATCCCAACATAGTTACATCTCCACCTCTCTTTTCCTTAACTTTGTACCTTGGTGATACGGGATGCAAAAGTTAGTAAAATTGGCCTCATTGCCAGCTACTTAAAGGGAAACAATGCGATCACTGCAGCTCGTGTTATTTTCTTCGTGAAGTAGCAGAAAATGTCAGAAATCAGTGAACAGATGGACAGAAAAGTGATGCCCGCGTGGAACCCTTGGGATCTCCTCACAGACTGTGATGGCAACATTGGCAGCACAGGGACATGTTTTACAGGGTCATGCCAGTGTTTGTGCTCCACACGAGCCAATAGGGAAATAAATATTTCAGGAAGAATTTTGTGCAGAACATGGAGAAAGTTGTTTGAAGCACTTTGACACAGAAGCAAACACTGATGATCAGAAGTGATTTTTTTTCCTGTGGGGACTGAGTTGTACAGTAGATTACCACATCATCTTTTCACTTGAGTTCAATCTCGGCCTCAGTTGATGGTCTGACAGCACTCTCTGTCTCTCTCTCGCTCTCTCTCTCCCTCTCGCTCGCTCTCTCTCTCGGCTGTAAGGACTCATTACACAATGAGTCGGACCAGTTTCAATCCCTCTGTGCGGTTTACAGCATTGAGACGCTTCAACAATTGACACTCTTAATGAAACTAGGCACAAGGATGCCTGACCTGGGAATTAATAATATGACACTATGCAGGAGGATAGAATTTTCTATGGTTGCAGTGAAGGTACATTGTCAGAACAGAGTTCAGTGACTTCAGTCTCCACACGGCCCATCTCTCTTCAGAGCGCTAGTTCCTGATTGCCGAGTGTCAAAAGTAGGAACTGTTCCATTCCTCGTCTGATGCTCCTCACCTTGACAAGTATAAAATAATCCCACTGTATATATAAATTAATGGAAGAGGAAGAAATCGAATTTGATTTTTTTTTTCATGCTTGACATTCGATTGTCAGAAAATAGAAGGCAACAAACAACAGGCAGCAGCTATTAGTTACTTGCCAGAAGTGATGGATAAGGAAGACACAGAACAACTGAAACTATTTGTAATTGGAGCTGGAGAAACAGAACAATCACATCCCATAGCCACTTTGAAAAGTTAGCTGTTTCTAACAGTGTATCTACAGGACAAACACTGAATAAATACGATATACAGGAATCCCGCACCAACCACGGTTTTGCCATACGCGGATTTCAAGTATACACGGTTTCCTCTCTGCGACAACTTTTGCCGACCGAGGCAGTGAATTTTGCGTATACGCGGTTTTTAATTTAGGATTAAGGTAAATAACATAATTTTATTGCTTTTATATTTTTTTTATTGTGTTATTTGAATATTTATAGTGTATTTGCCAGCCGCGGTTTTACTAACCACGGGGGTTTTCAGGGACGTATCAGCCCGCGGTTGGGGAGGGATTACTGTATTCCATTGAATATAATGGGGCAGAAATTAGGCTCGCCATGGGTGAGTACGCACTATGTACTCACCCGTGGACGGAACAAAAGTGCCGGTTTCTTGCATGCACTGCGCATGCGCGGGAAACCGACACTTCCGTTCCCCTGAAGGAAGGGGTTCAGAGGTCGAACGCACACGCCGGAGGGCCAGCGCGTTCGCCTCGCACTTCGTTTTTTTTTACAGGTTCCTCTGTGAGGGTAAGCACGGAGAAGATACACATTGAAAAAGGAGGCGCAAGGCCTTCTTTTAACAAGGTGTTGATTTTATTAAAATGTAAAATTTTTTTCACAGATTTATCTTTTTTAATTACTTTAAGGTAAGTTTAGTTTTAGCCCCGTTAAAAAGTGTAATTAATTTAAATTTTTGTTTAAAGTAGTTAATTAATGTAATTTATAGTTATTTTAAAAATGTGATGTTTTTTAAAAAATTTATTTGTAGTTTTAGGGATGTTTTGGGGCCGATCTGTATTCATAGATTTGACAGGTCTCCTGTCAAATCTATGAATGAAAGATGGTCTGCTGCCATTGGCTCTCCATGGCCCACGTGATCCCAGGGGACGCATCGCACTAACTACGCCCCTGGGATACGCAAGCACTGCGCGCCAGCAGTTGGAGGAGGCCCAGGACCGGAATCCCCCGCGGGCCCAGGGGTCAACGGCAGGCGGGGTAGGTAGGTGCGCGCGCGATCCTTGCACTCGCGGGAAGCCAGGGAGCTGAATTTCTGGCCCAATGATTCTGGTCCAGCACCAAAGGACAATGCACACTGCATTTAGGATTCATACATCTACAAGCATGTGCACACAGAGTGGTCATTTCAACCTGATCAGTTGTGTGACTTGAATGGCCTTGGACGGCGAACAGCTCGTATGTGGAAATGTCACCGGTTAGAGAAGGTATATTTGGAAGGACACTTTTAAATGATGGGATGTAACATAGTTAATCAAGAGAAGGATTGACTGCATATTTGCGATTGTGTTAAATCATTAATGATCAGGAGAAGCTTTTCTCTGCAAGCTATTTATGGTGAAATTGTAAGCATGCTTATGACGAAAAGAGCTTAGGAGAGCTAGGAGGGGGCATGAGAAGTCCTTGGCGGGTCGGATCAAGAAAAACCCCAAGGCTTTTTACTCTTATGTGAGAAATAAAAGAATGACCAGGGTGAGGGTAGGGCCAGTCAAGGACAGTAGTGGGAACTTGTGCATGGAGTCAGAAGAGATAGGAGAGGTGATGAATGAATACTTTTCGTCAGTGTTCACCGAGGAGAGGGGCCATGTTCTTGAGGATGAGAGTGTGATAAAGGTGGATAGGCTGGAGGTGGTAGATGTTCTGAGGGAAGATGTTTTAGCAATTTTGAAGAACCTGAGGGTCGATAAGTCCCCTGGGCCAGATGGGATATATCCTAGGATTCTTTGGGAGGCAAGGGAGGAGATTGCAGAGCCTCTGGCTTTGATCTTTGGGTCCTCACTGTCCACGGGGATGGTGCCAGAGGACTGGAGAGTGGCGAATGTTGTTCCTCTCTTCAAGAAAGGAAATAGGAATGACCCTGGTAATTATAGGCCGGTTAGTCTTACTTCGGTGGTTGGTAAGATAATGGAAAAGGTCCTGAGGGATAGGATTTATGACCATTTGGAAAGGGGCAACTTAATCAGGGATAGTCAACACAGATTCGTGAAGGGTAAGTCTTGCCTAACAAATTTGATTGAATTCTTTGAGGAGGTAACTAAGTGTGTAGATGAAGGTAGAGCAGTTGATGTCGTATACATGGATTTTAGTAAGGCGTTTGATAAGGTTCCCCATGGTCGTCTCATGAAGAAAGTAAGGAGTTGTGGGATAGAGGGAAATTTGGCCGATTGGATAAGTAACTGGCTATCTCATAGAAGGCAGAGGGTGGTGGTGGATGGAACATTTTCGGACTGGAGACCAGTTACCAGCGGTGTGCCACAGGGGTCGGTGCTGGGTCCTCTGCTGTTTGTGATTTTTATCAATGACTTGGAGGAGGGGACTGAAGGGTGGATCAGTAAATTTGCTGATGACACCAAGATTGGTGGAGTAGTGGATGAGGTGGAGGGCAGTTGTAGGCTGCAAAGAGACATTGATAGGATGCAGAGCTGGGCCGAAAAATGGCAGATGGAATTTAACCCTGATAAGTGCGAGGTGATTCATTTTGGTAGGGCAAATTTGAATAAGGATTACAGGGTCAACGGCAGGGTTCTGAGGAACGTGGAGGAGCAGAGGGATCTGGGGGTTCATATCCACAGATCTCTGAAGGTTGCCACTCAAGTGGATAGAGCAGTAAAGAAGGCCTATGGTGTGTTGGCGTTTATTAACAGAGGGTTTGAGTTTAAGAACCGTGAGGTTATGCTGCAACTGTACAGGACCTTGGTGAGACCACATTTGGAATATTGTGTGCAGTTCTGGTCACCTCACTATAGGAAGGACGTGGAAGCATTGGAAAGAGTGCAAAGGAGATTTACCAGGATGCTGCCTGGTTTGGGGGGGAGGTCTTATGAGGAAAGATTGAGGGAGTTGGGGCTTTTCTCTTTAGAGCGGAGGAGGATGAGAGGCGACTTAATAGAGGTTTATAAGATGATGAGGGGGATAGATAGAGTGGATGTTCAGAGACTATTTCCTCGGGTAGAGGCAGCTGTTACAAGGGGGCATAACTATAAGGTGCATGGGGGGAGATATAGAAGGGATGTCCGAGGTAGATTCTTTACTCAGAGAGTGGTTGGGGTGTGGAATGGACTGCCTGCTGTGATAGTGGAGTTGGACACTTTAGGAACTTTGAAGCAGTTATTGGATAAGCACATGGAGCACACCAGAGTGATAGGGAGTGTGATAGCTTGATCTTGGTCTCGGACAATGCTCGGCACAACATCGAGGGCCGAAGGGCCTGTACTGTGCTGTACTGTTCTATGAACACAATTCGACTACAAATATTGAACAGAGGAAATTATTTTCCTGGTGATAAAAGGATGAGAGTTTAGAACGCTCCATACATGCCGTGCGCCAGACTGATTGCACGGACAAACCACTGTGGGTGGCAAATCAAAAACAAATGTTATAACTTCAAAATTGCAAATGTCAAATACCATAATTTATTCCATCAACTATAACGATTCTGGCCCAACATACAAAGGGCGAAAAAAAAGGTTAGAAAAAGCTAATTGTTTTCCCATATTGATCACAATTGCCAGTGGAACCAGAATAGCGCTCAGGAACAATATGGACACAGCAAAATGATTTGCAGTAAGTGTCGCTGTACAGCAACATCCACCTCAATCAACTTCGTTAGATGCTGTTCTCCATAGGGTATTTAAATCAGACTATATTGTACATCAATTTAAGCAAATAAATGCTTAACTTAACTGGACCAGCCGCATAAATACTGAGGCTACAAGAGCGGGTCAGAGGCTGGGTATTCTGCGGCGAGGGTCTCATCTCCTGACTCCCCAAAGTCTTTCCACCATCTACAAGGCACAAGTCAGGAGTGTGATGGAATACTCTCCGCTTGCCTGGATGAGTGCAGCTCCAACAACACTCAAGAATCTCGACACCATCCAAGACAAAGCAGCCCGTTTGATTGGCACCCCATCCACCACCTTAAACATTCACTCCCTCCACCACTGGCGCACCGTGGCTGCAGTGTGTACCATCTACAAGATGCACTGCAGCAACTCGCCAAGGCTTCTTTGGCAGCACCTCCCAAACCCGCGACCTCTTCCACCTAGAAGGACAAGGGCAGCAGGCGCGTGGGAACACCACCACCTCCAAGTTCCCCTCCAAGTCACACACCATCCTGACTTGGAAATATATCGGGCCGTTCCTTCATCGTCGCTGGGTCAAAAACCTGGAATCCCTCCCTAACAGCACTGTGGGAGCACCTTCACCACACGGACTGCAGCGGTTCAAGAAGGCGGCTCACCACGACCTTCTTGAGGGCAATTAGGGCTGGGCAATAAATGGTGGCGTTGCCAGCGACGCCCACATCCCACAAATGAATGGCAATGGCTTTACTGGATGTGGAATTGAAATTGCCATCACAATGTCTTATATATGTACGTCCCATGAAATTCAAAAAATGATTAAGGACATAGGTATGGTGCACCTACTGTTGAAAAACGTCTGTCACCCTGGAGTAATCTGTGTCATACACAGCAGGTGCACACACTGAAGGACAACCATTATTAAAATAAGTCACTGCAAATAATTCTGCAACAAAAGAAATGGAAAGGTACTGAAGGAAGCAGGTTGAAAATCAAAACAAATATCGGTTCGAACAGTGGCACCTCATTCAACTACTTCCTGGTTGATTGATGCTAGCTGTCTGTGATGCTTCATGTTGGGGCATTACAGTCAGAGAAATAATACGTTGCAGGCGATGCATGCAGATACAAAATGTAGGAGCAAAAATGTGATGTATGTGAGCGCTGCAGTATTTATTCAACAATTTAATAAAATATGATAAATTGCACACAGAATGACAAACTAGAACAACTCTACCGAAAGTTGTTAAACAATTGAAATTGTTCCAACCTAGTTCACCATATTCACCGCTCGCAGCGAGGTCTCCTCTGCGTCAGTGATATCAAACACAGTTCAGGTGATCGCCTTGCTGAACAACTCCAAGTGCGACCTGATGCTTGCCACTTCATTTCCCCATCCCAGCGCGCCCGCTCTGATCTCTTTGTCTTTGGCCACCTACACTGTTCCGAGGTTTGATGTTTTCAAATTTTGGTAAAGAGTGGATCATGATTAAAAAAAAACGTTGTCACAATAAGCAGATTTATGTCCTATGATTCTTTGGGGGGTGGGTGGGGGCTAAGGGTATTTTTTCTCAATCATTAAGCTTTTAAGATGTTTACATTTTATTACCATAATTCATTTTGCGATATGAGTAAGCCATTTCAGCTTCACACATACTTGGGTTTACTTCATTTAGAATTGATGAAATGGGCCTGAAATTGACAAGTAGATTAATGAAGAAGAATATTGCAGGCTGTACTTTGCCACAGTTTCTGCAGAGTTTTACCCATTTATGCATCAAGCTGAACACCATCGCAAGATTTTTTTTTAATTCGTTTATTGCCCATCCCTAATTGCACTTGAGAAGGTGGTGGTACAGCCACCTTCTTGAATGCAACTGAGTGGCTTGCTAGGCCATGTTGGAGGACAGTTAAGAGTCAACCACATTGCTGTGGGTCTGGAGTCACAAATAGGCCAGACCAGGTGAGGACGACAGATTTCCTTCCCTGAAAGAGATTAGTGAACCAGATGGGTTTTTACAACAATCCAGTAGTTTCATGGTCACTGATGCTAGCCTTTTATTCCAGATTTATTAATTAATTAATTCCTCGACTGTTGTGTTGGGATTTGAACTCATAGGGCTGGATTTTGAATGACCCATGGAGTCGGGTTTGGAGGCGTGTGGGGGGTTAAATTTGTGGGGTCGGAGGTCCCGACCCCATCCCGACTCCATCCCGCCTCCACGCAATTTTGACAAAATAAGTCACGGGGTTCCCGTCTCCGTCCCGCCTCCAAGAGGCGGGAGAGGCCATTAAAGCCCTTAACAAGCCCTAAATTGGCTCTGTAATGCCATTTTGAAACGTTTAACTAGTTTAACCCTTTTCCGACGTGAAGTACGCCTGATGTGAAACACGCTAGTGAAACCTGGTGGGAGCACAAGTGGATAGCTGACTATCAGCTGTAGGTCCACTATTACAATGGAGATGTGATGAAGGTAGTAGTAGTATTAGGTCTGAAAGTCGCCTCTGATGCTGCTGCATTGAATGTCTTCAGAGACTGCCTGGGAGGACTTGGTTGCAAAAAAAATTCATTCTCTCTCTCAGATGCTGCTCATTTTGCATCCAGGTCCTCTCACAGCAAAGGCCAGGCAGTCTCTTGCAATGATGGTCCCTGCAATGATGACATCATCAGAAGCGACTTTCAGACTGAAACCACTAATTGGGTCATGGGTTCCCACATGCTGGAACTCAATTGCCCAATTAAGTTAAAATTGCATCATTCATCCACATTAATCTGGAGTCGGGGGGGGGAACACGAAATGCGGATTACTCGACCCCAACCCGACCCCAAGACAAAATCCAACCCATAGTCTCTCAGATTATTAGTCCAGGCTCTGGATTACTAGTGCAGTAACATAACCACTATGCTACCATATCTCTAAAATGCTTAACAGGTAATCAATAATGTTACAACTCTTAAAAGAAGATACCAGCTTCTATTACAGTGTAACAGAAAAGAAAGAAAGACTTGCATTTCTACAGCGCCTTTCACAACCACCGGACGTCCCAAAATGCTTAACGACCAGATAATCTGTTTTTAGTGATATTGGTTGAGGGATAAATATTGGCCAGGACTAACTCCCCTGCTCTTCTGCAGAATAGTGCCGTGGGATCTTTACGTCCACCTAAGAGAACAGACGGGGTCTCGGTTTAACGTCTCATCTGAAAGACGGCACCTCCAACAGTCCAGCACTCCACTGGAGTGTCAGCCTAGATTTTACATGCTTCAAGTCTTTGGAGTGGGAACTTGAACCCACAACCTTCTCGACTCAGAGGCAAGTGTGCTACCAACTGAGCCACAGCTAATAGTTGTTGAATAGCTGCTGATGGATAATGACAGATGATAAGCCTACTGCAATAACTCAAATGCAAGATTATGTGAAGGGAACCTCATAGAAACATAGAAACATAGAAGATAGGAGCAGGAGTAGGCCATTCGGCCCCTCGAGCCTGTTCCGCCATTTAATGAGATCATGGCTGATCATCCAAATTCTGTACCCTGTCCCTGCTTTCTCCCCATATCTCTTGATCCCTTTAGCCTTAAGAAATATATCTAAATCCTTCTTGAATATATTTAATGAATTGGCCTCAACTGCCTTCTGTGGTAGAGAATTCCACAGGTTCACCACTCTCTGGGTGAAGAAATTCCTCCTCATCTCAGTCCTAAATGGCTTACCCCTTGTCCTTAGACTGTGACCCCTGGTTCTGGACTCCCCGACCATCGGGAACATCCTTCCTGCATCTAGTCTGTCTAGTCCTGTTAGAATTTTATAAGTTTCAATGAGCTCCCCTCTCATTCTTCTAAACTCTAGCGAATACAAGCCCAATCGACCCGATCTCTCTTCATACGTCATTCCTGCCATCCTAGGTATCAGTCTGGTGAATCTTCGCTGCACTCCCTCCATGGCAAGAACATCCTTCCTCAGATAAGACGACCAAAACTGCACACAGTACTCAAGGTGTGGTCGCACCAAGGCCCTGTACAGCTGCAGCAAGACTTCCTTGCTCCTGTACTCGAATCCTCTCGCTATGAAGGCCAAAATACCATTTGCCTTCTTAACTGCCTGCTGCACCTGCATGCTTACCTTCAGCGACTGGTGCACAAGGACACCCAGGTCTCGTTGTACTTCCCCTTTTCCCAATCTATTGCTGTTCAGATAATAATCTGCCTTCCTGTTTTTGCCCCCAAAGTGGATAACCTCGCATTTCTCCACATTATACTGCATCTGCCATGCATCTGCCCAATCACCCAACCTGTCCAAATCATACTGGAGTTTCTCTGCATCCTCCTCACAGCACACACACCCACCCAGCTTTGTGTCGTCTGCAAACTTGGAGATATTACATCTAGTTCCCTCGTCTAGATCATTCATATATATTGTGAATAACTGGGGTCCTAGCACCGATCCCTGCAGTACCCCACTAGTCACTGCCTGCCACTCGGAAAAAGACCCGTTTATTCCAACTCTTTGCTTCCTGTCTGCCAACCAGTTCTCTATCCAAGTCAGTACCTTACCCCCAATCCCATGGGCTTTAACTTTTCACGCTAATCTCTTATGCGTGACCTTATCGAAAGCCTTCTGAAAGTCCAAATACACCACATCCACTGGTTCTCCCTTATCTGTTCTACCAGTTACATCCTCAAAAAATTCCAGTAGATTAGTCAAGCATGATTTACCTTTTGTAAATCCATGTTGACTTTGTTCGATCCTGTCACTGTTTTCCAAGTGCTCTGCTATTACATCTTTTATAATGGACTCCAGAATTTTCCCCACCACCGATGTCAGGCTTACCGATCTATAATTCCCCGTTTTCTCTCTACCACCTTTTTTAAATAGTGGGGTTACATTAGCTACCCTCCAATCCATGGGGACTGATCCAGAGTCTATAGAATTTTGGAAGATGACCATCAATGCATCTACTATTTCTAGGGCCACTTCCTTAAGTACCCTTGGATGTAGATTATCAGGCCCTGGGGATTTATCGGCCTTCAATCCTGTCAATTTCCCTAACACCATTTCCCTACAAATACTGATTTCATTTAGTTCCTCCCTCTCATTAGACCCTATGTTCCCCGACATCTCTGGGAGGTTATTTGTGTTCTCCTTTGTGAAGACAGAGCCAAAGTATGTATTTAATTGGTCTGCCATTTCTTTGTTCCCCATTATAAATTCCCCTGATTCTGACTGCAAGGGACCTATGCTTGACTTCACCAATCTTTTTCTCTTCACATATCTATAGATATGATCACATATGATCATCAACTGGCATCTTATCAAAAATGCCATGCCAAGGTGTAGCGTGTTGATGTATTAAACAGCCTTTGCCACCGAGTGACTAAATGTAAAAGAAATAATTTATATAACACATTTCACATCCCAAAATGCCAATGAAGTACATTTTGAAGTGTAGTCGCTGTTATAATGTGGGCAAACGCGGCAGCCAATTTGCACACAGCAAGCTCCCACAAACAGCAACGTGATAAATGACCGGGTAATCTGTTTTGCTGGCGTTGGTTGATTACATGGGCTTGCCAAATTAAGGTTGCATTGTAATTACACTGCTCGTTTACATTCATACAACAGGTCATTTTTATTTCTTCACACGCTTGCCCATTATACACAGGGTTGTGAATCTTTGGAATTCTCGACCCCAGAGGGCTGTGGATGCTGAGTCGTTGAGTATATTCAAGGCAGAGGTCGATAGATTTTTGGACTCTAGGGGAATCAAGGGATATGGAGATCGGGTGGGAAAGTGGAGTTGAGGTCGAAGATCAGCCATGATCTGATTGAATGGCGGAGCAGGCTCGAGGGGCCGGATGGCCGACTCCTGCTCCTAATTCTTATGTTCTTATGTTATTACAACCGTTTGACTTTCCTTTCCATTGACTTCAAAGAATACCATGAAATTAGGACCAGAGAACTCAAATGGAAACGAATGAAACGCACTTTTAAAATATATTGTAACAACACTGTAGACAGGGTCACCTAGCAGCTTGAATAAAAACTCTCAACAGACAGTTACTGAACAAAATGAGGAAGAGAGGTTGTAAAGGGAACTCAGCGTATCAATGCAATTCAGCATTAACTGAATCACTGACTATAAAATTATAGTGATGGCCAATCTCTGAGACTACTGCAAATTGGGGAGATTCATTTAGGATTAACTCCTTGGATAGCTGACAAGTTAACGGCATTTGATAGACAGTCTGTTGGATGGATTAAAGCCAATGCGTTGGCGGTTAGCAATGTTTCCTCTCACAAAGGGTCCTACACGGGCCCAGATAGGCACGGCGTATTTATGTCCCACTAATGAGCCATCCCTGAGCTGGTACTTAATGCTGGCCATCTCATCAGTGCTAAGGAATGTTCTGTCTAAATAAATCTTCATGGTCTTAATTAATTTCGACTTACCACCAATTATCCAGCATCCACTTTAACTACAGACTCAATTTTGTGTGGCTACACGTAAGCCGTAACTCCATTTTGAGAACACATTTGAGGGAACTTATGGGGCATTTTCCTACAATACAACAACAACAACTTGTATTTAGATAGCGCCTTTAACGTAGTAAAACGTCCCAAGGCGCTGCACAGGAGTATTTTAAGACAAAAAAATTGACCCCGATCCACATAAGGATAAATTAGGGCAGGTGACCAAAAGCTTGGTCAAAGAGGTAGGTTTTAAGGAGCGTCTTAAAGGAGGAGAGAGAGGTAGCGAGGTGGAGAGGTTTAGGCAGGGAATTCCAGAGCTTAGGGCCTAGGCAACAGAAGGCACGGCCACCAAAGGTTGAGCGATTATAATCAAGGATGCTCAAGAGGGCAGAATTAGAGGAGTGCTGATATCTCGGGGGGTTGTGGGGCTGGAGGAGATTACAGAGATAGGGAGTGGCGAGGCCATGGAGGGATTTGAAAACAAGGATGAGAATTTTGAAATCGAGGCGCTGCTTAACCGGGAGCCAATGTAGGTCAGCGAGCACAGGGGTGATGGGTGAACAAGAATTGGTGTGAGTTAGGACATGGGGCAGCCGAGCTTTGGATGACCTCAAGTTTACGTAGGGTGGAATGTGGGAGGCCGGCCAGGAGTGCGTTGGAATAGTCAAGTCTGAAGGTAACAAAGGCATGGATCAGGGTTTCAGCAGCGGATGAGCTGAGGCAAGGGCGGAGACGGGCGATGTACATCAGCAACAGCTTCTTTGTTCGAAGAGCGGTAAATGTTTGGAGTAATCTATCGGTCAAGGTATTAGGGGCAAGAACGTTAGTTTAAAAGCAAATCAAGTTTAGATGCTCTGATGAGAGGGCCAATGTGCTAGAGGAATGAGCTTTGAGTTGGAATAAACGGCTCATTTTCTGAATGGCAGGCAGTAACAAGTGAGGTACCACAGGGATCTGTCCTGGGTCCCCAGCTGTTCACAATTTACATTAATGACCTGGATCAGGGAGTCGGATGCAGCATTTCCAAATTTGCAGACGACACTAAACTAGGAGGGGGGGTGGGCTCAGAGGAGGAGACCAGGAAGCTCCAGAGCGATTTGGACAGACTGGGTGATTGGGCGGATAAATGGCAGATGCACTATAATGTGGACAAGTGCGAAGTTATCCACCTTGGGTGCAGGAACGGGAGGGCAAATTATTATTTAAATGACAATAAATTGGGAGAGGGGGAAGTACAGAGAGACCTGGGTGTTCTTGTACACCAGTCACTGAAGGCGAGCATGCAGGTGCAACAGGCGGTCAAGAAGGCAAACGGTATGCTGGCCTTCATAGCAAAAGGGTTGGAATACAGGAACAGGGATACCTTGCTGCAGCTGTACAGGGCACTGGTGAGACCACACCTCGAGTACTGTGTACAGTTTTGGTCGCCTCATCTGAGGAAAGATGTTCTTGCCATGGAGGGGGTGCAGCGGCGATTCACCAGGCTGATACCAGGAATGGCGGGATTGACCTATGAGGAGAGACTATGTAGTTTAGGGATGTACACACTGGAGTTTAGAAGATTGAGAGGGGACCTCATAGAAGTGTATAAAATTCTGACAGGTCTAGACAGACTAGATGCAGAAGGAATGTTTCCCTTGGCGGGTGAGAACAGAACTAGAGGACATAATTTAAGGATAAGGGCTAAACCATTTAGGACAGAAATGAGGGGGAATTTCTTCACTCAGAGGGTGGTGAACCTGTGGAACTCATTGCCACAGAGGGCAGTGTACGCCAGCTCATTAAATATATTTAAGAGGGAATTAGATATATTTCTACAGGCAAAAGGGGTTAAGGGTTACGGAGAGAAGGCGGGGACGGGATACTGAATTGGAGGATCAGCCATGATCTCATTAAATGGCGGAGCAGGCTCGAAGGGCCGGATGGCCTACTCCTGCTCCTATCTTCTATGTATCTATGTATGGTCTTTTCTCATCTCTGACTTTTCCTTATTGTAATATACGTGGGTGGAACAACTGCAGGACAGAGGCACGTTGAGTTGCTAATCCAGGTGCTTGTTTATTAGGCCAGAGCGAACTGAGCATGCTCAGACTAAGCCATCTGATAAACCATGTGACAAACCATGTGATAATACATTACACTTATGTTTTTCCCTATTCTTCCTCACCTCTTATAGAGTCATAAGGCAGAATTTTCATTGACCCGTGGAGGCGGGTTTGGAGGCGTGTGGGGTGGGAAAATAGCAGATTCGGGGTCCTGAACCCATTCTGCCCCCAACCCGCCTCCATGCCAGTTTCCCAGGAGGCGGGTACCCGACCTGTGCTGGGACCTGCCTCCCTGAGGCGGGAAGGGGATTAGTGCCAATAAACTGCCTGTTAACAGGTAGTTAACAGGCAGTTTTTTGCCTAATCCCTATTTTTAGCCCTGAAGTGTGGGCTTCCCGACAGGTCCGAACCCCGCCGATTTAGCGAGGCGGACCGTCGGTCTGGAGGGCTTGGAGGGGTCGAGATGTCCGGTGTGCAGGTGAGTGATGGGTGCATGAGTGCAGAGGTAAGTGTGTTTGGTGTGTGTAAAGTGTTTTAAGAACTTTTACTTACCTTAACTTTGTCCTGCAGGCTTCCTTCCTTCAGTTCTCGGGAGTCCCTCAGCTCACCGGCACAGAAAGCAGAATGGCCGCGGAGCTGTCAAAAGCTGCAGTCTCTGCTTTCTGTGCTGGATTGATTTCTAACTGAGTCTAAGTACAGGGACTCACGTTAGAAATCATATTGTCAGTGTTTGACAGCTTCACAGAGCTGTCAAACGCTGAAATTTTATCTGTCAAAAGCTCTTGACAGATGAAATTTCAATGGCTGACGTCACCTGTATCCAAGGGACCCTTGATTGGCCTGCTAAGCCCGCTGGGCGGGCTTACCAAGGTCAATCAAGGGAAAATACAGTGGATTGGCCACAAGTCGATGGAGGCGGGACTACAACCCAAAAAGTGGGAGTCCCGCCTCCATCACATCCCCATTGACAAAATCCAGCCCTCAGAGTCATAATGGTACAGAAGGAGGCCATTCGGCCCATCGAGTCCGTGCCAGCTCTCTGTAGAGCAATCCAGTCAGTCCCATTCCCCCGCTTTATCCCCGTAGCCCTGCAAGTATATTTCCCTCAAGTGCCTATTCAGTCTCCCCTTGAAAACATTCCTAAATTTACTTCTGTCTTATCTTTAAATAATTTCTATTTTTGGATTTTATGACCCTAAAATTCCTGGGGATGTTGAGGGTCTAAGGCACAATTGTGTTGGGTGTGGGGTGAGCAGAATATGGACCATATTCTGGCTGTTCTGAGATTCTGCCTCTTTTGGGCTGGACCTTTGAAATTCTGGTTGGGACTTCATGGGCAGATCTTCTACCTGACCACACAGTTCCCAGAAGCCCTGTAGAGGGTGCTGTGCCGTTTAGATCTCCATTGTGTCCAATTCTAGGCACCGCACTTTAGGAAGGATGTGAAGGCCTTAGAGGGGGTGCAGAAAAGATTTATGAGAATGGTTCCAGGGATAAGGGACTTCAGTTATATGGATAGTCTGGAGAAGCTGGGGTTGTTCTCCTTAGAGCAGAGAAGGTTGAGAGGAGATTTCACAGAGTTGTTCAAAATCATGAGGGGTCTAGACAGAGTAGATAGAGAGAAACTGTTCCCAATGGCGGAAGGGTCGAGAAACCAGAGGACACAAATTTAAGGTGATTGGCAGAAGAACCAAAGGCGACATGAGGAAAAACTTTTTTACGCAGCGACTGGTTAGGATCTGGAATGCACTGCCTGAAAGGGTGGTGGAAGCAGATTCATACGTGGCTTTTGTAATAGAGCCACCTGGTGGACTACTGATGTATATAATAATAAAGCCATATGCAGTACAGTTCTTACCGACAGCAATGTTGTGCTGTTGTATATATATGCTGTGACTCAAGATATCACAGAATTAGCGATGAGGATGCGATTGCGGATTCCCTAGCTGAAATTTTTGTTGGAGGATAATCCTGCCAACCGACGGAGGGACTGTTAGAGGTTCTTCATTTTGCAGAAAAACTTAAAAATCCGAGGTAAATTTCGAGCACACGTGGCTGAACTGTCGACATTGCCAGAGTCCAGAATGCCGCACCTATGGGAATAATAGGGCGCTTGGGTGAGTTCCATTGCAACCGAGAGACTTTTGGAGCATATGTGGAGCGGCTCGAAATGTTTTTCACCGCGAATAGTTCGTCAAAGTCCCTGATGATGCAAACCATAACCGGGTGGTTTTAGAAATGAAACGGGCTATTTTTTTGACTGAAGCAGGCCCCGAGTTTATTTAATTCCTCAAAAATGTGCTTGTTCCCGCCAAGCCGAAGGACACGCCACTGAAGGAGATCCTCACCAAGTTAGAACAGCACTACAGTTCTGAGCCCCTGGAAACTGCTGAAAGTTATTGTTTTGGAACACGTGAGCAATTAAATGACGAGGGTATCAGTGAGTACATTGTAGCTTTAAAAAGCTATCCATTCACAGTCATTTCGGAAACTTTCAGGACCGAGCTTTGCGTGACCGCTTTGTTTGTGGGTTGAAAAATGAACGTATCAGAAGTAAATTGTTGACAACCCCTAACTTGACTTTTGACTTAGCTTGTCAGACAGCTGTCGATGGATATGGCCGACCGATACTCCGGAGAGTTCCGTGACATTTCCAGTTGTCAGACAACCGAGGTGAATCGGCTGCAGGCTAAAAGTAAAAGGCAGTTGGGCCCCAAGGCCTCAGCAACTGGCCAAGGTAACAGTGCATTGAAGTCGTGCTATCGGTGCCTGGGACAACACATCGCTCAAAGCTGTCCATATGTGAAGGCAGAGTGTTTCTACTGCAAGAAAACTGGGCATCTTGCGAAGGCGTGCCGACAGAAGAGTAAACCGACTGGCAATACTAGAAGTAGAAATCGGCAGACACTACATATCGTTGAAGAGAAGCAGCAGGACAAGGAGTTTCTGGAGTTTCACGTCATCAGGAGCACGAAGGTATCGAACAGCGATTCGCGAGGTATCGTCATCCAAGTAGATGTCGCAGAAACCAGGATACCCGTGGAAATTGACACCAGTGCATCCGTGAGCGTAGTACCGGGAATCACTATATCGCGACAAGTTGTGTGATTGTCGACTAGAGAAATCGAAGGTAGAGCTGCAAGGCTACTCAGGAGAGCAAATCCCTGTAGTAGGAAGTGTCACCATACCAGTGAAATACAAGGATCAGTGTCAGAGCTTGCCTCTCATAGTAGTGGCAGGAGACAAGCCTGCCTTGATGGGTAGAGATTGGTTGGGATCACGGAAGCTGGATTGGAATGAGATTTTTCGTGTGGAAGTGAAATTTGCATCAAAAGATGATGTCATCAAGCAGTATCCGAAGGTGTTCAGTGAAACGGGCAGTCCGATCCAAGACTTTAAGGCGAGTGTCAGAGTGCAGAAGGACACAAGACCAGTTTACTGCAAGCCACGTCCCGTACCATACGCACTCGAGGAGAAAGTTGAGCAAGAACTCAAAAGACTAGAAACAGAGAACATTATCTCTAAGGTGGCTCTGAGTAATTGGGCTACACCCATTGTTGTTGTACCTAAGTCAGATGTTAAGGTAAGGTTGTGTGGTGATTATAAGGTAACCGTAAACCAGGCTCTAGAGTGTAATCTACCCAATACGTTGCCAAATGTGGAAGATTTGTTCACAACGCTGACAGGTGGCCAGATCTTTTCGAAGTTAGATCTAACAAACGCCTACCTACAACTTGAGTTAGATGAAGAGTCCAAGTCTTGCTTGACTATGTAAGGTTTCCAAAATTTGCAGTGTAAGGGGTGACCTGCGGCTCTGTGCTTAGCCTGGGTGCTAGTGCGAGGTTAGGCCTTGTTGCCTGTTCTGGTCTCCAGCCAGCCTGATAACACTAGACACCTGTGAGTGGTTCGACCCACTCACCCGTACGGTTCTGACACTGGACTTAGGTGCGAGAGCAATAATGCAGAGAAAAACTCAGGTAGACCCGGTCGAATAGTGCGAAATGGAAAATCTTTATTGCATATTATTCAAGATTACGAGATACACGTCATAAGCACAGATTAATGACAGTACAATCTCACACACAGTTATGAAACTAATTTTAGGGAAACGAGGAGCGCATGACACATCGTAAAAGGGGACACACATTATACTTATCCTTACAACTTAAACCCTCCCCTATCAATACCTGTCCTAATCTAGATTTGTAGGATCGAGACTCATGCTCACCACTCGTGATAACTCGGAGAATTCCGAAACTCTGCTCGGATGTTTTGACCGCAGCACCTGACTATCCACGTGTTGATCAGGGGTCTCTGTACCCCACTTGTTTACTCGTTTCTGCTCCGGCTAGCAGGCTGGACCGTCTGCTGTCATGAAGATCTGTGTTGTCCTCGGAGTTCCGATACTACTCAAAGAAGAGTCTTCCTGTGCCCTCACACCGGTTCGATAAAACTCGAAGAAGGGTCTTCCTAGGCAAGGAAGTGTTTATTCGACTTACAGGCGCGGTCGGGGCTTACTGACCGTGGCGATGCGTATTGTCGTCTTCTTCTCTTCTCATCTCATCTCATCTCATCTCCTCTCGGGCCTTCGGTTCCAACACCGTTTACCGACTTCTCGGGATGGTGCGCCTGTTTCAAGGCCTCACAGCCCAGTTCTCCACAGATCTTCGCGGCAAGCCACGAGGTTGATGCTAGCGGATCAGAGTCCAGAGCCGTCAGGCAAGAGAATAAAAGTTCAACAGCCTTCCAGCGAGTCAAAGCAGCAAGCGCAAGAAGAAGCAGAGACAGCAGAGCGATGGACGGTTGTACCTTACAGTTATAGTGCTGTAATTCCTCTTTTCCTGCCCAATCTTAATGTCTATCTTTTGTCAGGGTTTTGGCGCTCAAACTTCTTGTATAGGGTGATTTCCATCTTTAATGGGTTTCGGTGATACTTGTAACTGTCTGAGTACCCATTAATACTTCTCCCATTGTGGAACCGGCTAGTAGTCTCCCTGGAGGGGTTTTGGGGCTTCCAAATGCTTTCTGTAAGTACCCGCAAACGGCTCTCTCATCGTAGAGTCGTGGGGATTTTGCATATTAATATCTTTGGATGGGTCCTCGATCGCTCGGTACAATAGCCCTTATTCGCACCTGGGAGACCGATTCCAGTATTTATGTATAAAATGCAAACCCATCATGTCTTGTCAATTATCTCAAATGTGCTGAGTCCTGTACGATCTTGCACAAATGTTTATTGGAACGCCATCTTGTCTGCCCATTGAAAGTCTAGAACTTTCTGCCACGAGGCGTGGCGGCCATTTTACAGGCTGTTTGTGTCCGTTTTGAAACCTGACAGCATTCTGCTGAAATAAAACTGTTTGTACGAAACTTTATGTCTTCCTTCTTATTTTATAAAATCGCGATAATTTTGCGAATTCTACAGCAGATCCCCAAAACCTAAGGAAAAAGGACTTTGGAACTACCCCAGAGTGATAAAAATGCATTTGGGCCTAACATAAGGAATTTAAGACCAAAAACCAAGTTTTGGCATTTTAAAAGACATGTCTGGACCTGTAAGGGAGAAAAGGCTGCACAGGAGCTGGTCCCAACCTCTGTAATAGCAGTTTTGGGTATTGCAGTTGTCTGGGGAATCGGGATGACCTCATTCAAGCCCCAGCAAGCATTAACATTTTGACAATAGACCCTGGGAGAAGGCAGCCCCACCCAAAACACGAAACCAATCACCTGTAATCAACCGAAGATCGACAGGATGCAAACCATCCAAAAAAAAAACATTTGACACTTACAGAACCCATTAAAGACATGCATAAAGATAGGAGTCCTAGGGCCAGCAAGAAACTCAAAACATGAGGACAATGCAAACTCCGATTAAACAACAGATTGACAGGACGCAAGCCATTTGACACTTAGTAAAGTCGTTACTGTTGACGAGGTCGTACAATGACCAGGATTTGATTTGGTTTTGACAAGGCCACTTCAATTTAGTATAATTGAAGGCCCATCAAGCAGTTACAACAGTTGAAGTTCGCCAGTAAAACAGTTCAAGTTCAACAGAAGGCAGTTCTGCAGATCAATCGAAAAGCCTGTTTTCAGCAAAGTCAGTGCTGGAGTTGCAGAGTTCAGAACAAGCAGGCAGAAGGCAGGTTCCACAGTTCTGCAAGAAGGCAGTTCCACAGCTCGGAAGAAGACAGTTTAAACAGAGGCAGAGTTACAGCAAGAAGTTCAACAAAGAAGGCCAACAATTTCACAAGCTGACCGACACGCAAGAAGAAACCAGAGCGACTGCCTCAGTGACCATCGGACACCTCGCGGCAACAAGGGCCTTACGAAACCTTTTACTCAAAAGACTCTAAACCCTAACTCTCAACTGTCGAGGATTCGTTTGGTGAGCATTATCCCTGGTTCTCCAGAGTCCAACCTAGCTAGTGAAGTGGGATTGGGAGGGGTGAAGTATTCTTCTAATGTTATTTCCCTCGCTTGTACCAAAGTGTTCCCCACCTTTAGAGTGATAAGAGTGTTTGTGTTGTGTTTTACTTCCTTGAATAAAAGTCAAAGTTCTTTCATCAAACCTGTTGTCTACTGCACCTTTGTTCACAACCCCCAAATAAGTCCAAGGTCCAGAACCAGGGGCGTGGGAGCGATTCGAACCACTCACTGAGTCAGAGGCGAGGCTGACCCCCACACACCACCCCCTACAACTATAAATACTCACCGAGGCCTATATCAGTTCAATAGGCTACCATTTGGAGTGTCTTCTGCTCCCAACATATTCCAGGGGGTGATGAACCAAATTTTGCAAGGGATTGAAGGGGTAGTGTGTTATTTGGATGACATACTCATTTCAGCACCAATCAGGCAAATCCATGATGAGGTGTTGAATGAAGTGCTCAAACGGCTAGAGAAGCACAGAGTACGAGTGACAGCTCACAAGTGTGAGCTGTTTCAAAACTCAGTGGAGTACTTAGGGCACAGAGTAGACAAAGATGGTTCACATCCAACCAAGGGAAAGCTGGATGCAATCAGAAATGCACCCACTCCCAAGAATGTCTCTGAACTTCGATCATTTTTGGGTCTTTTGAATTGTCACGGAAAGTTCCTCCCAAACTTGGCTACATTGTTACATCTGCTGAATCAGCTGTTGAGAAAACAGGTCCCTTGGAAATGGTCAAAAGAATGTGACACAGCATTCAAAGAGTGTAAAAGCCAGTTAGTAGAGAGTACAGGAAACTTTCGTTTATCCGGCACCCAAATATCCGGAATTCTCGCTTAACCGGCAAAAATCATCCTCCGAAAACTCCTCTCAAATAACCGGCAATGTTGCCGAGTCGCAGTCGAGTCTCCGCGAACGCCGAGTACTCCGAAAACTCCTCTCAAATAACCGGCAATGTTGCCGATCCCGAGTCCGAGTCCGAGTCCGCGAACGCCGATTTAGTCAGTAGGGGTACTTTTCAAAAGTGCCACTACTCGGCCACCTGGCGCTGTCGGAAGTCCGAAACACTGCTGTAGCAGGAGTTGATTCTCCCGCACTGCCTGGAGTCTCTTTGTTAAAAATAGCCTCGGTAGATATAACTCTCCGTTATCCGGTACTTTCGATAAACCGGCACCACGCCGGTCCCGTCGATGCCGGATAAACGAAAGTTTCCTGTACCATGTTAGTTCACTATGATGTATCTAAGGAGATCAAGCTAGCGTGTGAAGCCTCTCCGTTGGGGCAGTGATCTTTCATGTACTAGATAGTGGGGAGGAGAGACCAATTGCTTTTTCTTCACGTACTCTCAGTGCCAGTGAGTGGAATTATGCGCAGATCGAAAGGGAAGCTTTGTCATTGGTATTTAGATAGAGGATCAGCCATGATCATATTGAATGGCTGAATGGCCTACTCCTGCTCCTATTTTTCTATGTTTCTATGTTTCTATTGATTTTTGGGGTCAAGAAGTTTCACAAATACTTGTATGGTCATAAGTTTACCATAGCTACTGACCATAAGCCCCTGACAGCAATCCTCCATCCAAAGTCCCCAGTTCCAAACTTAGCTGCAGCCCGAATGCAGAGATAGGCTTTGATTTTGTCAGCGTATACGTATGACATTGAGTACAGACGATCAGCTGATCACAGTAATGCTGATGCTATGTCCAGGTTGCCATCCCCATCACAAGTTACACCCAATAAGGAAGAAGTGATCTATTTCACATACATTGATGAGCTGCCAGTCAGAGCTGAAGAGATTGTTAGGGCAACCAAACGTGACCCAATTATGTCAAAGGTGCATGATTACATAGCTAGTGGATGGCCAAACCAGGTATCAGAGGAAGATATCCATCCATACTTCGTTCATAGGAATGAATTGTCAGTGGATAAAGATTGTATCATGTGGGGAGCAAGAGTGGTTATCCCAAATAGGTTCAGGTCTAAATTGTTAGGAGATCTTCATGACCAGCACCTGGGAATGCGTTTAACCAAGAGCTTCGCACGCAGTTACTTATGGTGGCCAGGTTTAGATAAAGAGATAGAGTACATAGTCAGTCATTGTACAACATGTCAATCGGTGAGCAAGAACCATTACAGCCATGGAAATGGCCTCCCAGAGTGTGGCAAAGGTTACATGTAGATTTTGCTGAGCTAGAAGGACAGCAATTCTTCACAGTGATAGATAGTCACTCGAAGTGGGTAGAGGTGTTTCCGATGCGGATAAGAACAACAAGCAAAACCCTAGACAATTTGCAAAGATTGTTTTCTTCATGATCAGCTGATCACAGTAATGGCCGCCCAGAAGAAATTGTGGCTGATAATGGGCCGCAATTTTGTTCAGAAGAGTTCACACAGTTCATGAGCAGAAACGGTGTGAAACATACCAAAGTTCCATCGTACCACCCTGATTCAAATGGTGCAGCAGAGCGCACAGTACAAATGATCAAACATGCACTCATCAAGCAAATGTTGGATCCAAATCCAAAGAAACGTCAGTTGTCATTGGACCACAAACTGGTAAATTTTCTGATTACCTATCGGAATACTCCTCATACCACTACTGGTAGAAAACCAGCAGAGATGCTTCTAAAACGACAGCCATGAACCAGGTTCTCGTTGTTAAAGCCAATCTTGTCACAGTCCGTAGAAGAGAAACAATCAAGGCAGAGAGTCGTGATAAAGGTAGAGTTAGAGAGAGAAGTGTGAAGTTGAGCCTGAAGGTTAGAGTGAGGAACCATCACCATAAATGGTTAAAGTGGTTACCAGGAAGAGTAGTGAAGATATGTGGCCCTCGCACATATTTGGTCAAGATGTTTGATCATGGAAAGGTTAGGTTTGTTCACATTGATCATATCTTACCTACAGATGTGGAAGGAGTTGAAAGCTGGGATGATTCAATTTATTCTGATGAGTCAGATAGTCTTGTTATAAGTAGAGTACCAGTAGCAAATCCTACATCAGACGTACCAGACACAAGTCCAAGAGAAAGTCAGAATTTAAGTCTGAGCCCGAGTCAGGCAGACAAACAGTCTGAAAGTGTCGAGAGTCCAAATGTAGATCAAGGTCAGCCCTTGGAGAAAAATTCTCCGCAGGCTCAGCCTAGAATGAATCAAAGTCCTACAACAAGATCTGAAAGTTTTGTTCAAGAAATAAGGTATCCTCTTCGAAACAGAAAACCAGTGGTTAAGTTTAATCTGTAAATATGGACGTAAAAGATCCCATGGCACTATTTCGAAGAAGAGCAGGGGAGTTATCCCGGTGTCCTGGGCCAATATTTATCCCTCAATCAACATCACTAAAACAGATGATCTGGTCATCATCACATTGGTGTTTGTGGGAGCTTGCTGTGCGCAAATTAGCTGCTGCGTTTCCTACATTACAACAGTGACCACACTTCACAAAGTACTTCATTGGCTGTAAAGCGCTTTGGGACGTCCGGTGGTCATGAAAGGTGCTGTAGAAATTGCAAGTCTTTCTTTCTTTTCAAAATCCAGTTGCTGTGCTTCCCGTGTTACTGCCTCTCCCACCAGCCCCGCGGCATCAGCTTGGCGGCTGGCTGTGGAAGGACACTTATTTGTGCCTCGCACAGAGCCAGAGGGGCCAGGAGATGGAGAGGCGGTGTGCAGCGTTTCATCGTGGTCAAGGTCCATGCCCCCTGCACTTGACACGGCTTCCCAACCAGGGTCCACACCCTCCCCTTCCGCTCGCCACCACTCCACAAATTCCTCCAACCCCCCGCCTCACTTACCGTATGCACTTGCTCTGCATCCCCTTCCCCAATGCCCTCTCCAGGCCCCGTGTAGCCGCAGAACCGCCGCACTCTCGAGCCCGTGTGTGCAAAGACAGCTGTCCAGCTGTGGGAAGGAAACAGTAAACATTTGCAATGGGGAAACACATTGATCTGGCACATCGCAGAAGCTCAGATGTCGCCCAGACCTTACAGCCAGCCAACTTGTTTTAAACATACAGCTGGACAGAGCAACAATGCAATTAGGAAGGCAAATGGCATGTTGGCCTTTATTGCAGGGGGGTTGGAGTATAAGAGTAAGGAAGTCTTGCTACAATTGTACAGGGCTTTGGTGAGACCACACCTGGAGTACTGTGCACAGTTTTGGTCTCCTTATTTAAGGAAGGATATACTTGCCTTAGAGGCGGTGCAATGAAGGTTCACTAGACTGATTCCTGGGATGAGAGGGTTGTCCTATGAGGAGAGATTGAGTAGATTGGGCTTATACTCTCTGGAGTTTAGAAGAATGAAAGGTGATCTCATTGAAACATATAAGATTCTGAGGGTGATTGACAGGGTAGAAGCTGAGAGGTCGTTTCCCCTGACTGGAGAATCTAGTACCAGGGGTCACAGTCTCAGGATGAGGAATCGGCCATTTAAGACTGAGATGAGGAGGAATTTCTTCACTCAGAGGGTTGTGAATCTTTGGAATTCTCTACCCCAGAGGGCTGTGGATGCTGAGTCCTTGAGTATATTAAAGGCTGAGATCGACAGATTTTTGGACTCTAGGGGAATCAAGGGATATGGAGATCGGGCGGGAAAGTGGAGTTGAGGTCAAAGATCAGCCATGATCTTATTGAATGGCGGAGCAGGCTCGATGGGCCATGTGACCTACTCCTGCTCCTAATTCTTATGTTCTTATGTTCTTAATGCAACACTCACTGTTCCTTACTCCAATGTCTGATTGGGCACCAGACACTGAACTGCCACTGATGCCCAACAGCTGAGTGAGCCTTTCCTCTTGCTCCATCAACTCCTTCAGAATGGCTGCACCACCGCCTGTCGTGGCACGCTCTCCGGCATTATGTGTCTTCTTACTCTGCACAGGGATGAAAATTAGACATAAGTTTTTGCTCCATTGTTGGCCAAAAGAGACAAGCTGGCTGCTTTGGAGACAGGGTATTGTTCACTAATTGAAATCTCACACCTCAAATCTGTGGAGTACAGATATAAGATCTTTACAAGCACGTAGTGTCTCTGACCGTTTCCAAAACAGTTGAATTTTACAGCTAGTTGAGACTAGTTGACTGCACAATGAAGTCACACTGCACCTATATATATATAAACAAGCTCTTCTATTTTGCTCTAATAACAGTTTAGGAAATCTTACATTTAAAATTTCTAATAACTGTACAAACCTTAGCAGATCGCGTTAAATCGTTGAGTTTTTTTGCAACACTCTTCCGCAGTACGTGGCACGGTGGAGTTAGCGCTAACAGTCTGCACAATCTCCTTCCATGCGGACATGCTTCCTTTACGCGACGCTTTGGACTTTTCACTCCCGATGAGGCGCTGACGCTTCACTTCCACCTCATTTAGGAGTGTGTTGAGGTCATCTTCACTGAAGTTGTGAGCCCCCTTCCTCTTATCTTTCTTTGCCGCTTCCATATTCTCTCTGTAAGTAAGTGCACACCTTTATTTATACTTTACTTTGCTCAGCTTTTTACAAACTGTCCATTAAACTTTTCCATTTAATTAAAAGTTTTAAAAAGTTTTTAAAAGTCTTTAAAAGTCTTTAAAAGTTTGTAAAAGTTTGTAAAGGCTTTTATATACTTTAAAATGCGCTTACATTTAACTAACACAGGTCATTTCAATGGTACTCGCCTCTGCAGACTGAAAGAAGCTTCTGTGGGCGCGGCTTATCCTTCTGTCAGCTTTGACAGATTTTGTGGGCGTGTCTTCTCTTACGCCCCGCGTGATCCCAGGTTCGCATACGCACAATGGCGCACTCCTGGGCTCCGTGGGGGGAGTACGCTGTGCGGAACTCTGCAGCATTTGAAAGGAAGTTCTCGAAGTGGGAGATCGCACGAGGTAAGTGCGGATTTCCTTGCGATGTCCATGGCGTACTCTAAGTTTCCTGTTACTTAGCAATTGGCTAAATGATAGGAAACAGAGAGTAGTGGTGAACGGTTGTTTTTTGGACTGGAGGAAGGTATACAGTGGTGTTCCCCAGGGGTCGGTACGAGGACCACTGCTTTACTTGATATATATTAATGACTTGGACTTGGGTGTACAGGGCACAATTTCAAAATTTGGAGATGACACAAAACTTGGAAGTATAGTGAACATTGAGGAGGAGAGTGATAGGCTTCAGGAAGACAGACAGGCTGGTGGAATGGGCGGACACGTGGCAGATAAAATTTAACGCAGATAAGTGTGAAGTGATACATTTTGGTAGTAAGAACAAGGCGAGGCAATATAAACTAAAGGGTACAATCCTAAAGGGGGTGCATGAACAGAGAGACCTGGGGGTGTATGTGCACAAATCGTTAAAGGTGGCAGGACACATTGAGAAAGTGGTAAAAAAAAGCATACGGGATCCTGGGCTTCATGAATAGAGGTAATAGTACAAAAGCAAGGAAATTATGATGAACTGGTTCGGCCTCAACTGGAGTATTGTGTCCAATTCTGGTCTCCGCACTTTAGGAAGGATGTGAAGGCCTTAGAGAAGATGCAGGAAAATTTCCGAGAATGGTTCCAGGGATGAGGGACTTCAGTTACGTGGCTAGACTGGAGAAGCTGGGGTTGTTCTCCTTAGAGCAGAGAAGATTGAGAGGAGGTTTGATAGAGGTGTTCAAAATCATGAGGGGTCTGGACAGAGTAGATAGAGAGAAACTGTTCCTATTGGCGGAAGGGTCGAGAACCAGAGGGCACAGATTTAAGGCGATTGGCAAAAGAACCAAAGGCGACATGAGGAAAAACTTTTTTACGCAGCGAGTGGTTAGGATCTGGAATGCACTGCCTGAGAGGGTGGTGGAGGCAGATTCAATCATGGCTTTCAAAAGGGAATTGGATAAGTACCCGTAGGAAAAAATTTGCAGGGCTATGGGGAAAAGGCGGGGGAGCGGGACTAGCTGAAGTGCTCTTGCAGAGAGCCGGCACGGGCTCGACGGGCCGAATGGCCTCCTTCTGTGCTGTAACCATTCTATGATTCTATTCTTTGATTCTACTCCTTAGCTTCGCCGCCGACTGCAAATTCAGGCCCCATGTTTTAAAATTGACAATAAGAATTTACAACAAAACTTGCATTTTTATATTACACCTGATGTAACAAAATACCCTGACGTGCATTGCAAGGATATTGAAAAAAAATGCTAATCAGAAAGTAGAAAAGTTAGTGGCCATGAACAGAAAGGCAAGTCTTTTTTGAGGAGGCTTTAGAGAGTGAGGAGAGAGGTAGGAAGGCGCAGAGATTGAGGAATAAAGTTTCAGCGTGCGGGGGTGGCTGGAGGTTCTGCCAGTGATGTTGGGGCACAGTGATGGGGAGGGGGAGGGGGAGGAGCATGTGTCGTGGACCAGAGACAGAATAGCAGAGGATGCCCGCTGGAGTGTAGAACTAGAGAAGATTGCAGGGGCAGGAGAGAATGAGAACAAGATGGGAGTTGAAATGAATACAAGGATTTTGAACTTGATGTGCTCGGCGGGGTGGTGGGGGGGGGATAGGGAGCCAGTGGATGTTTGTCAAGATCAGGAGCGATGGATGAGTTTGAATTTCTGTGGGGTGGAATATAGGCAGCAAGATTGTTGAGTAAATCGGAGTGTGGGCAGGGCACTCGCAGGGGAGGCCTGCGCTCACTGACCGACATTGGCTCCCCGGCCACCTGTGCCTCAAGTTAAAAATTCTCATCCTCACGTTCAAGCGCCTCTGTGGCCTCGCCCCTCCCTATCTCTGTGACCTCCTCCAGCCCCCACAGCCCTCCGAGATCTCAGCCTTCCTCCAACTCTGGCCTCTTACTTCTTGCGGCTCCACCATTGTTGGCCGTTCCTTCAGCGATCTACGATAGCAAAATACTGCGGATGCTGGGAATCCGAAATAACAACAGAAAACGCTGGAAAAACTCAGCAGCCAGGCAGCATCCGTGGAGAGAGAAACAGAGTTAACGTTTCAGGTCGAAGACCTTTCGTCAGAACTGGAAAAAAGCAGGAAATTAAATAGATTTTAAAGCAAGTTTAGGGCTGGGAAAAGTGGGGGGGATGAAAGAACGAAAGGGAAGGTCAGTGAAAGGATAGAAAGCAGGAGAGATTAAGAGACATTGAGAGACATTAAGAGATATTCAAGTCAAGAGGAGGTGGAAATGGGACGGGTTGAGGAACAAAGGATGGCTCGAGATGAAGTGTGAATTGTGCTGGCAGAATGAAGGGCAGCTGACATGTGGGAGGAAGAAAAAAAGGCACAAACAAAAGTGTGGAGACAAATAAAATAAAAAAAAATATATATATATGTGATAGGGGCCGGGGTTATGATCTGAAATTCTTGACCTCTATGTTGAGTCCAGAGGGCTGTAGAGTGCCTCATCGAAAGATGAGGTGCTGTTCCTTCGAGCTTACGCTGAGCTTCCGTGTAACAATGCAAGAGGCCGAGGACCTGTGAGGTCTGAGTGGGAGTGGAGCGGTGAATTAAAGCGACAGGCCACCGGGAGCTCGGGGTCCCCCTTATGGACTGAACGGAGGTGTTCCGCAAAGTGGTCACCCAATCTGCGTTTGGTCTCCCCAATGTAGAGGAGACCACATTGTGAGCAGCGAATACAGTATACTAAATTGCAAGAAGTACACGTAAATCGCTGTTTCACCTGGAAGGGGTGTTTGGGGCCCTGGACAGTGGGAAGGGGGGAGGTATAAGGGCATGTGTTGCATCTCCTGCGCTTGCACGGGGAGGTGCCGGGCGAAGGGGAAGGGGTGCTGGTGGTGGTAGAGGAGTGGACTAGGGTGTCGCGGAATGCTGAAATGGGAGGTGAGGGGAAGATGCCTTCAGCGATCTAGCCTGCTTAGCTCCTGAATTCCCTCTCTCTCTCTCTCTCTCCTCCATTAAGGCACTCCTTGAAACCCACCTCTTTAACAAAGCTTTTAGTCACACCTCCTAATAGCACCTTCTTTGGCTCAGTGTCAATATTTGTTTGACGACGCTCCTGTCAAGCGCCTTGGGATGTTTTTCTACATTAAAGGTGCTAGATAGATTGTCACTGAGAGAAGTGTTGATTCGGAAAGGTTTTATTCAAGAATGAAGCAAATTGACCGATGTTAAGCAGCACAGATAGCAACATGCAGAACTGAAGAAGCATAAAGAAATAAATTGCATTTATGTAGTGCCTGATCAAATTTCACAGAAATGTCCAAAGCACATCCCAGTGAATGGGTTTGAAATGCAATCAATGTTGTTTTGTAGGTGAATGCAGACAGCAGGATCCTGCAAACTGCAACGAGGTGATCGACCAGTTAATCTGAAGAAAGGTTGAGCAGGCTGGGCCTATACCCATTGGAATTTAGAAGAATGAGAGGTGATCTTATTGAAGCATATAAGATACTGAAGGGGCTCGACAAGGTAGATGCTGAGAGGATGTTTCCCCTCGTGGGGAAATCTAGAACTCGGGGGCACAGTTTCAGAATAAAGGGTCGCCCTTTTAGAACTGAGGTGAGGAGGAATTTCTTCTCTCAGAGGGTCGTAAATCTGTGGAATTCTCTGCCCCAGAGGGTCGTGGAGGCTGGGTCATTAAATACATTTAAGGTGATGATGCGGAGATGCCGGTGTTGGACTGGGGTGGACAAAAATGAGAAGTCGCACAACACCAGGTTATAGTCCAACAGTTTTATTTGAAATCACAAGCTTTCGGAGCTGCTGCTCCTTCGTCGGGTGAATTAAAGAAATACAGAATCGCCAAAGCATATATATACATCCTGACTGTTTATCTGCCGAGGTGTGACAAAAGCCAATCAGGTCAGCCAGGAAGGCATCATGGTACATCAGTCATTGAAGGTGGGAATGCAAGTGCAGCAGGCAGTCAAGAAAGCAAACGGAATGATGGCCTTCATAGTAAGGGGATTTGAGTACAGGAGTAGGGAGGTGATGCTGCAGTTGTACAGGGCCTTGGTGAGGCCACACCTGGAGTATTGTGCGCAGTTTTGGTCTCCTAACTTAAGGAAGGACATTCTTGCTATTGAGGGAGTGCAGCGAAGGTTCACTAGATTGATTCCTGGGATGGCCGGACTGACATATCAAGAAAGATTGGGTCAACTGAACTTGTATCCTCTGGAGTTCAGAAGAATGAGGGGGGATCTTATAGAGACATTTAAAATCCTGACTGGTTTAGACAAATTAGATGCGGGCAGAATGTTCCCAATGGTAGGGAAAACTAGAACCAGGGGTCACAGTCTAAGGATTAAGGGGAAGCCATTTAGGACTGAGCTGAGGAGGAACTTCTTCACCCAGAGAGTGGTGAATCTATGGAATTCTCTTCCACAGAAGGTTGTTGAGGCCAGTTCGCTAAATATCTTCAAAAGGGAGTTAGATATAACACTCACAACTAGGGGGATCAAGGGGTATGGCGAGAAAGCAGGAATGGGGTACTGAGGTAGCATGTTCAGCCATGAACGCATTGAATGGCGGTGCAGGCTCGAAGGACCGAATGGTCTACTCCTGTACCTATTTTCTATGTTTCTATGTACCACATCAAAGACATAGACACTACAGACAGCTACCCGCAGATCCGACCAAAGAACACACCCGCCAACTCAATAGACTGATCAAGACCTTCGATCCAGACCTTCAAAACATCCTACGCGCTCTCATCCCACGTACTCCCCGCGTGGGAGACTTCTACTGCCTCCCAAAGATACACAAAGCCAACACACCCGGACGTCCTATCGTATCAGGCAATGGAACCCTGTGTGAGAACCTCTCTGGATACGTCGAGGGTATTCTGAAACCCATCGTACAGGGAACCCCCAGCTTCTGTCGCGACACTACAGACTTCTTACAGAAACTCAGCACCCACGGACCAGTTGAACCAGGAACACTCCTCGCCACGATGGACGTATCGGCACTCTACACCAGTATCCCCCACGATGACGGCATCGCTACGACAGCCTCAGTACTCAACACCAACAACAGCCAATCTCCAGACGCCATCCTACAACTCATCCGCTTCATCCTTGACCACAATGTCTTCACCTTCGACAACCATTTTTTTACCCAAACACACGGAACAGCCATGGGGACCAAATTCGCACCCCAATACGCCAACATCTTCATGCACAAGTTCGAGCAAGACTTCTTCGCTGCACAGGACCTCCAACCAACGCTGTACACCAGATACATCGACGACATTTTCTTCCTTTGGACCCATGGCGAAGGATCACTGAAAAGACTACACGATAACATAAACAAGTTCCATCCCACCATCAAACTTACCATGGACTACTCCTCAGAATCGGTTTAATTCCTGGACACACGAAACTCCATCAAAGACGGACACCTCAGCACTTCACTCTACCGCAAGCCCACGGACAACCTCACGATGCTCCACTTCTCCAGCTTCCACCCTAACCACGTTAAAGAAGCCATCCCTTATGGACAAGCCCTGCGAATACACAGGATCTGCTCAGACGAGGAGGAACGCGATGGACACCTACGGACGCTGAAAAGCGCCCTCGTAAGAACGGGATATGACGCTCGACTCATCGATCGACAGTTCCGACGGGCCACAGCGAAAAATCGCATAGACCTCCTCAGAAGGCAAACACGGGACACAACCAACAGGGTACCCTACGTCGTCCAGTACTTCCCCGGAGCAGAGAAACTACGCCATGTTCTTCGCAGCCTTCAACATGTCATCGATGACGACGAACACCTCGCTAAGGCCATCCACACGCCTCCACTACTTGCCTTCAAACAGCCGCCTAACCTCAGAAGTACCATCGTTCGCAGCAAATTACCCAGCTTTCAGGATAACAGCGACCACGACACCACACAACCCTGCCACGGCAACCTCTGCAAGACATGCCAGATCATCAACACAGATACCATCATCACACGTGAGGACACTACCCACCAGGTACATGGTACATACTCATGTGACTCGGCCAACGTTGTCTACCTCATACGTTGCAGGAAAGAATGCACCGCGGCATGGTACATCGGCGAGACCATGCAGACACTGAGACAACGTATGAATGGACACCGCGCAACAATCACCAGGCAGGAGTGTTCCCTCCCAGTCGGGGAACACTTCAGCAGTCAAGGACATTCAGCCTCGGATCTGCGGGTAAGCGTTCTCCAAGGCGGCCTTAGAAACACACGACAACGCAAAATGATCAAGCAGAAACTGATAGCCAAGTTCCGCACTCATGAGGACGGTCTCAACCGGGATCTTGGGTTTATGTCACGATACATGACGTGATCCAGACTCGAGTCGTCGTTGGCTTGTTCACAGATGTGATTCCCAGTAAAAAAGTAAAAATTTTAAAGTTTATCGTTTTACATACCGACTGCAGCTTTTGACACGTTAGACCCCCTGTAACTCCACCTCATTGTCTCAGTTGTATCTTGCTATGTCTTTGATGTGGTACCTTCCTGGCTGACCTGATTGCCTTTTGTCACACCTCGGCAGATAAACAGTCAGGATGATTAAATTTAGTCGTCTGCCATTGTAAGATACACATGCATTGTTCTCTATCTATATATGCTTTGGCGATTCTGTATTTCTTTAATTCACCCGACGAAGGAGCAGCAGCTCCGAAAGCTTGTGATTTCAAATAAAACTGTTGGACTATAACCTGGTGTTGTGCGACTTCACATTTAAGGTGGAGATAGACAGATTTTTGCAAGATAAGGGAGTGAAGGGTTATGGGGAACGGGCAGGGAAGTGGCTTTGAGCCCAAGATCAGATCAGCCATGATCTTATTGAATGGCGGAGCAGGCTCGAGGGGCCAAGTGGCCTATTCCTGCTCCTATTTCTTATGTTCTTATGTTCCGGTGGAGCTGGCTGAGGGAGCGGGGCCGTGAGCCGAGAAATACGCTTTGGGTGAAAACTCTGCGCGCTGATCGTGACCCTGAGCCAGCTTTGGTTGCCACTCCTCATTTGAATTTCGCAGGCGGACTGCGGGCTCCAAGCGGGTGCCCCACTTCAGCTAGCCGGTCGGGTAGGACGGGAAATGAGAGTTGATCTTATTGAAACATATAAGTTTCTGAGGGACATTGACAGGGTAGATGCTGAGAGGATGTTTCCCCTCGTGGGGGAATCTAGAATGAGGGGGCATAGTTTCAGAATAACCACCCTCCTCCGCCTGGCTGAACTTGTTCTCACATTGAACAACTTCTCCTTTGTCTCCACTCATTTCCTCCAAATCAAAGGTGTTGCTATGGGAACCCGCATGGGTCCTAGCTATGCCTGCCTTTTCGTGGGATATGTGGAACACTCTTTGTTCCAATCCTACTCGGGTCCCCTCCCTCACCTCTTTTTCCGGTACATTGTTGACTGTATCGGTGCCATTTGCTGCTCTCGCCCTGAACTAGAAAATTTCATTCACTTTGCTTCCAATTTCCACCCTTCCCTCACCTTCACATGGTCCATCTCTGACTCTTCCCTTCCCTTCCTCGACTTCTCCGTCTCCATCTCTGGGGATAGGTTATTGACTAACATTCACTACAAGCCCACTGACTCCCACAGCTACCTGGACTACACTTCCTCCCACCCCGCCTCCTGTAAGGACTCAATTCCATTCTCCCAGTTTCTCCGTTTCCGTCGCATCTGCTCTGATGATGCCACCTTCCATACCAGTGCTTCCGACATGTCTTCCTTTTTCCTCAACCGAGGATTCCCCTCTACGGTGGTTGACACGGCCCTCGACCATGTCCGTTCTATCTCCCGCACTTCTGCCCTCACCCCTGCCCCTCCCTCTCGGAACCATGATAGGGTTCCCCTTGTCCTCACCTTTCACCCCACCAGCCTCCACATTCAACGGATCATCCTCCGCCATTTCCGCCACCTCCAGCGTGATCCCACCACCAAACGCATCTTCCCCTCACCTCCCCTTTCAACATTCCGTAGGGACCGCTCCCTCCGCGACACCCTAGTCCACTCCTCTATCACCCCCAGCATCCCTTCCCCTTCACCAGGCACCTTCCCGTGCAAGCGCAGGAGATGCAACACCTGCCCTTATACCTCCCCCCTTCCCACTCTCCAGGGCCCCAAACACCCCTTCCAGGTGAAACAGCGATTTACTTGTACTTCTTGCAATTTAGTATACTGTATTCGCTGCTCACGATGTGGTCTCCTCTACATTGGGGAGACCAAACGCAGATTGGGCGACCGCTTTGCGGAACACCTCCGTTCAGTCCGTAAGGGGGACCCTGAGCTCCCGGTGGCCTGTCACTTTAATTCACCGCTCCACTCCCACTCAGACCTCACCATCCTCGGCCTCTTGCATTGTTCCACGGAAGCTCAGCGTAAGCTCGAGGAACAGCACCTCATCTTTCGATTAGGCACTTTACAGCCCTCTGGACTCAACATAGCGTTAAACAATTTCAGATCATAACCTCGGCCCCTATCACATATATATATATTTTTTTTAATTTATTTTTTTATCCACACTTTTTGTTTGGCCTTTTTTTCTTCCCTCCCACATGGCAGCTGTCCTTCATTCTGCCAGCGCAATTCACACTTCATCTAGAGTCATCATTTGTTCCTTAACCTATCCCATTACCATCTCCTCTTGCCGTGAATATCTCTTAACGTCTCTCAATGTATCTTAATCTCTCCTGCTTTCCATCCTTCCCTTTTGTTCTTTCATCCCCTCCCCCATTTCCCATCCCCTAAATCTGCTTTAAAATCTATTCTATTTCCTGATTTTTTCCAGTTCTGACGAGAGGTCTTCGACCTGAAACGTTAACTCTGTTTCTCTCTCCACGGATGCTGCCTGGCCTGCTGAGTTTTTCCAGCATTTTCTGTTGTTATCTCAGAATAAGGGGTCGCCCATTTAAGACGGAGATGAGGAGGAATTTCTTCTCTCAGAGGGTCGTGAATCTTTGGAATTCCCTACCCCAGAGAGCTGTGGAGGCGGAGTCATTGAATATATTCAAGGCGGAGATAGACAGATTTTTGAGCAACAGGGGAGTCAAGGGTTATGGGGAGCGGGCAGGAAAGTGGAGTTGAGGCCAAAATCGGATCAGCCATGATCTCAGTAAATGGCGGAGCAGGCTCGAGGGGCCGAATGGCCTGCTCCTGCTCCTATTTCTTATGTTCTTAAATCGACTGGCTCCTACCCAGAGTTGGCCAGCAGGAGCGGGGATCCCGGGAGAGGGGCGTCTCAATCATGCCAGTAGCGGCCCCGAGTCTTTTGTTTTTGCATGGACTCAGGAAGATCGCTCCTGCTTCTCCTGGGCTCACAACAGACAATAACTGAAACTTTGCCGGGTATTATTTTACAGTGGCCTCCAGCGGCCCCTATTGACGATCACTGGTTAGGCCGCTCAACGCCTGGTACAATTACAGAGAACGGGAGCGGCGCAGGCTCTGCCCATTTGCATCTTGGCCTCTTGAGCATCCCCGATTTCCATCGTTCCACCATTGGCGGCCGTGCCTTCAGCTGCCTGGGCCCTAAGCTCTGGAATTCCCTCCCTAAACCTCTCCGCCTCTCCCTCCTCCTTTAAGACGCTCCTTAAAACCTACCGCTTTGACCAAGCTTTTGGTCACCTGCCCTAATATCTCCTTAGGTGGCTCGGTGTCAAATTTTATTTGATAACGCTCCTGTGAAGCGTCTCGGGATGTTTTACTATGTTAAAGGCGCTAGATAAATGCAAGTTGTTGCTGTACTTCAATTTAGCATTCGGGGGCTCACAGCCAGTATCGAACTCCGATTTGTATATTAAAGAGCCTAAAACCTGTTCCAGGCAGGCGCCTTAGACGACTGAAAGTCTGGCAATTCCAGTATATTCTGGTGCAGTAGATCACACCACGAAATTCAGGGAATTTGCGCCAGAAAAACTGGTGGTCGCGAATTAAAATACTCTCCTATGGGATTCTTCGGCCGCAACCTTTGTATCTCTATCGCCCTGTTTTGCATTTCAAAATGGGACAGTAGTTTGACTGGAGTGGGGACTTGAACCCACAACCTTCTGACTCAGAGACGAGAGTGTTACCAACTGCTGGGAATCAGGATGCAGCCATTTCCGGACGCTCTCAGGTAAAATGCTGGAAGGTTTTAGGAGACATTTTGCTTGTATTACCTTGTTCCCTTTGGCTACTTAGAATGTGAGGTAAGAACATAAGAACATATGAATTAGGAGCAGGAGTCGGCCATACGGCCCCTCGAGCCTGCTCCGCCATTCAATAAGATCATGGCTGATCTTCGACCTCAACTCCACTTTCCCGTCCGATCCCCATATCCCTTGATTCCCCTAGAGACCAAAAATCTGTCGATCTCAGCCTTTAATATACTCAAGGACTCAGCATCCACAGCCCTCTGGGGTAGAGAATTCCAAAGATTCACAACCCTCTGAGTGAAGAAATTCCTCCTCATCTCAGTCTTAAATGTCGGACCTCTTATCCTGAGACCTTTCCCCCGCGTTCTAGACTCTCCAGCCAGGAGAAACAACCTCTCAGCATCTACCCTGTCAATCCCCTTCAGAATCTTACATGTTTCAATGAGATCACCTCTCATTCTTCTAAACTCCAGAGAGTATAGGCCCAATCTACTCAATCTCTCCTCATAGGACAACCCTCTCATCCCAGGAATCAATCTAGTGAACCTTCGTTGCACCCACTTCTAAGGCAAGTAAAACCTTGGCCTATTTCGATGTCAAGTTGAAGTGCTTGTACTGGATGTAGAATGTTTTGAACCGTTTAGGGACTTTTGACATTGGTATCTTTTCTTCATGGTTCTTTCTACCAATTCCACTTTGGCAAAGGAGGAGCAAACAGCAGGGAAGAGCAAACAGCAGCAACGGCCGCGAGAGCGGACAGGAGGAGGCGAGCTCACAGGAATCCTTTCCCTTCCAATGGAGTGTGGAGGCTCAGTTCAACATCTCTGCAGTTGTCTGAGGAGCAGTGCATGAGGAGGTTGCATTTCTCCAGGGAGGCTGTCACAGAGTTGTGTTACCTCCTGCAACAAGACTCGCAATCAACCGCATTCCTCGCACTTCCTGTTGCAGTCAAAGTCACTGCAGGCCCTGAACATCTTTGCCTCTGGTTGCTTCCGGGATGCCACAGGGCTTATCAATAGCATCAGTCAGTCTTCAGTTCATGCTTGCGTTAGGTATGGCCACTGATGCCATGTTTGCTGGAGCAACTCCTTTTATCATGTTATCTGTGGATGCCCAGAAGTAGCAGGAGAGGTCTCTGGGATTGCAGGCTTCCCACAAATATGGCTGCTGTGTGAGAAGTAATGGTCAGTTATCATTCCGGTGAATAGTTCATTTTCATTCTGGTTAATAGTTAGTTAGTTAATAGGGGTTGTCTTATGAAGAAAGGTTGAGCAGGTTGGGCCTATACTCATTGGAGTTTAGAAGAATGAGAGGGGATCTTATTGAAACATATAAGATTCTGAAGGGGCTTGACAGGGTGGATGCAGAGAGGTTGTTTCCCCTCGTGGGGGAATCTAGAACTAGGGGGCATAATTTCACAATAAGGGGGCACCCATTTAAATCGGAAATGAGGAGGAATTTCTTCTCTCAGAGGGTCGTGAATCTTTGGAATTCTCTTCCCCAGGGAGCTGTGGAGGCTGGGTCATTGAATATATATTTAAGGTGGAGATAGACAGATTTTTGAACGATAAGGGAGTCGAGGGTTATGGGGAGCGGGCAGGGAAGTGGAATTGAGGCCAAGATCAGATCAGCCATGATCTTATTGAATGGCGGAGCAGGCTCGAGGGGCCAAATTACCTACTCCTGCTCCTATGTCTTATGTTCTTATGTTCTTATGTATGTTCTTATTATTCTGGTTAATAGTTAGTTATCATTCTGGTAAACAGTTAGTTATTATTCTGGTTAATAGTTAGTTATCATTCTGGTAAATAGTTAGTTATTATTCTGGTTAATAGTTAGTTACCATTCTGGGGAATATTAGTTATTATTCTGGGGAATAGTTAGTTATGATTCTGGGGAATAGTTAGTTATGATTCTGATGCCACCTTGCAGCAATTCTTCCCAAAAGCTTGAAAAATAAACGGATGCAAAGTGATGAGAATATGTGACTGCCTGGTATAAATAATGAAAAGCAACTTAGTGGAGCACAGGAAAGAGGCTGTAACAGAACCAGCCCTGGACTGAAAAAGAGAAGAAAATGAAATTATTATTCAGCATATACTTTATGGGTAATGTTATAAATTCATGCTCCTAGCTCAAAGCTTCACCTGCGATGGGAAATCCTCGGGGGATTGTGCCGGGCTCGAGCTTATTCTAGCAGAGCATTTGCAATTTTAACAGCACTCTCTGCCTGGAAATTCGACTGTGAATAACAACTTGATGAGCTAGTGACATGACGGAACGCCTTGTTGTGCAAACTGCTGGAACTCTCTCGAGTTAAGTGGTGGACCATTGCCTGGTATGGCCTCATTTGGAGTAGCATGGTGTGCAAAATCATCTTCACTGGGACTTCTTTCCCCTTTTTTAATCAGACAGCCTGCTTATTTCAAAGGAGTCAGATCACATGAGATAGTTTCAGCCCCACAACCCTCCGAGATATCTGCGCTCCTCCGATTCTGGCCTCTTGAGCATCCCCGATTTTAATCGCTCCACCATTGGCGGCCGTGCCTTCAGCTGCCTGGGCCCTAAACTCTGGAATTCCCTCCCTAAGCTTCTCCGCCTCTCTACCTCTCTCTCCTCCTTTAAGACGCTCCTTTAAACCTACCTCTTTGAACAAGCTTTTGGTCACCTGTCCTAATATCTCCTTATGTGGCTCGGTGTCAAATTCTGTTTGATAATCGCTCCTGTGAAGCGCCTTGGGACGTTTTACTACGTTAAAGGTGCTGTATAAATACAAGTTGTTGCTGTTGTTCTATTCCTTTGTTTTGTGAGTTCTGATAAGCCTTTGTGATTCACTGTCTCAAGTTGCACATGTGAAATGGTTCCAGCTGCTCGAACAAGTCTACATCCACTTGGAACAATTTGAAACTCATTGTTGCACCCCTGGTTGTTACATAGAATTACATAGAATTTACAAGCACCAAAACAGGCCAGTCGGCCCAACAGGTCCGTGCCGGTGTTTATGCTCCACACGAGCCTCCTCCCTCCCCTACTTCATCTCACCCCATCAACATATCCTTCTATTCCTTTCGCCCTCATGTGCTTATCTAGCTTCCCCTTAAATGCATCTCTGCTATTCGCCTCAACCACTCCCTGTGGTAGCGAGTTCCACATCCTCACCACTCTCTGGGTAAAGAAGTTTCTCCTGAATTCCCTATTGGTGACTATCTTCTATTAAATGGCCCCGAGTTCTGATCTCCCCCCACAAGCGGAAACATCTTCTCTCCATCTGCGTTATCAAATCCCTTCATAATTGTAAAGACCTCTATCAGGTCATCCCTCAGCCTTTCCTTTTTTCTACAGTAAAGAGCCCCAGCCTGTTCAGTCTATCCTGACAGTTGTATCCTCTCACTTCTGGCATCATCCTTGTAGTTCCTTTTTTTTTTGCACCTTCTCCAGTGCCTCTTGATGTCCTGGGTTTTTCCAGCACAGTCTCTTGACTTGTATATTAATGAGCACGTGGCATGCGGTGAGGTGTTGGACTCTTGAAGCTCTCTGTTATCTGGATCATCAAGCAGGTTCAGGTATTGGAGACCAAACGCAGATTGAGTGACCGCTTTGTGGAACACCTCCGTTCAGTCCGTAAGGGGGACCCCGAGCTCCCGGTGGCCTGTCACTTTAATTCACCGCTCCACTCCCACTCTGACCTCACCGTCCTCGGCCTCTTGCATTGTTCCACTGAAGCTCAGCGTAAGCTCGAGGAACAGCACCTCATCTTTCGATTAGGCACTCTACAGCCCTCTGGACTCAACATAGAGTTCAACAATTTCAGATCATAACCTCGGCCCCTATTACATATATATATATATTTTTTTATCATCACTTTTTGTTTGGCCCTTTTTTTCTTCCCTCCCACATGGCAGCTGCCCATCATTCTGCCAGCGCAAGTCACACTTCATCTCGAGCCATCCTTTGTTCCTCAACCTGTCCCATTACCGCCTCCTCTTGCCTTGAATATCTCTTAATGTCTCTCAATGTCTCTTAATCTCTCCTGCTTTCTATCCTATCACTGACCTTCCCTTTTGTTCTTTCATCCCCTCCCCCTTTTCCCAGCTTTATCCTTGCCTTAAATCTATTCCATTTCCTGCTTTTTTCCAGTTCTGACGAAAGGTCTTCGACTTGAAACGTTAACTCTGTTTCTCTCTCCACGGATGCTGCCTGGCCTGCTGAGTTTTTCCAGCATTCTCTGTTGTTATTACGGATTTCCAGCATCCGCAGTATTTTGCTGTTGTGTCAGGTATTCATCCTCAGGTAGAACGTTGCAAGCAGCAGCAGAGTCTGGCTGAAATCTGACTTGCTTGTGCACAGTGAAACCCTTACCCGTGGATGGGAGCACATTGCACAGAGCCCACAAACCTGGTCGCAATGAATCAGCACAAAGTTAATAATAATCTGTTGTTGTTCCGTATGACGGGAGAAGCTTATAATGGGATGTCTAGTTTGGCTCTCCATTCGACGGCCTCCTGAGATGCCGAGTGGAGAAATGAGGTGCCTCCCGCAACAGATCTTCGTGGGCAGGTTGATGTGATGTGTTCCATGGTCTGGGACTCAGGGCCACAGTCGCACTTCGGGTCGTCCCTCATCTTCCACTGGTGGAGCAGATGGCCGCAGCGTTCATACCCTGCACAGATTGGGTTGAGCGCCGTCCACTGTCTCCGAGGGAGGTCGGAGCCAGGGACCTCTGCCGTTGGGTCAGTGATGAGGTGTTGGTTCTTTATGTTGCACATGGTCCACGATTCCGTCCATCTGGGACAGTGGGTCGACACCAGCTGCATGAATATTGGCCGCTGTTTCCCATTTTAAGCGCTTTCGTGGTGGGTTTTTCCAAGTCTTCGTGAATGGGACGGTCGATGTTGTTTGTGATTTTTTCCATCTCACGGAGCACGATGGCGTCACAGCGAATGGCAGGCGGGGCAACGTGGCGCAGCACCGGGAGCCACTCAGATGGGGTGGACCTGAGCGTCCCTGACACCGTCCGCATGCCGGCGTTTAGCTGCATGTCCACGATCCTTGTGTGGCGATTGCAGGACCAAAAGAACCGACTGTATTGTAGGGTGAGCTTCAGTTGTCTGTTCCTTCCTACACGTACAGTAAATGAGACTCCCAAAACAAGCGCTCTACTCGGAGCTCCGACACGGCAGGAGAGCCCCAGGTGGGCAGAGGAAACGCTTCAAGGTCACCCTCAAAGCCTCCTTGAAAAAGTGCAACATCCCCACCGACACCTGGGAATCCCTGGCCCAAGACCGCACAAAGTGAAGGAGAAGCATCCGGGAAGGCGCCGAACACCTCGAGTCTCTTCGCCGGGAGCAAGCGGAAGCCAAGCGCAAACAGTGCAAGGAGCGCACGTCAACCCAAGCACCCCACCCACCCGCCCCTTCAACCACCGTCTGCCCCACCTGTGACAGAGACTGTAGGTCCCGCATTGGACTCATCAGTCACCTGAGAACTCATTTTTAGTGTGGAAGCAAGTCATCCTCGGTTCCGAGGGACTGCCTAAGAAGAGAAGAAGAAGAAGACAGTAAATGTATTATCTTAAATAAAAGCCTATGAATTACAGTTTCACTGTGTACATATCTTGACAATCAATCGCAAATAAATGGAGATGATGTAGGTAATTAGATCGAGTAAAATACGTTTTCAAATGTTTGAAAGAGAAAGTACTCTTGTCAGTAGGAGTCTCAAGTGATGCTTTGGCCTGAAGCCATTGAGTGGCAAGAAAAAGAGTGAAGTTATATTAATAGCAGAAAATGTAAATTGTGATCACAGTGGAGGATGGGAGAGGGGTAGAAAGACTGTTTTTGTCTTGCAACACATTCTCAGGTACATTGCAAGTACTGATTGGCCGTACATAAGCTAAGTGCGGGATACATTAGTGGACCATGGGTAATGTTTAATGTTTAGTTAAAAAAAATCTGTAGCAGGTTGCTGTGATGGCTTAATTAATAAATGCAAAAACAAAAGGTGGCACTGTGCCATTAGAGCGTAGAGAGGGCCAGCACAGGCACCGGGGGCTGAATGGCCTCCTCCTGCACTGTAACTTCTATCATTCTATGAAAACTCTCCTTTATTGAGTCCGTGCCCAGGGACTGGCTTAGAAATGTTTGAGTTTAGGACGATGTGCCCCGTGAGAAGTTCCCCAAACACTGAGACCGCTGCCCTTTGTACGATCTCTCGGTTTGGTTCAGGTCAGTCGGTGCCGACCGGTTCTGATGTGTGAAGTCCAAGTCCAGATCGGCTCTGACTGAGGCTCCCAGTTCAGAGCCGTCACCTTCACACGGAATGTGAGTCCAAAGCAGGGCCCAAGGAGGTAGGGAGAGAGATGCAATAACATTTGCAGACGTCAGGTGTACGGCTGTCACGTGGTCAGATGTCACGTGATTAATCCGCCAGGAATGTCTCCAACCAGAGTTGGCAACCCTAACCATACCTTGTCAGCCGTGGCTCAGTGGGCAGCACCCTTACCTCTGAGTCAGAAGGTTGTGAGTTCAAGTTTCACTCCAGAGACCTGAGTGCAAGAAATCTAGGCTGACGCTCCAGTGCAGTACTGAGGGAGTGCTGCACTGTCAGAGGTGCTGTCTTTCGGATGAGCCGTTAAACCGAGGTCTGCTCTCTCAGGTAGATGAAAAAGATTCCATGGCCACTATTTCAAAGAAGAGCAATGTCTATCCCTCAATCAACGCCACTAAAACATATTGGCTCAAAATTTGCTATCGGAGGCTTCCCGCGGGCGGATGCCTCCGACCTGTGAAAAAATCTATGCATTAACCTGGTGGTCCGGGAGGTACGGAGACTCGCGATCCTGGGCCTCTCCGGGTCCGCGCGGGCAGAGGCTCACGTTTCCCAGGGGGCGCAGGCGGTTCGCAAGCTCCCCTGGGATCACATGGGCCGGCCCAACCAATAAAAGAAGGGGATCACCACTCACACTTATGGGGATTCCGTATGTACGGAACTGTCATAAGTACGAATGGGGATCACTTAAAAAATACACAAACACAGGAAATACATTTTTTAAAATTACATATTTAAAATTATTTAAAATGCCATTTAATTAAACATTTTAAAGGAAAATTAAATTTTTTGAAAAAAAATGTGTATGTTTTAACGGGGCTAAAAATAAACTTACCTTATTGCACAGGGTTTTTAATGTATAAGTGAGTGATAACATTTTATTTTTCTATTTTTTAAAACTCTTATGCTGGAGAAAGCAGGCCTTACGCCATGCTTTTACCAGGCATAAGAATTTCACGGGCATTCAGCAGGCGGAAGTTGGGCAAATCGCGCAACTCTCCGCCCGCGGAGGCCCATCTCCCGGGGATGCGGGGGATCTGTCAAGAGAATTCTTGACAGATCGCAAGTTCCGGGTTTTAGCTCACGATTTTTGCACGCCTAAACCCTGAACTTGCGCAGCCCCTACGGGTGCGCGCGCGCGCACCTCGTACGCACCCGTAGGGGGTGCAAAATTTGGCCCATTATCCGGTCATGGTCACATTTCTGTTTGTGGGAACTTGCTGCGCGCAAATTGGCTGCTGTGTATCCTAAATTACAACATTGCCTACACTTCAAAAAGTGCTTCATGGGCTGTAAAGGTCACGAAAGGCGCTATAGAAATGCAAGCTTTTTAGTGACCCTCGATTCTCAAGAACTGAAGCTGTCAGTGGGCACAGAGTGAGCAGATGCTGTCTGGGTCCATCTTCACTTGTGTGAACCATATCTCACATTCCACTAAAGCTCTTGGGCAACAAGTTCTTTAGTTGTGATGAATCACTCCAGCGTCCGCCTGAGAAAGAAAAGCTGGTGTTCTTTACAACAACAACAACAACTTGCATTTATATAGCGCCTTTAACGTAGTAAAACGTCCCAAGGCGCTGCACGGGAGTATTTTAAGACAAAAAAATTTGACACAGAGTCACATAAGGAGAAATTAGGTCAGGTGACCAAAAGCTTGGTCAAAGAGGTAGGTTTTAAGGAGCATCTTAAAGGAGGAGAGAGAGGCGGAGAGGTTTAGGCAGGGAATTCCAGAGCTGAGGGCCCAGGCAACAGAAGGCACGGCCACCAAAGGTTGAGCGATTATAATCAGGGATGCTCAAGAGGCCAGAATTAGAGGAGCGCAGATATCTCTGGGGGTTGTGGGGCTGAAGGAGATTACAGAGATAGGGAGGGGCGAGGAGGCCATGGAGGGATTTGAAAACAAGGATGAGAATTTTGAAATCGAGGCGCTGCTTAACCGGGAGCCAATGTAGGTCAGCGAGCACAGTGGGTGATGGGCGAACAGGACTTGGTACGAGTTAGGACACGGGGCAGCCGAGTTTTGGAGTCTTTAACATCACCATTAAGCGCGTTGGGAGATTTTCTGATTTCAGGAGAAACTTGGAATTGTGAGTACCTCAAAGTCGCTGTCGGTGTTGTTCCCAACAGCTGTTTTCACCTCATCATAAAGATACCCGAGGCCTTTTACCTCACTAGCTATCTCCATGTCATAAAACATTAAAGCACTTCGGCAGAATCACATAACCCAAACTTGTTTTCTTTTTTTAACTGATAAGATGTCTTAAAATACTATTGTAATCAACCTGCATACCATTATGGAGATATTAGCATTTTCTGCTTCATCTTTCCATCCCTCAGCTGTTTTATCTGATCTAATGACTTACTTGCAGGCTCCGCTGGAATCAGACTTTTTCTTTGTTTCATAGAGATGTCATTTTTGGCACAGCAGGAATCACTTCTTCACCCCCCCCCTCCCCACCCCCACCGCCCCTTCCCCTGCACCCCCAGCTGACAGCATATGTTAGAAGTTGTTGTGAATAAGCTCTCTCCCTGCTAATGTCCCGCTGTGTCTTTCGAGCTGAATTATTTACCTTTGCACCCACAGAGATTGTTTGGCCAAATGTTCTATCATTACAGTTGGGGGAGGAGGAAGGGGCGGGAAAGGATGTGTCTGTTGTTGTTTACAGAAGCTGCCAGTGCTGCAAACATTACTGACTTCTGCCTGTGAGAACGCTCCTGTAAAAGTGGCGGTTGCAAAAAAAAAACACGGATCTATCCTGGCGCATTCCAATCACAATAGTGGGCCTGAGTTGGAGCCAACTTTGCATCAGAACACATCAGTTTGTTGAAGAATCAGATTTGCACTAACTGCTTTGCAGGCAAATCCATCATAATTTCATTAGTTGTATTAATTACACGATAGAGCTGAAGGGGAAAACCAAAAGTCTAAATTCGAACAAAGTCACAATTTCGTGTTTTCAAAAATAAATCTTAAATTTGTACAATCTTGGTTGCTTTTTAAAAAAAAAGAAATTGCTGTATGACTACTTTCACCAATCACCTTAAATCTGTGCCCTCTGGTCATCGACCCTTCAGCCATTGGAAACAGTTTCCCTTTATTTACTCCATCTAAACCCTTCGTGACTTTGAATACCTCGATCAAATCTTCTCTTAGCCTTCTCTGCTCCAAGGAGAACAACCCCAGCTCCTCCAGGCTCTCCACGTAACTGTGTTCCCTCATCCCCGGAACCATTCTAGTAAATCTCTTCGGTGCCCTTTATCAGACTGGGACATTGTACGTAGCTGACAATAAGTGTGCTCTTGAAAGTTGTGGCTGGCTTCTCTTAACTTGCCAGACCTGGTAACGCCATGAAACGTTTTTCTGTCACCCGGTTGCCATGTGTATTGCCGTGGAGTTGGCATTGACTGCCCTGGTCGTCTCTTGTCCCTGCTGTCCTGACCTTTTTTTTTGGGTCTTGCATTGTCAGATCCGAACAGGACCTCCCACGTGCTTTCTGATTTCCCATAGGAGCACTTCCAGTGCTTGATTAGAAAACTCGGGGGCTCTCGGCCTTGCAGCAGATCTCTCGGTTCGCTGGTCACAATCCCAAGTGGCACTTTACCTCCAAGAAATTCTCACGTGCCAGTCCCCTTTGATGCTGAAGTCGACCTTTATATTCCCAGCTTCCCTTGCCCCACAGTTGCTTGCTGCAGTTGTACAGGGCCTTGGTGAGACCACACCTTGAGTATTGTGTGCAGTTTTGGTCGCCTTATCTGAGGAAGGATGTTCTTGCCATGGAGGGAGTGCGGCGAAGATTCACCAGGCTGATACCCGGGATGGCAGGAATGACGTCCGAGGAGAGATTGGGTCGATTGGGCTTATACTCACTGGAGTTTAGAAGAATGAGAGGGGATCTCATTGAAACTTATAAAATTCTAACAGGACTAGACAGACTAGATGCAGGAAGGATGCTCCCGATGGCCAGAGAGTCCAGAACCAGGGGTCACAGTCTAAGGATAAGGGGTAAGCCATTTAGGACTGAGATGAGGAGGAATTTCTTCACCCAGAGAGTGGTGAACCTGTGGAATTCTCTACCACAGAAGGCAGTAGAGGCCAATTCATTAAATATATTCAAGAAGGAGTTAGATATATTTCTTAAGGCTAAAGGGATCAAGGGATATGGGGAGAAAGCAGGGACAGGGTACTGAATTTGGATGATCAGCCATGATCTCATTGAATGGCGGAGCAGGCTCGAGGGGCTGAATGGCCTACTCCTGCTCCTATCTTCTATGTTTCTATGTTTCCACAAAGGGCGAGCTCCCAATACATTATGATGCTGGGACCAAGCCACGTTTCTTAAAGCAGATTTGCCCTGGAAACTGTGGTGGGACCAACTCACTCGACACTAGCTGGGTGCAGCAGGCCCCCCTGCCTTACTTCTGCTCCGGTGTTTTGTCCCAAGCCTAAGCTCTGGTGTCACCCCTTGGATGTTGCATAAAAAAGCAGGTTTCTCAAGACAACAACAACAACTTGTATTTATAATGCGCCATTAACGTAGTAAAACGTCCCAAGGCGCTTCACAGGAGTGTCAGAAGACAAAAAAATTTGACAGCGAGCCACATAAGGAGAAATTAGGGCAGGTGACCAAAAGCTTGGTCAAGGAGGTGGGTTTTAAGGAGCGTCTTAAAGGAGGAAAGAGAGGAAGCGAGGCGGAGAGGTTTAGGCAGGGAATTCCAGAGCTTAGGGCCGAGGCAACAGAAGGCACGGCCGCCAATGGTGGAGCGATTATAATCAGGGATGCTCAAGAGGGCAGAATTAGAGGAGCGCAGATATCTCGCGGGGTTGTGGGGCTGGAGGAGTTTATAGAGATAGGGAGGGGGCGAGGCCATGGAGGGGTTTGCAAACAAGGATGATGAATTTTGAAATCGAGGCGCTGCTTAACCGGGAGCCAATGTAGGTCAGCGAGCACAGGGGGTGATGGGCGAACGGGACTTGGTGCGAGATAGGACACGGGGCAGCCGAGTTTTGGATGACCAACACAATCACAACATTGCTACTTCCTGGTACCATTAGAGCTGTGTCCGCCATGGCTCAGTTAATAGCACCCTCGCCTCTGAGTCAGAAGGTTCAAGTCCCACTCCAGAGACTTGAGCGCAAAAAATCTAGGCTGACACTCCAGCACAGCACTGAGGGAGTGCTGCACCGTCAGTAGGTGCGGTCTTTTGGGTGCGACATTAAACTGTGGCCCCGTCTGCCTTCTTAGGTGGACATAAAAGATCCCATGGCATTATTTGGAGAAGAACAGCAGGGGAGTTATTCCCGGTGTCCTGGGGCCAATATTTATCCCTCAATCAACATCACTAAAACAGATTATCTGGTCGTTATCACATTGCTGTTTGTGGGAGCTTGCTGTGCGCAAATTGGCTGCCGCGTTTCCCACATTACAACAGTGACTACACTTCAAAAAGTACTTCATTGGCTGTAAAGCGCTTTGGGACGTCCTATGGTCGTGAAAGGCGCTATAGAAATGCAAGCCTTTCTTTTCAGTGACTTGGGGATATTGCTCGCAGCCCCAGGAGGATGAGTAATGTCAGAGATATACCTGCGCTCTGGGAAGCAGCCTGGACTGTGACAGCCTGTGCCAGGCATTGGGATAACCCTGGTAGTTTAAAACGAATGGAATACACAATGAATAGTTGCACCATTATTCCTCTGGGGAACTTCCTTTGCAGGAAGAGCATGAGTAAAACACAAGGGGTGATTTTAACGCTACTCGCTCAGCAGAAACATAAGAATTAGGAGCAGGAGTCGGCCATACGGCCCCTCGAGCCTGCTCCGCCATTCAATAAGATCATGGCTGATCTTTGACCTCAAACTCCACTTTCCCGCCCGATCCCCATATCCCTCGATTCCCCTGGAGTCCAAAAATCTATCACTCTCAGCCTTGAATATACTCAATGATTCAGCATCCACAGCCCTCTGGGGTAGAGAATTCCAAAGATTCACAACCCTCTGAGTGAAGAAATTCCTCCTCATCTCAGTCTTAAATGACCGACCCCTTATCCTGAGACTGTGCCCCCTAGTTTTCGACTCTCTAGCCAAGGGAAACAACCTCTCAGCATCTACCCTGTCAATCCCCCCTCAGAATCTTATATGTTTCAAACCTGGTGGGGTGGACGGTTAACATTGCCCTGGCTCTTACCTGTCCGAAAGCCGCCATGATCGCAACATCTGCAATTTTAACCTGCTCTCCTGAGCAGGCGGCAAAGGACAGGCGCCCGGAGCCAGCGGGGTCCTTCTTCACACCTGCACGTTGGGGCTCGATGACATCATTGAGACCCGACTGTAATTTTAACTCAGGCCTGAGCGGGGAATCCACCTGGAGTTAAAATTGGGGCCATTTTTTTGAACAGACTTTATTTGAATGATATTGGAAATAGGAATTGTTTTAGTTTCTTAGATTTCCATAAAATTCATGTCATGCAGCTTTACAAAATGTTCAAAAATTATTCCATGGAAAATCAGCATATATTGAAAGCTGAAGGGAAATTGACTGCGTAAAGGGTCAATTAATGCTGATCCAGATTAATTGCTCTTCATTTCATGCATGGTTACATTGAGAACACACTGACTATAGGGTCACCTTGACTTGAATTACTTTCTTCAGTTCTAATATTCTTGTTTAAGCAGCGCCTCGATTTCAAAATTCTCATCCTTCTTTTCAAATCCCTCCGTGGCCTCACCCCTCCCTATCTCTGTAATCTCCTTCAGCCCCACAACCTCACCGTCCCCCCACCCCCGAGATATCTGCACTCCTCTAATTCTGGCCACTTGAGCATCCCCTGATTATAATCGCTCCACCATTGGTGGCCGTGCCTTCAGCTGCCAAGGCCCTACGCTCTGGAATTCCCTCCCATAACCTCTCCATCCTCTCTACCCCTCTCTCCTCCTTTAAGACGCTCCTTAAAACCGACCTCTTTGACCAAGCTTTTGGCCATCTGCCCTAATTTATCCTTATGTGGCTCGGTGTCAAATCTTTTGCCGTATAACGCTCCTGTGAAGCGCCTTGGGACGTTTTACTACGTTAAAGGTGCTGTATAAATACAAGTTGTTGTTGTTTGCACTGAAGTACGCCGGGAGATACACTCACCCTGGACAGACCACGGAATGTACGTGTGCTACCCAACAGGCAAACCAGAGCTCTGGTCTCTGCATCCTGTGGCCATGGTGAAACCAACAGGGAGACAGATGGCTTTTTAAATTTAAACTGAAACAGAATTAAGGGAATTCATATCATTAGCTTTTTTTTTTAACCGCTGAATTACTTAAGAGCCCATTAATCTTGCAAATTGCAATTTACCTTTAAAATTATCAGAGCTACTAGACCAATGCGAAAAGCTTTCGATATGGTGGAAGAACAACATCTGTGGGGGGAAAAAAAAATGCTAATAAAATATGTTCAAAACATTGTACGGCCGCCAATGTTCCCCCCGAAGGCGCCCGGCCGCGCAGTAATCTCAAAAGGTCCCGCGCAGGCCGCTCACCGACTTTTACGTTGAAAATACCGCGTGCGCAGAAATTTACAGGGACTGCGCACTGAACGAACCGGGACTCGCAGAACCAAGCGCGGCTTACAGCCAACGTTGACTGTCGCTGCTCTGCACACTTTGACTTACAGTGTAGAAAGCTGGCTCGTTGCAGGTATTGCAATCCTTGAATTGGGTGGACCAGTCGGTCAATGTACCAAAGAAATAGTTTGGCTTCTCCATGTTGAGATGAGATGAAGAGCATGTTGGACTCTTTTTTTTTAATTCATTCATGGGATGTGGGCGTCGTCGGCAAGGGCCAGCATTTATTGCCCGTCCCTAATTGCTCCTTGAGAAGGTGGTGGTAAATACAACTGAGTGGCGACACGCCCGGTGATGGAAGTTCAGTCCAAGTCAACCTTCGGTCGCAGACTTGATAATCTGATACCTAAACCAGAGCTGGTGGAAATCCAATCACAACAACAAGGGAATTTGCAGCATAGGAGCAGGAGGAGGCCATTCAGCCGCTCGAGCCTGTTCCGCCATTCAGTGAGATCATGGCTGATCTGTGACCTAACTCCATATACCCGCCTTTGCTCCATATCCCTTAATACCTTTGGTTAACAAAACTCTATGGGCTACAAATTGACTAGCGCCCCCTTTGGGGCGCTAACTTTGCCGGGGCGCTAGTTTTAGCGCCCTGGAAAAATTAGCACCCCTGCGATGGAAATTGAGTGGTAGCGCCCCAAGAGGGAAGCGGGCCGCTACTGGAAATGCCGGCAAAAGAACCCGGCACTCAAGAGAAGTGCTGGGCTCATGGAGCGCAGCCGGCACTCCGCGGGGGGGCGGGTAAGGAGGCCGGAGACGGGAGCGGAGGCAGGTGCTGGCAGGCGGCCAGCAACAAAAATGGCTGCCCTGCACCTCGCCTTTAAATAGCGCCGCCCCGGCTGCAGGTAGGCCCCCCTGACCCCGTTGGACATAGCGTCCGGCGGTAAGTCAGGGGGCGCTCCCGAAGATCGTGGCCGGGGCGCGAGCGCGGCGCTGCGCCGCTGGGCGCTACCGGTTACCACCGCCGCTAACCTCCCGCTGAATTTCGCGGGAGGTGTAGGCAGCGCCTCTTAGGGTGTTAACGGGTGGCGCAAAGCTACCGAATTTTTCCCCCTCTCAATCTCAGATTTAAAATTAACAATTGATCTAGCATCAATTGCTGTTTGCGGAAGAGAGTTCCAAACTTCTACCACCCTTTGTGTGTAGAAATGTTTCCTAACTTCGCTCCTGAAAGGTCTGGCTCTAATTTTTAGACTCTGCCCCCTAGTCCCAGACTCCCCAACCAGCAGAAATAGTTTCTCTCTATCTACCCTATCTGTCCCCTTAATATCCTGAAAACTTCGATTAGATCACCCCTTAACCTTCTAAATTCCAGGGAATACAGCCCTAGTTTGTGTAATCTCTCCTTGTAATTTAACCCTTGGAGTCCAGGTATCATTCTGGTAAACTTACGCTGCACTCCCTCCAAGGCCAATATATCCTTCCTAAGGTGTGGTGCCCAGAACTGCTCACAGTGCTCCAGGTGTGGTCTAACCAGGGCTTTGTGTAGCATTGAATCAGTGCGAGCTAGGGTGGCCGCACAGATCAGCTTTAAAACTCATTCGGTGTTGCTTTCTGAAACTGAAGTGCAGCAAAACGTTTAGGACGGGTGTTCCTGTCGATCTGGCCTCCTTTACATCCCAAGGGTAAATGATAAACGCACTGGAGGCGGTCTGCTGCCAGAGAAACAGGACGTTATTAGTTAGACTTACCGCTCTTCTGGTCGCAGTCTCCCACTAATTACAGTGGGAGTTTTAATATTTACTAACATTACCACTTTGTCGACTGTCGATCACAAGGCCGCCCAGAATTTCAGCAGCAGCCGCACGTACATTAGCAGGTGTCACCATAACAGCAGGCAGTCCAAGGAGTATCACAATGCAAGCAACAAGAAAGCAGGAGCAATATTGGTGACAAAATGTTCTCCCTGGTTTACAAACTGATTAAACACCAGTAGATAAAGCGAAAACCTGCGATTCCTCATTTGCATTTCATTTACAGTGCTGTCATAGACCCATGACAGACCACAGTCTCGATTGTCCAATGAAAATTACTTCAAACTACACTGCCGCAAAAGCAGTTATCTTTTTAAATGTGTTCCGTGCCGGTCTATACTTTATTAAAATGATAAAATTTAAACAAAACGTTTCACAGCCTATTCACGGGTCCTTCTTTCGGATGAGAAAGAAAGAAAGACTTGCATTTATATGGAGCCTTTCTCGGCCACTGGACGTCTCAAAGCGCTTTACAGCCACTGAAGTACTTTTGGTGGAGTCACTGTTGTAATCTGGAAAACGCAGCAGCCAATTTGCGCACAGCAAGCTCCCACAAACAGCAAAATGAAAATGACCAGATAATCATTGGCCGTAAAGCGCTTTGAGACGTCCGGTGCTTGTGAAAGGCGCTATAGAAATGCAAATCTTTCTTTCTTTCATGAAGGGTTTATATAGAGTAAATAAAGAGAAACTGTTTCCAATGGCTGAAGGGTCGATAACCAGAGGGCACAGACGCTAAACCGAGGCCCCGTCTGCCCTCTCAAGTGGATGTAAAAGATCCCATGGACACTATTTTGAAGAAGAGCAGGGGAGTTATCCTCGGTGTCCTGGGCCAATATTTATCCCTCAATCACCATCACAAAAACAGATGATCTGGTCATCATCACGTTGCTGTTTGTGGGAGCTTGCTGTGCGCAAACTGGCTGCTGCGTTTCCCACATTACAACAGTGACCACACTTCAAAAATACTTCATTGGCTGTAAAGTGCTTTGGGACGTCCGGTGGTCGTGAAAGGCGCTGTAGAAATGCAAGTCTTTCTTTCAAAAGCAGCCCTGCCCTGCAGTGGTCATTTAAAAAAAGAATGATATATTCCAGCAGCGCCTCCCACAAAAAATTTTTTAGGTGTTAAATAAATCACTGCAAAAAAAACCCACTTCAGTTCAGTAATACTTACCTTTGAGGCTTTGGCCGTGAATTTCCTCGGAGCTGCTCCTGTTCCGCCCACATAACTTGGGCGTAAACTTCATTTGCATGCGTAAACAGGGTTTCTGCCACACTTATAGCATCATAGAACAGTACAGCACAGAAGGAGGCCATTCGGCCCATCGAGTCTGTGCCAGTTCTTCCGAAAAGCAATCCAATTAGTCCCACTCCCCCGCTCTTTCCCATTATCCCTAAATCGAGCGTTCCACTTCCTACTGTGGAGCGCAGTCGGCAGCAGGCGGGGCGGAGACTCCAGCAGCGTTGCACACTGGGCCGTGCAGCGCCGCCGCGTTCAAAGGCTCCTTCCCTCCCTTAAAGGGAAGGGCCATCGCTGCAGGCTCTGCAATAGAAACATTACCAACCTGGACCACCAAGGCAGCCGCCATCCCGCGCGATCAGCCCGGCACTCAAGCAGTGTGCCGGGCTGATCGATCGCGGGCAGGAACCCGCGACAAAAGCTGGAACAAGAAAGGGAACTTTTTTTTTACTTACCTCGGCCACCTCGCCTTTACTCTCGCCCCCGAAGCGGCCGGCCGCCCGACGCGCGCCTCCCGCAGCTGTCGGTGTTTTCGACCGGCGCTGCAGCAGGGGGCGGAAAATGAATTTCGGGTCCGGGGCGATGCGCACGCCGATGATGTCACAATCTCCGGGCGAAGGAGATCGGGGCGTAACGCCATAGCGCCGCCGCAAAACTCCCGCCGAATATAGCGGGAGTCGATGTCAGCGCCGCGCCCGGGGGTGCTAACGGGAGGCGCAAAGGCAACCAATTTCGCCCCTAAAATCTCAAAACTCTGGTTCTAGATACCTTTTTGTTTTCTAGGGGCTGGATTTTCATTGACCCGTGGAGGTGGGTTTGGAGGCTTGTGGGGTGTTAAAATTGCGAAAATTGGCGGGCGGGCACAAGCCCGCCTCCATCCCGCCTCCACGCAATTTTCATTAAATCGTGTCTGCTGGTCCCGACTCCGTCCCGCCTCTTAGAGGCGGGATAGGCTGTTAAGGCCCTTAACAAGCACTAAATTGCCTCTATAATGCCATTTTGAAAGGCTTTTGTGATGTTAACCCTTTTTCTGCGTGAAGCACGCCTGTTCTGAACCACGAATGTGAAACCTGGCGGGAGCACATTTGGGGCTGGCTGGCTGGCTGTGGCGATGCATATATGGATGGATGAGGAGGAGACATATCTGGGAGTGGTGGTGTGAAAATATCTGGGAGCAGACTTAGGGCTGCTGCTGCTCATTTTGCATCCAGGTCCTCTCACAGCAAAGGCCAGGCAGTCTTTGCAGACCTTCAATGCAGCAGCAATGATGACATCATCAGAGGTGACTTTCAGACTGAAAATACTAATTGGGTCATGGGTTCCCACATGCTGGAACTCAATTGCCCAATTAAGTGAAAATTGCATCAATCTCCCACATCCAATTGCAGTCGGGTGGATAACACGAAAAGTGGATGACACGACCCCAACCCGCCCCAGTATCAAAATCCAGCCCTAGATGTCTGTTAAAAATCGTCATTCATTGAAACCTTCCATTGATTATTAAGATTCAGTCTGAATGCTAGATCAGGTGCATGTTATGAAAAAATAGTATTTTTTTTATATCAGTGTGACAGATTTTGCCCAAGTGCTGTAAGTATTACTGCTGGTGCAAAATCCAGCTCTCAGTATTTATAATGGGGTATGGTAGCATAGTGGTTATGTTACAAGACTAGTAATTTTAGAGATGTGAGTTCAAATCCCACCACAACAGCTGGGAAATTTAAATTCAGTTAATTAAATAAATCTGGAATTAAAAAGTATCAGTAATGTTAACCATGAAACCAGTGGATTGTCTGAAATACCCATCTGGTTCACTAATGTCCTTAAGGGAAGGAAATCTGCTGCCCTTACCCGGTCTGTGACTCCAGACCCACAGCAATGTGGTTGACTCTTAATGGCCCTCTGAAATGGCCGAGCGAGACACTCAGTTGTACCAAACCGCTGCAACAAAGTCAGCACTGTGGGAGTACCTTCACCACGCGGCGGCTCACCACCACCTTCTCAAGGGCGATTAGAGATGGGCAATAAATGTTGGCCTTGCCAGCGACGCCCACATCCCGTGTGGGAAAAAATTTTGCTTTCCTGGGAATTGGAAAGCAATTGCAAAGTCGATTGATGCTTTAATGGTGATGTTTTTATGGCTGCCGGTTGAATGATTAGGGGTAGAAGTTGCAGGATAAATGATAAAGGATTAGAGGATATCGTCTAAAAATTAGAGCCAGGCCTTTCAGGAATGAAGTTGGGAAACACTTCTACATGCAAAGGGTGGTAGAAGTTTGGAACTCTCTTCCGCAAATGGCAACTGCTGCTAGATCAATTGTTAATTTTAAATCTGAGATTGACAGATTTCTGTTCACCAAAGGTATTAAGGGATGTGGGGCAAAGGCGGGTATATAGAGTTGGGTCGCAGATCAGCCATGATCTCATTGAATGTTCCTATGTTCCTGTGATTGCACATACTATAAGATACCACAAATACAGACTGACTCAGTGGCTTCACTCTTGTCTTTGAGCTAGGTTGTGGACTCAAACCATAATCCAGGATTTGAGCACAAAAGTCTAGCCTGCCACTCCAGTGCAGTACTGAGGGAGTGCTGCACTGTCGGAGGTGCCATCTTTCAGCTGAGACGTTACACCAAAACCATTATCTGCCTCTTCAGGTGGATGTAAAAGATCCTGTGGCACAATTTGAAGAAGAGCAGGGAGCTCTCCCAGTGTGCTGGCCGATATTTGCCCCTCAACCAGCACCATCAAAATTGGGCTTTTAATCTTATTTGCTCTTCCAACGCACACCTGGCCGGCCTCCCACATTCTATCCTCCGTAAACTTGAGGTCATCCAAAACTCGGCTGCCTGTGTCCTAACTCGCACCAAGTCCCGTTCACCCATCACCCCCGTGCTCGCTGACCTACATTGGCTCCCGGTTAAGCAACGAGAGAGATACCCTAGCCTAGCAACTGTCGAGAGAGAGAGAGAGAGAGAGAAAAAGACATTATTGTCCCCAAACATAGAAAATATAAGCTTAAAATGGTGGCTTTCCCCTTGTTGTTAGCTATGAGGAAAGATTGGATAGGCTAGGGTTGTTTTCTTTGGAACAGAGGAGGCTGAGGGGAGATTTAATTGAGGTGTATAAAGTTATGAGGGGCCTAGATAGTAGTGGATAGGAAGGACCTATTTCCCTTAGCAGAAGGGTCAATAACCAGGGGGCATCGATTTAAAGTAATTGATCGGAGGTTTAGAGGGAATTTAAGGAGAAATTTCTTCACCCAGAGGGTGGTGGGGGTCTGGAACTCACTGCCTGAAAGGGTAGTAGAGGCAGAAACCCTCATCACATTTAAAAAGTACTTGGATATGCACTTGAAGTGCCGCAACCTACAGGGCTACGGACCAAGAGCTGGAAAGTGGGAAGAGGCTGGATAGCTCTTTGTCGGCCGGCACAGACACGATGGGCCGAATGGCCTCCTTCTGTGCTGTAAATGTCTCTGATGCTATGAATGTAGCCAGTGTGAAGCTTACGCTATGTGAGAGGCGCCCTCACAATTGATGCCAAATCCTGGGCTACTTGTCATTTTTGGCCACAGTCGTACTGCACATTTTTCCACCACTGACTCTGCTCTGCAGCTACGCCAGATTTCCAGGCACCTGCCCTGTTACAGATGTGCCAATTCAGCTCCAATCAGCCTCCTCAAGAAAATAACACAAAGAAGCAGCGCTACCTCTTAACAATACGCTTTCCTCAGTGAGCTTGCCAGCGGGATTATGCGCGACTATCTGAGGCTGACCATCCCCGACCAGACTTAGGGATCTGTGTGAATAAACAAAGACCTTTCTAATATGATTATAATGAGTATCTGGAGTCCTTATTTTCTGAAATCGAAAACAGAGAATTGATTGTGGTGCAGTCAAGTGATTTAATCAGCTTGAGGTCCACAACTGCATCATTAAACATGCTGGAATGCTCAACATAATCATTAGTATAGATAAAGATCATAAACCAATAGAGACAGTTGAGGAATATACTGCTTTTGATCTGCTATGATACTTCCAGGGATGCAGGCGTTTGCTGCACATTAATACCTACTGTTCTGCTAGATACACACCTGCTTATAATATTCAATCATATTCCAGCATAAAAAGAATTTGACTCGGTGCTACTTAACACAAATTGATTTAATGGCCCAGAAATTCGGGTCTCCACGGGTGAGTACGCGCTGTGTACTCACCCGTAGGGCCACCGGAAGTGCCAGTTTCACGCATGCACTGCGCATGCACGGGAAACCGGAACTTCCGGTCTCGTGAAGGAAGGGGTTCGCGGGTCAACCGCGTGCGCGGGAGAGGCAGCGCGCACGCAGCGAACATCCGCTTTTTTTACAGGTTTCTCCGTGAGGGTAAGTACGGAGAAGCTGCGCGGGGAAAAAGCAGGCGCAAGGCCTGCTTTTAACAAGGTAAGAGGTGAATTAAGTAAAATTAAAACATTTTTTCCACAGGTTTATTATTTTTAAATACTTTAAAGAAAGGTAAGTTTACTTTTAGCTGTGTTAAAAACTTTAATTAATTTTTTCAAAAATTTAAATTATTGTTTAAAATAGTTAGTTTATGTAATTTATAGTTATTTAAAAAATTTTATTTAAAAAAAAAATATTTGAAGTTTTAGTGAGGTATTGGGGCCGATCTCTATTCATAGATTTGACAGGTCTTCCTGTCAAATCTATGAATGGAGATTCCCTGCTCCGATTGGCTCCCCATGGCCCAAGTGATCCCAGGAGACGCTTCGAACTAACTGCGCCCCTGGGATACGCAAGCACTGCACGCCGGCAGCTGGAGGAGGCCCAGGACCCGAATCCCACGCGGGCCCACAGCACAACGGCATGTGTACTAGGTAAGTGCACCCGCTATGCTTGCACCCGCGGGAAGCCTCCGACCCGAATTTCTGGCATGTTATGTTACTGAAATAATTCTGTGCAATCCCACACCTCATTTCAATTTGCAAGGGGAGTTGAAGGGACACATCCTGACTTGGAAATATATCGGCCGTTCCTTCATCGTCGCTGGGTCAAAATGCTGGAACTCCCTCCCGAACAGCACTGTGGGAGCACCTTCACCACACGGACTGCAACGGTTCAAGAAGGCGGCTCACCACCACCTTCTCAAGTGCAATTAGGGAAGGGCAATAAATGCTGGGCTTGCCAGCGACGCCCAGATCCTGTGAATGAATAAAAGAAAAACAACAGAAATGGAGTGAAAATCAAGAACTCTTTTAGGCTCCATGACATGAACTAAAGGGAAAATCTTTCGTTTTTGTCTCACTGGAGGGTTTGAAATACCTCAAGACACAATGGATCGGGAAGGATGGAAGCCTTATAGAAATCAGCTATGCTCATTAATAAGTCAAATTAAACTCTTGTGAAAGCCTGAGACTGTCTTTGCTCCTCTCCCTTTGAGCATAGTTGGAATTTCTATCATATGATTCAATTTCCCGAATTGACATTGAAAGGAGAAAAAGAATTCAGGAAAACTGGTGCCGATTTCAGCATCATTCTGAGTTTTCCACCCTGTGAAAAAAATAACTTGTTAGTGCTCTCTCTTCTAAGGCAGAAGGTTTTGGCTCCAAGTTCCTCTCTAGGGATTGGAGCATAAAATCTAGGCTGACACTTCAGTGCAGTACTGAGGGAGTGCTGCACTGTCGGAGGTGCCGTCTTTCGGATGAGACGTTAAAACGAGGCCCCCTCTGCCCTCTCAGGTGGACTATTCCAATTTTTTTTTCTCTCTCTCCCCCACAGCAGCTGTCTCTCATCCTGCCAGCGCATTTCACACTTCTGAGCCACCTTTTGTTTCTTAACCTGTCCTATTACCATCTTGTCTTGCCTTGAGCATTTCTTAATGTCTCTACTTACCATAGACCACCCCTTTTGTTCTTTTATTACTCCCCCCAGCCTCCCCCTTTCTTTTTTATCTGTTTCATTTCCTGCTTTTTTCTCAGTTCTGACGAAGGGTTTCGACCTGAAACGTTGACTCTGTTTCTCTCTCCACGGATGTTGCCTGGCCTGCTGAGTTTTTCCAGCGTTTTCTGTTGTTGTTTCAATTTTCCAGCATCCGCAGTATTTTGCTATCCTATTCCAACGCTCTCCTGGCCGGCCTCCCACATTCCACCCTACGTAAACTTGAGGTCAGCCAAAACTCGGCTGCCCGTGTCCTAACTCGCACCAAGTCCCGTTCACCCATCACCCCTGTGCTCGCTGACCGACATTGGCTCCCGGTTAAGCAGCGCCTCGGTTTCAAAATTCTCATCCTTGTTTTCAAATCCCTCCATGGCCTCGCCCCTCCCTATCTCTGTAATCTCCTCCAGCCCCACAACCCCCCCGAGATATCTGCGCTCCTCTAATTCTGCCCTCTTGAGCATCCCTGATTATAATCGCTCAACCATTGGCGGCCGTGCCTTCTGTTGCCTGGGCCCTGAGCTCTGGAATTCCCTGCCTAAACCTCTCCGCCTCGCTACCTCTCTTTCCTCCTTTAAGACGCTCCTTAAAACCTACCTCTTTGACCAAGCTTTTGGTCATCTGCCCTAATTTATCCTTATGTGGCTCGGTGTCAAATTTTTTGTCTTAAAATACTCCTGTGAAGCGCCTTGGGACGTTTTACTACATTAAAGGCGCTAAATAAATACAAGTTGTTGTTGTTGTTCTTAACATCTCTTTCTTCGGCCTCAATGAAGCATCTTGGAACGTTTTCCTACATTGAAGGCATTGGATAAATGCAAGGTGTTGTTATCATTGTTGTTGATGAGTAGACCGTACATACAATTACTCTGACCTCTTGTGCACCCCATCCTTTGACCCAACATTGGTGGCCGTGCCTTCAGCCTTCTAACGTCTGACCTTTTCCAGTTCTGATGAAAGGTCATCGACCTGAAGCGTTAACTCTGTTTCTCTCTCCACAGATGCTGCTCGACCTGCTGTGTGTTTCCAGCATTTTCTGTTTTTATATGCAATTACTCTTCTATGTTCTGACCAACGGCAGGACCTAACTGACTCACTTGTCCCCTTCATAAGTTCAAGTCGACTTTCTCTCTTATAAACGGTCCAAGATACTTAAGGCAAATCGTGTTTAACTGACTTGATTGAGTTCTTTGATGAGGTAACAGAGAGGGTTGATGAGGGTAATGCGGTTGATGTGGTGTACATGGACTTCCAAAAGACGTTCGACAAAGTGCCACATAATAGGCTTGCCAGCAAAGTTGAAGCCCATGGAATAAAAGGGACAGTGGCAGCATGGATATGGAATTGGCTAAGTGACAGGAAACAGTGGTGAACGGTTGTTTTTCGGACTAGAGGAAAGTATACAGTGGTGTTCCCCAGGGGTCGGTAAGGACCACTGCTTTTCTTGATATATATTAATGACTTGGAAGTGGGTGTACAGGGCACAATTTCCAAATTTGCAGATGACACAAAACCTGGAAATATAGCGAACAATGAGGAGGATAGAATCATCGAATCATAGATTCATAGAATGGTTACAGCACGGAAAAAGGCCATTCGTTGAAGGTGGCAGGGCAGGTTGAGAAAGCGGTTAAAAAGGCTTACCGGATCCTGGGCTTCATAAACAGAGGTATAGAGTACAAAAGTGTGGAAATTATGATGAACCTGTATAAAACACTGGTTCGGCCCCAACTGCAGTACTGTGTTCAATTCTGGGCACCACACTCTAGGAAGGAGGTGAAGGCCTTAGAGAGGGTGCAGAAAAGATTTACGAGAATAATTCCAGGAATTCAGTTATGTGGATAGACTGGAGAAGCTGGGGTTGTTCTCCTTGGAGCAGAGAAGGTTGAGAGGAGATTTGATAGAGGTGTTCAAAATCATGAGGCGTCTGGACAGAGTCGATAGAGAAAAACTGTTCCCATTGGCGGAAGGGCCGAGAACCAGAAGGTACAGATTTAAGGTGATTGGCAGAAGAACCAAAGGTGACATGAGGAAAAACTTTTACGCAGCGAGTGGTTAGGATCTGGAATGCACTGCCTGAAAGGGTGGTGGAGGCAGATTCAATCGTGGCTTTCAAAAGGGAATTGGATAAGTACCTGAAGGAAATAAAATTGCAGGGCTACGGGGAAAGGGCGGGGGAGTGGGACTAGCTGAAGTGCTCTTGCAGAGAGCTGGCACGGGCTCGACGGGCCGAATGGCCTCCTTCCGTGCTGTAACCATTTTATGATTCTATGATTCTATGATTAAATACCTCACTTCCACCAGACAATTGCCAGGGCTTCATCAATTTTAATTAATTGTCAGCTAAATTCAAAAGGAGCTGAAAGTCATGCACATAATTGAACATGTTACAGTGGTTTGTGTTTGAATTGTACCATTTGGCTGCTCTTTTCAAGCCAGCGACCTGGGAACAACTGCACTGCCCTTGCAACATTCACGTTGAGCAAGGCTGGACCAAGATTCTGAACACAGCTCCTTTTATTTAATTGTAACTGAATTAAAAGGCGTGAAGTGGAATAAGTTGAATGGTGTGTGTGAAGGTTGCACTATGTGGGTGGGACAGTCTTATATTGATCCCTTTTTCGTCATACCAAGCTAAAGATGGAAAAGGTTGTGGGTTCATAGTCCCACTCCAGACACTTGAGCACAACAATCTAGGCTGACACTCCCAGTGCAGTGCTGAGGGAGCGCTGCACTGTCGGAGGTGCCGTCTTTTGGATGAGATGTTAAACCGAGACCCCGGCTGCTCTCTCAGATGGACGTAAAAGATCCCACGGCACTACTGTATTTTGAAGAAGAGCAGGAGAAGGTCTTCCCGGTGTCCTGGGGCCAATATTTATCCCTCAATCAACATAACAAAAACAGATTATCTGGTCATTATCACATTGCTGTTTGTGGGAGCTTGCTGTGCGCAAATTGGCTGCCGCGTTTCCTACATTACAACAGTGACCGCACTTCAAAAAGTACTTCATTGGCTGTAAAGTGCTTTGTGACGTCCGGTGGTCGTGAAAGGCGCTATATAAATGCGAGTCTTTCTTTCTGCTTTTCTTCTTTAAGAATGGCTCTTTTTTTGTCACAAAAGTAGACGTACATTGTATGGAATACAACCACGCTGACTGACACCTGCTACCAGTCCAGCTTCAATAATCTATAGTCTAATTTATGCCTAGATCAAAATCGATGTCGTGGGCTTGATGGGCCAAACGGCTTGTTTCTGTGCCGTAACAGTCAATGGGGTAAAAATTCAGTTGGTTGCGCCTCCCGTTAGCGCCTTAAGAGGGCGCTAATGGGGCGCAAAGCCGCTAACGCCCGGGTGCAGCGATGTTTGCGCCGCTCGAGAACTTAACTTGAGATTGTGCGGCGGCGCTAAAACTTACCGCTGCGACCACCTGCGTGCGCAGATTGTGACGTCATTCCATGGTGCAACGCCCTTGGGGCGCCCCGGAGCGGAAATTGAGTGGCGCCCCCTGCCTTACCGCCTGGCGCTTCCAACGACCAGAAGACTGGAACGCTATCAATCGCTGTGGGGCTGGGGGGGCGCTATTTAAAGGGGGCCTCTTCCTGTCTTTTATTGTTGGTGGCATTTTTGAACTACGCATTCTGAGAGAGAGAGGGAGAGACTTCTGGAGAGATTCAACGTTGTGTGAAGGAGTTTTGGGTACTGAGCAGCACTTTGCAGGTTCATTTTGATTTGCCATTCCTTGTATCGATTTAGCAGAGACCGTGGGAGCTGCACTCTGAGCTCTTTGCCTGGTGCTCTCCATTGTTCTTTCCAGCACATTTGATGTGCAAGTCTCTCCAGGCCGAGATTCAGGGCAGCAATGAACAGGATGTGGATGGAAAGCAAGATTAACCATCCCCTTTAAGAACTGGCCCGTGCCATTGTGTGTGTGTTCCATTGCTGACTGACATTACATGAGCTTCGCCAGCGCTCTGAGTTAGCGCCTCACTCCTTGGCCTTTGCGCCTTAAGACAGGTGTGCAGCGCCTGCTTTAGCGCTCCACTCACCTCCCGGGGCGGTAAAAGTGAAGTTTCCTGTCAGTGCCGATAATTAGCGCCAGGCGCTAATATTTGCGTCCGGACGATATTTGCGCCCCAAATGGGGCGCGACCTAATTTCTACCCCAATGATTCTAATAGGGACCGGGGAGAACTCCCCTGCTCTTCTTCGAAATAGTGGCCGTGCGATCTTTTACGTCCACCTGAGAGCAGACGGGGCCTCGGTTTAACATCTCATCCGAAAAACCTTAAAATTGGCTTACCACAAGTTTTATCAAAATCATGACAGAAATTAATTTTTTTTTGTCAGGTTGATTGTACTTATGGATTTGACCTGAAAGTGGGATGTATTTCTCCACTGAAGGAGCAGCATAGCTTTAAGAAACATTGAGTATCATTGTGCTCGTTTCATTTGTGTATCTTAATTGTTTCAGACACAAGCCTCCATCGCAATACACTTGGCAAATGTTTGTTTGGTAAACCATTTGCTGCACATTAATTCCTACTGTTCTGCTAGATACACACCTGCTTATAATATTCAATCATATTCCAGCATAAAAGAAGTTTGACTCGGTGCTACTTAACACAAATTGATTTGTTACGTTATTGATATAGTTCGGAGCAATCCCACATCTCATTTCAATTTGCAAGGGGAATTGAAGGGACGCATCCACTTGCCTGGATGAGTGCAGCTCCAACAACACTCGAGAAGCTCGACACCATCCAGGACAAGGCAGCCCACTTTGACTGGCACCCCATCCACCACCTTAAACATTCACTCCCTCCTCCACCGGCGCACCGTGGCTGCAGTGTGCACCATCTACAAGATGCACTGCAGCAACTCGCCAAGGCTTCTTCGCCAGCACTTCCCAAACCCGCGACGTCTTCCACCTAGAAGGACAAGGGCAGCAGGCGCATGGGAACACCACCACCTCCAAGTTCCCCTCCAAGTCACACACCATCCTGACTTGGAAATATATCGGCCGTTCCTTCATCGTCGCTGGGTCAAAATCCTGGAACTCCCTCCCTAACAGCACTGTGGGAGTACCTTCACCACACGGACTGCAGCGGTTCAAGAAGGCGGCTCACCACCACCTTCTCGAGGGGCAACTAGGGATGGGCAATAAATGCTGGCCTTGCCAGCGACGCCCACAGCCCATGAACGAATAAAGGAAAATAAAGTATCAAAGTATCCTGAGCTTTGCTGTGCGCAAATTGGATGCTGCGTTTCCTACATTACAACAGTGACTACACTTTGTAGCAGGATGAATCAGGTCTCTGGTCCGCGAGTAAGGGTATAGCTCCTTTAAGATCCTCCCCTTTTAAAGATAATTGCACCTGGAGTGGCAGGAGACTTTCCCGTTGGGACTGAATAGAGAGAGAGTTGAAGAGCTAAAAGGCGTATTGTGCGATCTTGCTTTGTGCAACGTGCATTAAAAGAAGGTGTTCGGAAATTGGATTGATCGAGGATTGTGAAGGGAAGAAGGCCCTGAGTTGGTCGGGCCCTGTAACGAGTTCAAAACTACTTGAATGGCTGTAAAGTGCTTCAGGATGTCCTGAGGTCCTGAAAGGTGCTATAAAAATGCAAGTTTTTTTAAAATCTTAAGTCGGTTAAAAATACCGGTAGAGAAAATAGCGCCTGTTTTTGAAAAGTGTTTTTTCTTCACCTTGAGCTTCCGCTTAAACTCATTTGCATATCGGCGAACGCAAACTTTGCCATGAACCAGCGCAGTCGGGCGTTTTAAAATGTAATTTGAAAAAAAAAATTTGCTCTCGAAAGTATTTCTTGATGTATTTACGAGTGGTAACTTGATGCAGCTTGAGTAACACAGCTGAAAAGTGGGTTTATCACAAAAAATAAGCATTTTAAATCACAGTCTCAATCCACCACCTGTGAATAACCCGATTTTAAAATAACTTAAAAAAAATATACAAAACTATATTTGAGTTAGATTGGGGTACAGGAGTCAGCTCCTTGGTAAATAATAATAAAAAACATTCAAAAAACGTGCCTATTGGTGTCCTTGCGGCCAAAAGATCCAGTTTAATTTCAGGAGCCTCCTCGAAGACACGCAAACGAGCGCAGTTAGCGGAAACTCGCCGCGGTGATTAATTCGCCGGGGGGGATGGGGGGGGCGGGGGCGCGGCCAGTTTAGTGGGTGGGGCCCGTTTCCAGTGCAATGTTTTTTTAAAAGCAGTGCGAAAGACCGCGGAAACTCGAGTTGCGCCGGACGCAATTTGCGCTTAAAATTTCCCCGATCTTTTGCGCCGAAAAAACTCAGCGCGGTCGAGCGGAAACTCCAGCCCCAATAATTTGGCCCTTTGGGTCGTTGAAAACAAATCCTCTACTACCACTTTTCTTCTGGCAAATCCTTCCTAAGTACCTCACCTTTTCCCCAGGTGAAGACCTGGCAGATTGGATTAGTTCTTCCCTGTCTGATTGCTTCTAAAGCCCTGAGGAGCAGAACGTACAAAACTGGTCAACACCACGTTTTGCTGTTAGGAAAAGGCCTGTGATGAAGCGGACAGCATGCTGCCCACTACGGGAAAAGAAATAATTCAATTTCTTTTTTAGTCTGCATTCTTCTCCCTTACATACATTAACTCGGCTGGTCAAGAAGTGTCTCACCATGTTCTCTTTCTCCAAGTGCAATGCGCATGTCATAGAATCATAGAAATTTACGGCACAGAAGGAGGCCATTCGGCCCATCGTGTCTCTGCCGGCCGAAAAAGAGCTCTCCAGCCTAATCCCACTTTCCAGCTCTTGGTCTGTAGCCCTGTAGGTTACGGCACTTCCAAGTGCATATCCAAGTACTTTTTAAATGTGATGAGGGTTTCTGCCTCTCCCACCCTTTCAGGCAGTGAGTTCCAGACCCCCCCCACCCTCTGCGTCTCTCCTCAGCCTCCTCTGCTCCAAAGAAAACAACCCCAGCCTATCCAAACTTTCCTCATAGCTACAATTCTCCAGTCCTGGCAACATCTTCGTAAATCTCCTCTGCACCCTCTCTAGTGTGAGCACATCGTTCCTCTAATGTGGTGACCAGAACTGCACGCAGTACTCCAGCTGTGGCCTGACTAGTGTTTTATACAGTTCAAGCATAACCTCCCTGCTCTTATATTCTATGCCTCGGCTAATAAAGGCAAGTATCCCGTATAGCCTTCTGAACCACCTTATCTACTTGGCCTGCTACCTTCAGAGATCTGTGGACATGCACTCCAAGGTCCCTCTGTTCCTTAGTATCCTACCATTTATTGTGAATTCCCTTGCCTTCTTAGCCCTCCCCAAATGCATGACCTCACACTTTGTGTGTTTGACTTCACTAACTGAATGGCTGTTTGGCTGATAACTCACTGTTTATATTTTGGAGTCTGTTGACATGAGATATCACTGTGTGAAGAAAGAATCCCAGCCCCAAAGATGGCCTGATGCAAAGCACACTAACATACTTGCACCATGATCGATAGGATTGGGTTTTTCTCTGGTATTCAGCACAGGGTAAACAGTCACGATGCAGAAGTTGTTTTAAAATGTGTTCACGGGATGTGGGCGTCGCCGGCAAGCCCAGCATTTATTGCTCATCCCTAATGGCCCGAGAAGGTGAGCCACCATTTCAGAGGGCAGTTAAGAATTAACCACATTGCTGTGGGTCTGGAGTCACTTATAGGCCAGACCGGGTAAGGACGGCTGATTTCCTTCCCTAAAGGACATTAGTGAACCAGATAAGTTTTTATGACAATCCAGTAATTTCATACTTTACTTTATTTTTTAATTCTTTTTATTCAATCATGGGATCTGGGCGTCGCTGGCAAGGCTGGCATTTATTGTCCATTCCTAATTGCCTTTGAGAAGGTGGTGGTGAGCCGCCTTCTTGAACCACTGCAGTCCGTGTGGTGAAGGTGCTCCCACAGTGCTGTTAGGGAGGGAGTTCCAGGATTTTGACCCAGCGACGATGAAGGAACGGCCGATATATTTCCAAGTCGGTATGGTGTGTGACTTGGAGGGGAACTTGGAGGTGGTGGTGTTCCCATGCACCTGCTGCCCTTGTCCTTCTAGGTGGAAGAGGTCGTAGGTTTGGGGGGTGCTGCCGAAGAAGCCTCGACGAGTTGCGGCAGTGCATCTTGTAGATGGTACACACTGCAGCCACGGTGCGCCGGTGGTGGAGGGAGTGAATGTTTAAGGTGGTGGATGGGGTGCCAATCAAGCGGGCTGCTTTGTCCTGGATGGTGTCTAACTTCTTGAGTGTTGTTGGAGCTGCACTCATCCAGGCAAGTGGAGAGTATTCCATCACACTCCTGACTTGTGCCTTGTAGATGGTGGAAAGGCTTTGGGGAGTCAGGAGGTGAGACACTCGCCGCAGAATACCCAGCCTCTGACCTGCTCTTGTTGCCACAGTATTTATGTGGCTGATTCAGTTAAGTTTCTGGTCAATGGCTGATCTTCGACCTCAACTCCACTTTCCCGCCCGATCTCCATATCCCTCGATTCCCCTAGAGTCCAAAAATCTATCGATCTCAGCCTTGAATATACTCAACGACTGAGCCTCCACAGCCCTCTGGGGCGGAGAATTCCAAAGAAAAAGAAAAGAAAACCCAGGCCCCACAAAACTAAACATGTAATATTTCCCGGGCCGTTTTTGTCAGCGGCCTCCAGCGGTCCTTTTTAACGTGGCCGGTGTTTAGGCTTCTCCAAGCCTGGCACAACTAACCATTCGTACCTGAAAATTGCCCATCTGGTTCAGGCAGGCTGCTCGCCCATTTGCAGGATAGCCAATGTGCTCAAGTCTCTGCAGTGGGGACTTGAACCCACAACCTTGTGATTCAGAAGCGAGAGAGAGAGTGCTGCTCACTGAGTCCTGGCTGATACCTCAAGGGGTTAATCAAAAAGATCCAGATTCTGAACAATGCAAATCTAATTCCAGACAACTTTGACAAATGGGCTGCTAGTTACCCTTCCATTCACTCATTCTCTGAAAATTGTATTAAAATGTAAAATTTGTCTGCATTTCTCATTTAGTAAGGACATTGCCTTTGTATCTAATCAATGTAATATTGCTGCAGTTTAAGCATTTCTATTGCATCTGTCAGGTCTTCTGCTAAAAAAATTCAGCTATTTGTGATTAAATTTGGAACCTCGTTTAAAAATACGAAATGAAAGTGCATTAGCAGAAATTAGCTTCTCACTCGGAGTCAGTAATGATGATTTTGACAGATGGCAAAGAACACAAAAAGTAATTTCGAACAGAATAAAAGAACGAGGGTGGAAAGTGGGACGTGACGCACACTGTCGCACCTTCCTTTGACAGCCCACCAAAGTAACTACTCTCATCAAATTAGCAAACCATTGTTAAATTCTGAAGCCTGAGGAGGGGTCCATTTCTCGTAAAACCAACTACTTCACCATTTTCCGCATGGAGGACTGCATGCGAGCCTTTGTCCTTTTTAAAAATTCATTCATGGGATGTGGGTGTCGCTGGCAAGGCCAGCATTTATTGCCCATCCCTAATTGCCCTCGAGAAGGTGGTGGTGAGCAGCCTTCTTGAACCGCTGCAGTCCGTGTGGTGAAGGTGCTCCCACTGTGCTGTTAGGGAGGGAGTTCCAGGATTTTGACCCAGCGATGATGAAGGATCGGCCGATATACTTCCAAGTCAGGATGGTGTGTGACTTGGAGGGGAACTTGGAGGTGGTGGTGTTCCCATGCACCTGCTGCCCTTGTCCTCCTCGGTGGAAGAGGTCGCGGGTTTGGGAGGTGCTGCCGAAGAAGCCTTGGCGAGTTGCTGCAGTGCATCTTGTAGATGGTACACACTGCAGCCACGGTGCGCCGGTGGTGGAGGGAGTGAATGTTTGAGGTGGTGGATGGGGTGCCAATCAAGTGGGCTGCTTTGTCCTGGATGGTGTCGAGCTTCTCGAGTGTTGTTGGAGCTGCACTCATCCAGGCAAGTGGAGAATATTCCATCACACTCCTGACTTGTGCCTTGTAGATGGTGGAAAGGCTTTGGGGAGTCAGGAGGTGAGACACTCGCCGCAGAATACCCAGCCTCTGACCTGCTCTTGTTGCCACAGTGTTTATGTAGAACTGAAAGCACATGTGGTATGAGGCTTGTTTTTGTAGCAAGGTGACAGATTCAATCTGTGCCGCTCCAGTGACTTGATCACAAAAATCCAGGCTGACACTTCCAGTGCAGTGCTGAGGGAGTGCTGAACTGTCGGAGATGCCGTCTTTCGCATGAGACGTTAAACCGAGGCCCCGTCTGCTCTCTCAGTTGGACGTAAAAGATCCCATGGCACTATTTCGAAGAAGAGCAGGGGAGTTATCCCCGGTGTCCTGGGCCAATATATTTCCCTAAATCAACATCACTAAAACAGATTATCTGGTCATTATCACATTGCTGTTTGTGGGAGCTTGCTGTGCGCAAATTGGCTGCTGCGTTTCCTACATTACAACAGTGACTACACTTCAGAAAGTACTTCATTGGCTGTAAAGCGCTTTGGGACATCCTGAGGTCGTGAAAGGCGCTGTAGAAATGCAATGCCTTTCTTTCTTTCAAAGTTGATCCCCATCCAGGAGAAGAATACAAATCTTTACTGATGGAAGCCCTCCTCGTGGGCACTGAAGGCAGGAGGCACAGACTCGTGGGTGCTCTCCACCAAGCCTGTCAGGTGTGTAACTCGGTGCTGCCCGTACGGAGGTGGCACTGGCACCCACTGCCTCACCCTCAGCACTGGAGAACTGTGCTGCAAAAAGGTTCAACATGAGAGGTGATCCAGCTGCTCAAAATCATGGACACTTTTGACAGAGTAAATAAGGAGAAACTGTTTCCAGTGGCAGGAGGGCCGGTAACCAGAGGACACAGATCCAAGGTGATTGGCAAAAGAACTAGAGGCGACAGGAGGAAGCATTATTTTACGCAGCGAGTTGTTGTGATCTGGAATGCGCTGCCTGAAAGCAGATTCAATAGTAACATTCGAAAGAATATTGTATAAATACTCGAAGAGGAAAAATGACAGGGCTGTAGAGAAAGTGCAGGGGAGTGGGATTAATTGGATAGCTCTATCAAAGAGTGGGCACAGGCACGATGGCTGAATGGCCTCCTTCTGTGATTGTATGAGCTAGTAAAGCAATGGGCCCTCTCTCCTCTTCTTCTGTGCCCACCCTGGGTACCAGCACTCTCTGCTTCGACACGGTGCTTTGTTTATATGGAGGTTACAGTCATACAGGAACGGTTGCATTCATGCTGTGCTGACTGAGTCACTCGGGTTGGCTGGGCGATGTACCAGCAGAGGGATGTGACATGTAATCATTTGGTTGGATGGCTAGTGGATTGAAGGACTGTCTCTTTACTTGCACGCGGTGCAGAATGAAGGTCAGGCTGCGGTGTCAGAGGTAGGCTGAGAAGAAGACTATTGAGATGATCTGCCCTGTGATGCCCCATTGAAGCAATCACTGAGACTCCTCTGAGTGCGCATCGTCCTGGCGGTCTGAATCCACCAGGCCCTCCCCCTCATTTATATCAAAGTGCAGCTCTTCCTGAATGGCAAACCTGCAAAAGGCACGTTGGGCTAACACTGCTCTGGACACCTGATCTGGAGTGGACTGCAGATCCTCTCCCAACCTCTCAGAGACAGTTAGCCATGGCTCAGTTGGTAGCACTCTCTCCTCTAAGATTGTGGCTTCAAGTCCCACTCCGAGGCCGCGTCTGCTCTCTCAGGTGGATGTAAAAGATCCCACGGCACTATTTCGAAGAAGAGCAGGGGAGTTCTCCCCGGTGTCCTGGGGCCAATGTTTATCCCTCAACCAACATCGCTCAAAGGCAGATGATCTGGTCATTGTCACATTGCTGTTTGTGGGAGCTTGCTGTGTGCAATTTGGCTGCCGCATTTCCTACATTACAACAGCGACTCCACTTTTAAAAAAAGTACTTAATCGGCTTTACAGCGCTTTGGGACATCATGGCTGGATTTTGATACTGGGGCGGGTTGGGGTCGTGTCATCCACTTTTCGTGTTATCCACCCGACTGCAATTGGATGTGGGAGATTGATGCGATTTTCATTTAATTGGGCAATTGAGTTCCAGCATGTGGGAACCCATGACCCAATTAATGTTTTCAGTCTGAAAGTCGCCTCTGATGATGTCATCATTGCTGCTGCATTGAAGGTCTGCAAAGACTGCCTGGCCTTTGCTGTGAGAGGACCTGGAGGCAAAATGAGCAGCAGCAGCCCTAAGTCTGCTCCCAGATATTTTTGCACCAACACTCCCAGAAATGTCTCATCCATCCATCACCACCACTTCCAGATATTTGTGCCAGCCAGCCAGCCAGCGTCAGCTATCCAGATGTGCTCCCGCCAGGTTTCACATTCGTGGTTCAGAACAGGCGTGCTTCACGTAGAAAAAGGGTTAAAATCACAAAGGCCTTTCGAAATGGCATTATAGAGGCAATTTAGTGCTTGTTAAGGGCCTTAACAGAGTTGGGACCAGCAGACACGATTTAATGAAAATTGCGTGGAGGCGGGATGGAGGCGGGCTTGTGCCCGTCCGCCAGTTTTCGCAATTTTAACCCCCCACACGCCTCCAAACCCACCTCCATGGGTCAATGAAAATCCAGCCCCATGAGTCTGTATAAATGCAAATTCTTTCTCCAGGCAGCAAGAGCACGTTTCCAACACCCGATCGTCCTCTCGATCATCAGCCTGGTAGCTGCATGCGCCTTGATGTCGCGCTCCTCTGCTGCTGTTCAGGGCTCCCTGATTGGGCTCACTTACCATGGGAACAGGAGGACATGCTTGGTCACCCGGAAGCCACCCGTGTATCTGATTCTGTTCCCAGAGGAGGTCAGGGCGGGCTGCACGCTGCACGATGAATACATCACGGCAACTTGCCCTATCGAGGACATTGCCGGGCAGGGTCCTCTGATTGTTGTCACAAGCTGTCTGGACGTTGAGTGATTGGCGTCCTGTTGAGGTAGCTGTGTGGAGGTTCGGTCTGTGCCCCCAAAGTAATGTGGGTGCCATTAATTACACCCTACACCTTGGGAAGCCTGCGCCCCCATAAAACTGCATGGCCCTTCTTCTGCTCCTGAAATGCCCTTACAGTGGGTCGGGGTGCGGAGCGGGGCGCGGCGTGGCCGGGGGAGGGGACCTTCTGGCGGGTTGCGCCTGTGAGAGGCAGCCGGAAGCAAGTCCTAAAAAGGTTAAAAAAGCATTTCCAGAATCATCACTGATTCCTGCCAGCACGGACTCGATGGGCCGAATGGCCTCCTTCTGTGCCGTTATGACTCTGTGACTCATTTCCACCTTGATCACGTGATCCTGGTAGCTCCATCATCTCAGAGTGTAATAGCACCGTAAAACCAGGAAACCAGGAAACTCTCAGCTGCAACCCCGTTGGCTCCCACTCCCACCTGTCCAAACAAGGCCAGTGGGAACTTGGTGGGCATAGAATCATAGAAATTTACGGAACAGAAGGAGGCCATTCGGCCCATCGTGTCTGTGCCGGCCAAAAAAGAGCTCTCCAGCTTAATCCCACTTTCCAGCTCTTGGTCCGTAGCCCTGTAGGTTCCGGCACTTCAAGTGCATATCCAAGTACTTTTTAAATGTGATGAGAGTTTCTGCCTCGACCACCCTTTCAGGCAGTGAGTTCCAGACCCCCCACCACCCTCTGGGTGAAGAAAGTTCTCCTCAACTCCCCACTAATCCTTCTACCAATGACTTTAAATCTATGCCCCCTGGTTATTGACCGCTCTGCTAAGGGAAATAGGTCCTTCCTGTCCACTCTATCCAGACCCCTCATAATTTTATACACCTCAATAAGGTCTCCCATCAGCCTCCACTGTTCCAAAGAAAACAACCCCAGCCTACCCAATCTTTCCTCGTAGCTAAAATTCCCCAGCCCAAGCAACATCCTTGTAAATCTCCTCTGTACCCCCTCTAGTGCAATCACATCTTTCCTGTAATATGGTGACCAGAACTGCACGCAGTACTCTAGCTGTGGCCTAACTAGTGTTTTATACAGTTCAAGCATAACCCCCCTGCTCTTGTATGGGCAGATTAAGGGAAGCCTCAAAAAGTGCGAGGAAACTCGGGGGAGGGAACGCATTCTAAAGACGCACAAGACATGAAAGGGCAGTATGATGTCTTAATACACCTTTACTATTTGAGACTTCACATTACAAACTCTGAGCTGCAATCTTGGGGAGCTTCTATAGTTTTTGTCCAGATTAGTTTTTCTCTGCCTCTCCACAGAAGTGAGAAGTCGCACAACACCAGGTTATAGTCCAACAGATTTATTTAAAATTACGAGCTTTCGGAGCTGTTGCCCCTTCGTCAGGTAGAGTTACAATGAGGGAATCTACAATATTTCACAGTATATAAACACCGAAAGCAATTTGTCTGCAGAGATACAATCTTTTCAGCGAGGCCTTACATCAAAGACACACCAGAGCACAGCTAAGACAATGAGATGGGGTCACAGGGGGTCCAACGTGTCAAATCCTGCCGTCTGCAGTTGAGCTTTTAACTTTTTTTTTGGTGTGTGTTTTTCTTTTAAAAACTGGAAAGACAGACAACGATGTCGAGTCACGTTCTGTAGCGTGACATGAACCCCATATCCCTATTGAGGCTGTCCTCATGGGTGCGACTTCTCATTTTTGTCCACCCCAGTCCAACACCGGCATCTCCGCATCATCTCCACAGAAGAGCTGTGCTTTTGTGATCATTGTCATAAGGATGTGGTGTTGGCAGTGGAAGTGAGGGGATGCGTAACACTGGTTTTGCCAACAGTCCTATTTGCTCTAGGAGATAGTCATATTGTGCAAGCCAGCCACACCATTAGAGGAAATTGGAATACAGAGTAGAATTTCTAAATTTGACGATGACACCAAACTTGGAGGTGTGGCAAACAGTGAGAATGATACCAATCGACTGCAACAGGACATAGAAAGGCTAGCAGAATGGGCAGACAAGTGGCAGATGGAATTTAATATGGAGAAGTGTGAGGTGATGCATTTTGGCAGAAGGAACAGGGAGAGGCAATATACACTTAATGGCACAGTTTTAAAGAGTGTGCAGGGACAGAGGGACCTGGGAGTTAATGTGCATAGGTCCCTGAAGGCGGCAGGACATATTGAGAGAGTGGTTAACAAAGCATATGGGATTTTGGGCTTCATAAATAGAGGTATTGAGTACAAAAGTAGAGAACTTATGCTGAACTTTTATAAAGCACTGGTTAGGCCACAACTGGAGTATTGCGTCCAGTTCTGGTCACCACACTTTAGGAAGGATGTGAAGGCCCTTGAGAGGGTGCAGAGGCGATTTACCAGAATGGTTCCGGGGATGGGGGATCTTATCTACAAGGACAAGTTGGAAAAGCTGGATTTGTTTTCATTAGAGCAAAGGAGGTTGAGGGGTGATTTGATAGAGGTGTACAAGATTATGACGGGTTTGGATAGGCTAGACAGGGAAAGGCTGTTCCCACTAGTCGATGGTACAGGGACTAGGGGACACAGATTTAAGGTTTTGGGCAAGAGATACAGGGGGGGATGTGAGTAAAAACCTTTTTACGCAGCGAGTGGTGATGACCTGGAACTCGCTGCCGACGGAAGTGGTGGAAGTGGAGACACTCAATGTTTTCAAGGGGAGACTGGATAGGCACTTGAGGGAAATAAACTTGCCGGGCTCCGGGGATAGAGCGGGAGAATGGGACTGACTGGATTGCTCTACAGAGAGCCGGCACAGACTCGATGGGCCGAATGGCCTCGTTCTGTGCCGTTATGACTCAATGACTCTATGACTATGAAAGTTAAGTAACGTTCAAGCATGCAACATTGCTGTTGAAAGATTATTATCATTACTGCAGAATGAATGAAGAAATACAGCGTATGTTAACACCGGCAGGTTTACAGAACTTAGCACAAATAGCTATTTGACTGTTCCGAATAACGACAGGTAAGTTTTCATTCAATTCAGAATGATATTATGACCCCCTCCCCTCCCCTAGTCTGTCAGCTTTTGAGTCAAAATCTGTGGAGAGCAATTATTGAGAATTTATCTGTGTTTGACAGACATTCTCACTGGTGTAACCCTTGAAAAGAGCAATCCCTGGGTTCCAGAGATGCTGCATGCATTTACCAATTATGCTTTATTTATTTTTTTAAAAGGAGGATGCTCAATGGAAAACCGTTAAACGTGAAATGAATCCCGCGAGCAAGACTGACTGAACAACTGACCAGAGCCTCCTGCACGCTGCACAACTTTGCATAAGGAGCGTACAGCGGTGGAGCAGGAGAAAAAAAAAATGAACGCAGCCAAGAAATGGACAAAAAAAAGCGGAATGAGGTCCTATTGCAGAAGAACCTTTGCAGGCTGCCAGAGTCGTGCAGCAGGCAATCATAGACGAGACCTCAGACACTTCGGGCTGGATTTTGATACTGGGGCGGGTTGGGGTCATGTCATCCGCATTTCGTGTTATCCACCCGGCTGCAATTGGATGTGGGAGATTGATGCAATTTTCACCTAATTGGGCAATTGAGTTCCAGCATGTGGGAACCCATGAACCAATTAGTGGTTTCAGTCTGGAACTCGCCTCTGATGATGTCATCATTGCAGGTCAGAGACTGCCGGTCTCAGAGATTGCCTGGCCCTTTGCTGTGAGAGGACCTGGATGCAAAAGGCTGAGAGAGAGAGAGAAGAGAGAGAGAGAGAATGAATTTTTTTTGCAACCAAGTCCTCCCAGGCAGTCTCTGAAGACATTCAATGCAGCAGCATCAGAGGCGACTTTCACACCTAATACTACTACTACCTTCATCACAATACTACTACTACCTTCATCACATCTCCGTTGTAATAGTGGACCTGCAGCTGATAGTCAGCTATCCACTTGTGCTCCCGCCAGGTTTCACTGGCGTGTTTCACATCAGGCGTACTTCACGTCGGAAAAGTGTTAAACTAGCTAAAATGTTTCAAAATGGCATTACAGAGCCAATTTAGGGCTTGTTAAGGGCTTTAATGGACTCTCCCGCCTTTTGGAGGCGGGACGGAGTTGGGAACCCCGCGACCGATTTTGTGAAAATTGCGTGGAGGCGGAATGGAGTCGGGATGGGGTCGGGACCCCCGAATCTGCAACTTTAACCCCCACACGCCTCCAAACCCGACACCACGGGTCATTGAAAATCCAGCCCTTCAGATCAGAATCCCATTCACCCAAACCATCGACGACAACTTGCAATTATATAGCGTAGTAAAACATCCCAAGCAATGTTTGCAGTCGGAGTGCGCGGTCCCTTTAAATTTGCTGCGCGGTGGGCGGCCGGTGCGGGGCCTCCCCACTGGCATGTGGCCGCACGGCCTCGCGCCGTAGGACAATGTTCCCTTTAAGCCCCGCGGCCACTCAGCGCTCTGGAGCTCCTGCTCAGCCGGATCACCGGCTTTTAAATGGGAAAAAGCTCGCATGCGCCGTTTGGAATGGGCCGGACAGCCCCCTTAAAAGGGCTGCGCACCCCACCAAAGACATAATTAAAGGGAACATTGCCTTAGGGGGAACATTGGTCCCAAGGTGCTTCACAGGAGCGATTATCAAACAAAATTTGACACCGAGCCACATAAGGAGATATTAGGACAGGTTGGTCAAAGAGGTAGGTTTTAAGGAGCGTCTTAAAGGAGGAAAGAGAGTTAGAGAGGGGCGGAGAGGTTTAGCGAGGGAAGTCCAGAGCTTAGAACCCAGGCGGCTGAAGGCACGGCCGCCAAAGGTGGAGCGATTAAAATCAGGGATGCGCAAGAGGCCAGAATTGGAGGAGTGCAGAGATCTCGGAGGGTCACGTCTACATCTTCACCATCTGCACCCTCATCGAGATTAACAAATGCTATATGTAGACAATTTACTTGGGAACTCATTCCTTCCCTTTGCTGAACTGCTGTACAAAACGAAAGCAACAACACTCTCTGGGCACACTTGAACTGAAGCGTAATCAAATATTGATGCCCTGAAAGTGATGTGTGTTTTCTTTCATCCATTCATGGGATAAGGGCGTCGCTGGCAAGGCCAGCATTTATTGCCCTTGAGAAGGTGGTGGTGAGCCGCCTTCTTGAACCGCTGCAGTCCGTGTGGTGAAGGTGCTCCCACAGTGCTGTTAGGGAGGGAGTTCCAGGATTTTGACCCAGCGACGATGAAGGAACGGCCGATATATTTCTTGGAGGTGTAAGAGTAAAAAAAATTAATTGTCATAATGTAAGGGCAAATCAGTTGTAATGTTTAAGATTAGTTGAACTGCTTAAAGGACTATAGTAAAGGTCAAAGTATCTCCCGAAGGTATGGAGACAGGGGGATAATTAGATAAAGACCAACTTGCCTAGGCTGCAGTATAGATAATGCAGACACTGCAGAACAAAAATGTGAATCATTGTTTTCTATAAACTAACCTCGAATAGGCGTAAGAATGAAACCTTGCAGCGCAGATGGTTGACCAAAAGCAGAAGTAAAGGATGAGTTTCGCTAACATTGTAAGATTCTAATCAAGTTGTTTTTAGAGACCATAAGGGTCGCTCATGATGTAATAACTGTGCTGATGTTTGTATTTTCTGGCTTCTTGAAGTGTATAAAGAAGCGTGGCTGCCATTATTAAATTGAGAAGCTGGTCATTAGACCGCAGGCTATGACCATTCTCCCAGAGCGCTCTGAATAATAAACTGGAATCTTTTGCTTTAAGACAGTCTCGAGTGAATTAATTTTTCACCAACAGAGGGGAACTTGCAGGTGGTGGCGTTCCCGTGCGCCTGCTGCCCTTGTCCTTCTAGGAGGTAGAAGTCGCAGATTTGGGAGGTGCTGCCGAATAAGCCTTGGTGAGTTGCTGCAGTGCATCTTGTAGATGGTACACACTGCAGCCGCGGTGCGCTGGTGGTAGAGGGAGTGAATGTTTAAGTTTGTGCCTAGTGTTTAGCATCCTAGTACTTCCTTTGGTGGCAATGCATGACTTGCGTGCTGTAGACGGTAACAGCTTCTTCTCGGTGCGGGCTCCATGGCAGGGGTAAGTGAGGTTGCTGTTTGCTGTGTGTTAAGGAGAGGATCTTGTGATTGATAACACCCTTACACCTCCTTGAGTTGGGTCATGAGATGGCCTAGCTACCAGCTCTACCACATCTACAGTGGTGAGGTCTGCTGCCCGCGTACATTCCTGGTGCATCTACGATTGTTTGAGTGGGGTGGCAGGAGGATCTGGATGCATTGCCACCCTGAGAAGAATACTTTCATCCTGACCACCTACAGACTTGCCCCATCTACTGCCACTTCCATACTATGCCAATTGTTCTATTTAACAACGTCAATGAGATCTGCGAAGCACGGAATATTAATATTAATGCATGGAAAATCAAGGGCTGGGTGTAACCGGGATAAATTGGGTTTCCACCTCTCACCTTCCACCTTTGAAAGAAAAAAAAAGACTTGCATTTCTATAGCGCCTTTCACAACAACCGGACGTCCCAAAGCGCTTTACAGACAACGAAGTACTTTTTGAAGTAGGAAACGTGGCAGCCAATTTGCGCACAGCAAGCTCCCACAAACAGCAATGTGATAATGATCAGATCATCTGTTTTAGTGATGTTTGGTTGAGGGATACCAGGGATAACTCTCCTGCTCTTCTTCGAAATAGTGCCATGGTATTTTTTGCGTCCACCTGAGAGAGCAGGTTAACGTCTCATCCAAAAGACGGCACCTCCGACAGTGCAGCACTCCCTCAGCACTGCACTGGGAGTGTCAGCCTGGATTTTTGTGCTCAAGTCTCTTGAGTGGTACTTGAACCCACAACCTTCTTGACTCAGAGGCGAAAGTGCCAACCATTGAGCCACGGCTGAATAATTGACAGGTAAACAGATGGGAAGTCTTACGCAGTTTCTTATTTTGATTCGTTGTGGAAAATAACATATTTATTTAGAAATTGTAGACCAAAAACAATTAATTTTGTTTTAATGAGTTTGTGGCTGTTGCCAGCAGGGTCCCTCGTTAATGTTTCCCATCGCACACAGAGGCGGACTAATAAAAGTGTCGACATTTATTTCAAAGACTGCACACCCTGTTTAGAGGCTACTTATTGCTGTATCATTGAGGGCAGCACACGTGAACTGCTTTCATTATTTTTGGATCACACTGGCTAACTGTTCAAGTATCCCTGCAGCACACTGTAATCGAATACGTTATCCATTAGCCACATGTGGCTAATTGGGAAATGAGTAGTAAATGCCATCATGGCATCTAGGTTAGGCTAGAACTGTATAAAATGTTAGTTAGGCCACAGCTAGAGCACTGTGTGCAGTTCTGGTCACCACATTACAGTAAAGATGTGATTGCACTAGAGAGGGTACAGAGGAGATTTACGAGGATGTTGCCGGGACTGAGGATATTTAGCTATGAGGAAAGATTGGAGTGGCTGGGGTTGTTTTCTTTGGAACAGAGGAGGCTGAGGGGAGATTTAATTGAGGTTTATAAAATTATGAGGGGCCTGGATAGAGTGGATAGGAAGGACCTATTTCCCTCAGCAGAGAGGTCAATAACCAGGGGGCATAAATTTAAAGTAATTGGTGGAAGGATTAGAGGGGAGTTGAGGAGAACTTTTTTCACCCAGAGGGTGGTGGGGGTCTGGAACTCACTGCCTGAAAGGGTGGTAGAGGCAGAAACCCTCATCGCATTTAAAAAGTACTTGGATATGCACTTGAAGTGCCGGAACTGACAGGGCGACGGACCAAGAACTGGAAAGTGGGATTAGGCTGGAGAGATCTTTTTTGGCCGACACAGACAAGATGGGCCGAATGGCCTCCTTCTATGCCGTAAATTTCTATGATTCTATGGGGCAGGTGATCTCAATACACATATTCACATGGCGTATGCATATCTACTTTAAGCTTTTTATGAGTTTGTTGGTAAAATTGTAGATGGAAAGCATAGTGTGCGAGCGTGTTTTGATCGTTGTGTGTGCTTTGTTTCCTTGACTACTGGTTATTGGTTATCTGTAACATGGGTGAAAATGCTGGATTTTGGCACCATGGAGACACCAGCAACATTGTATGGAGAGGGGAGCTGTCATCGTGGTCAACTTGACCAATCGGAATAACTGCTCCAGGTCAGCAGCAGCCCAACAAATAATGAGCCGCTCCAACAGGGCACGTCATGGCAATGGACTAGCAGCATCCAATCACGTTCTGGAGGGAGAGCGAGGGTGGGTCTGGATGGAGTGAGGGGGAGGGTGTGGATGGAGAGCGGGGGAGGGTGTGGATGGAGAGCGGGGGAGGGTGTGGATGGAGAGCGGGGGAGGGTGTGGATGGAGAGCGGGGGAGGGTGTGGATGGAGAGCGGGGGAGGGTGTGGATGGAGAGCGGGGGAGGGTTTGGATGGAGAGCGGGGGAGGGTGTGCACGGAGAGCGGGGGAGGGTTTGGATGGAGAGTGGGGGAGGGTTTGGATGGAGAGCGGGGGAGGGTGTGCACGGAGAGCGGGGGAGGGTGTGGATGGAGAGTGGGGGAGGGTCTCGATGGAGAGCGGGGGAGGGTGTGGATGGAGAGCGGGGGAGGGTGTGGATGGAGAGCGGGGGAGGGTGTGGATGGAGAGTGGGGGAGGGTCTGGATGGAGAGCGGGGGCCGGGTCTGGATGGAGAGCGGGGGAGGGTCTGGATGGAGAGTGGGGGAGGGTGTGGATGGAGAGCGGGGGAGGGTGAGGATGGAGAGCGGGGGAGGGTCTGGATGGAGAGCGGGGGTGGGTGTGGATGGAGAGCGGGGGAGGGTGTGGATGGAGAGCGGGGGAGGGTGTGGATGGAGAGCGGGGGAGGGTGTGGATGGAGAGCGGGGGAGGGTGTGGATGGAGAGCGGGGGAGGGTGTGGATGGAGAGCGGGGGAGGGTGTGGATGGAGAGTGGGGGTGGTTCTGGATGGAGAGCGGGGAGGGTGTGGATGGAGAGCGGGGGAGGGTGTGGATGGAGAGTGGGGGTGGGTCTGGATGGAGAGCGGGGGAGGGTCTGGATGGAGAGCGGGGGAGGGTGTGGATGGAGAGCGGGGGAGGGTGAGGATGGAGAGCGGGGGAGGGTGTGGATGGAGAGCGGGGGAGGGTGTGGATGGAGAGCGGGGGAGGGTGTGGATGGAGAGCGGGGGAGGGTGTGGATGGAGAGCGGGGGAGGGTGTGGATGGAGAGTGGGGGTGGGTCTGGATGGAGAGCGGGGGAGGGTCTGGATGGAGAGCGGGGGAGGGTCTGGATGGAGAGCGGGGGAGGGTCTGGATGGAGAGCGGGGGAGGGTCTGGATGGAGAGCGGGGGAGAGTCAGGATGGAGAGCGGGGGAGGGTCTGGATGGAGAGCGGGGGAGAGTCAGGATGGAGAGCGGGGGAGGGTCTGGATGGAGAGCGGGGGAGGGTCTGGATGGAGAGCGGGGGAGGGTCTGGATGGAGAGCGGGGGAGAGTCAGGATGGAGAGCGGGGGAGGGTCTCGATGGAGAGCGGGGGAGGGTCTGGATGGAGAGCGGGGGAGGGTCTGGATGGAGAGCGGGGGAGGGTCTCGATGGAGAGCGGGGGAGGGTCTGGATGGAGCGAGGGGCGGGGCTCTGACGTATCTTGTTGTACGAGTCAACATTCTGGGCAATCCGATGAAGTGAAAGAAGCTGCATTGAGATGCGCTGTGTCTGAAAATCTCATGCCGGAATTCCAAACTTCGGTGAAAGAGAAGGACGGTAGAGTTTTGCACTGAATGCTGGTCGGTGATTGTGTAACTACCCACAGGAAGGACCTTTGTCTGTATTGTGTGGGAGATGCTTTCCACTAAAAATAGTGCGTGTGGCTGAAACAGTGTTGCCGTGGCCACGCTTGTAGCTGGTCAGCGGTTTCCATTGGCTGTCACTGCGGTAGCCCGCTGGGCGGGCTCAACAAGGTCAATCAAGGGAAAATAGCGTGGGTTGGCCAGAAGTTGATGGAGGCGGGACTGAAACCCGACAAGTGAGAGTCCCGCCTCCAAAAGCTCCCCATTGGCAAAATCCAGCCCAAAGTTTCTCAACCTCCTGTGCTGATGCTACCTCTGCTCGCGGGGGGCGGGGGCGGGGGTGGGGGAAGGTTTCACAGTGTCCTTCGGCACCTCACCTGAGGGGCCACTGTGCATGTGTGAGTCTAACCAGTGCGTGTTCACAGGCTGCTCGACAGAGTGCGCTGCTATATGTTTCCCACAAAGCCTATTTTATGCATGTACCTCTGCAAAGCCAATGACTTACATCGAGATCTTTTACATTGATCTGAAAAGACTCACAACGAAGTCATTGGCTTTCCCTTCCGCCGACCCGCATGAGCTCTGCGGAAAAATATATTAACTGTAGGAGGGGGGAATCATAATAGATTCCCATCTTGTCCTGCCTCAACATCCAGACACAAACCTCTGAGTTCTCCCCAGTGTCCTGGGGCCAATATTTATCCCGCAATATGACCAGAAACTTAACTGGACAAGCCACATAAATACTGTGGCAACAAGAGCAGGTCAGAGGCTGGGTATTCTGCGGCGAGTGTCTCACCTCCTGACTCCCCAAAGCCTTTCCACCATCTACAAGGCACAAGTCAGGAGTGTGATGGAATACTCTCCACTTGCCTGGATGAGTGCAGCTCCAACAACACTCGAGAAGCTCAACACCATCCACGACAAAGCAGCCCGCTTGATTGGTGCCCCATCCACCACCTTAAACATTCAGGGGGAAAAATTCAGTCGCGCCCCGTTTGGGGCGCAAATATCGTCCGGGCGCAAAAATTAGCGCCTGGCGCTAATTATCGCCACTGACTGGAAACTTCACTTTTATCGACCCCTGAGGTGATTGGAGCGCTAAATCAGGCGCTTCACACCTGTCTTAAGGCGCAAAGGCCGAGGAGCGAGGTGCTAACTCAGAGCGCTGGCGAAGCTCATGTGATGTTAGTCAGCAATGGAACACACACTCAATGGCACCGGCCAGTTCTTAAAGGGGATGGTTGATCTTGCTTTCCATCCACATCCTGCTCATTGCAGCCTTGAATCCCGGCCTGGAGAGACCTGCACATCAAATCTGCTGGAAAGAACAATGGAGAGTACCAGGGAAAGAGCTTAGAGTGCAGCCCCCACAGTCTCTTCTAAATCGATACAAGGAATGGCAAATCAAAATGAACCTACAAAGTGCTGCTCAGTACCCAAAACTCCTTCACACAACGTTGAATCTCTCCAGATGTCTCTCTCTCTCTCTCAGAATGCGTAGTTCAAAAATGGCACCAACAATAAAAGGCAGGAAGCGGTCACCTTTAAATAGCGCTCCCCCAGTCCCTTCATGACTGCAGAACACTCCCCTCAACCTGTCGTTGCTAGCGTCAGGCGGTAAGGCAGGGGGCGCCACTCAATATCCGCTCCGGGGCGATACCGGGGCGTTGCACACTCGACTGACGTCACGATCTGCCGGCGCAGGAGATCATGGCGGTAGTGTTTAGCGCCGCCGCAAAATGTCTAGTTAAGTTCGCGAGCGGCGCAAACATCGCTGTGCCCGGGCGCTAGCTGCTTTGCGCCCCATTAGCTCCCTCTTAAGGCGCTAACGGGAGGCGCAACCAACTGAATTTTTCCCCCTCATTCCCTCCACCACCGGCGCACCGTGGCTGCAGTGTGTACCATCGACAAAATGCACTGCAGCAACTCGCCAAGGCTTCTTTGACAGCACCTCCCAAACCCACGACCTCTTCCACCTAGAAGGACAAGGGCAGCAGGCGCATGGGAACACCACCACCTCCAAGTTCCCCTCCAAGTCACACCCCATCCTGACTTAGAAGTATATCGGCCGTTCCTTCATCGTTGCTGGGTCAAAATCCTGGAACTCCCTCCCTAACAGCACTGTGGGAGCACCTTCACCACACGGACTGCAGAGGTTCAAGAAGGCGGCTCACCGCCACCTTCTCAAGGGGCAATTAGGGATGGGCAATAAATGCCGGGCCTCGCCAGCGACGCCCACATCCCATAAATGAATTGTAAAAAAATCAACATCACTAAAAAAACAGATTATCGGGTCATTATCACATTGCTGTTTGTGGGAGCTTGCTGTGTGCAAATTGGCTGCCCCGTTTCCTACCTTACAACATTGCCTGCACCTCAAAAAAAAAAGTACTTCATTGGCTGTAAAGAGCTTTGGGACGTCCGGTGGTTGTGAAAGGCGCTATATAAATGCAAGTCTTTCTTTCCAGCAGGGTCTATTGGATAGCAATCAGGAGCAGGTAACCACGGCTGATTTCCCCTTCTTGAGCCTCCGAGCGCTGAGGTCAATTGTATTGTCGTTATATTTGGTGTATGAGATCCACCCCTGTATTCGGGGGTCATAAAACATGAGGAAGAAAAAAAATCGAGCCACTTCAATTAATTTCAAGGAATTTCTCAAATTATTTCTGACGCACGTTTGATTTCGAGCGATGGTAGAATGAACCCTGCCGGAGTGATTCGATGAAAGTCTCCTCGCTCTGCTGGCTGCCAGGGTCCCGCGTGAAATGGTTTGGGGAAAGTTTCAACCCGGTTGCGAGTTGATGTGACTCCATCGCACAATTCTTGTCTGTAATGTGGCACTAATTGGCACTAAGCTGTCATACTTGCTCAGCGAGGCCACAGAGATGACTGGTATAAGAAATAATAACATTCACATCGGTGCAGGTCAGAATACTGCTAGGTTTTTGAATTAAGACGCAAGATTGGTGCGCGGAGTGTTCTTTGCATCTGGCCGTGTGTGCGACTGACAATCGATGGAAAGGGTGCAAGGAGTTCCATTCTACAGTGCTGACATCCTTCGCCCTGATGAGCACACACATGAACCACACACCATTCAGGCGCACCTCCTAGAAGCTACTTTGACCATTCAGGCATATTACTATTTATGAAGGCTCATAATATTTTCCAAATCTGTCATATATTGGTGATATAGAAACAATCTGATTAGAGATCCGATTTATATTATATCCATTTATATAATAGAGTCATAGAGGAGGCATAATGGCACAGAAGGAGGCCATTCGGCCCATCGAGTCCGTGCCGGCTCTCTGTAGAGCAATCCAGTCAGTCCCATTCCCCCGCTCTATCCCCGTAGCCCTGCAAGTTTATTTCCCTCAAGTGCCTATCCAGTCTCCCCTTGAAAACATGGAGTGTCTCCGCTTCCACCACTTCCGTCGGCAGCGAGTTCCAGGTCCTCACCACTCGCTGCGTAAAAAAGTTTTTCCTCACGTCCCCCCTGTATCTCTTGCCCAAAACCTTAAATCTGTGTCCCCTAGTCCTTGTACCATCAACTAGTGGGAACAGCCTTTCTCTGTCTAGCCTATCCAAACCCGTCATAATCTTGTACACCTTTATCAAATCACCCCTCAACCTCCTTTGCTCTAATGAAAACAAATCCAGCTTCTCCAACCTGTCCTTGTAGCTAAGATCCCCCTTTATGCTTTGGCACCATTTAGTATTTCTATAGTTTGAATATTTGATTGTGCAAATTCTTATAGATAAAAGTCGATACCTTATAATATTAAGCACTACGTTATGTATGGAACACCTTTATTTGTCGGGAAGAATGAAGATGACTAGAATGAATAGACGATGACTCAGCCAATGTTCAATGATGGAGGAACTTATGAATGAAACCTTTTTTAAGCCGACACTTTTCCTATTTGCAAATCAAACAGATCTATGGGTCTTAAAGGGAACTTGCACTTCTTCAAATTTTTACTTTATTTCCAGTTTCTAGAGGAGCTTTCCAATTTACGTCACCAGAGTCCTGGATCTTACTAAACAAAATGGTCAAGCGACTGAGTAACGCTAAAGTTGTCGTTGGAGCTGTGATGTGTCACACTATCTTTACAGTAATACAAGTTTGGGTGTGACTGGGTTTAGTTCTGTGGATTAGACTATGGCCCTGATTTTCTTTTTAATTCATTCATTCCTGGGATGTGGGCGTCGCTGGCAAGGCCCAGCATTTATTGCTCATCCCTAATTGCCCTTGAGAAGGCGGTGGTGAGCCGCCTTCTTGTACAACTGAGCTTGCTCGGATATTTCAGAGGGCAGTTAAGAGTCAACCAACATTGCTGTGGGTCTGGAGTCACATATAGGCCAGACCGGGTGAGGACAGCAGATTTCCTTCCCTAAAGGACATTAGTGAACCAGATGGGTTTTTACGACAATCCGGTAGTTTCATGGTCACCATTACTGACACTGGCTTTTTATTCCAGATTTATTTAATTAACTGAATTTAAATTCCCCAGCTGCCGTGGTGTTATTTAAACTCACACCTCACTGAGATCATTAGTCCAGGCCTCTGGATTACTATCCAGTAACATAACCACTATACTACCGTTCCCAATCATTTTGTGATAGAAGTAACGGTGAGGCTATTGGTGCTCACCGTTATTATGGAGTAATGGTGCCTGCTACTTTGCAAGATTGCAATGCACAGCCCAGCGCTGAACATGGTGCTGACAGGCTGTGAGCTCAGCAGGAGGCCGATATTCGTGCGAGGCTAGCTTTACTTAAAGCTGGCCTGCGCCTCTTAAAGGCAGTCTGCACCTCTTAAAGGTGAGCTGCCTTCTGGTGATTGTAAGGAAATCTCTTAAACTCAATTAAATGATTCCTCGTGATTCAGGTTCGAGCGGATTGTCCAAATGCAAGTTTATTACACAGACACCAATAGCATAATAACTATTACGGTTAAACAATAGACTCAAACAACCTGGTTTCATGCAGACCCGAGGCGATCAAGCTTGGCCTCCGTAGGTGTTGGACTTCCGGCCGTCCCGTGAGCTCTAACTTAAGAAGCTGCTACATGTTCTTTGTATCCCCCTTTAATGTGAGTCATATTACATGATGCCCAGAATGTATATTGAAGTGAGGTTCCTTCTCGTCAAACCTCCTGACTTGACATAATAGCCCTCTTGATGTTAATCAGTTCAACCTGACAGGCTGCCTTAACATTACAATGATGTGGAGATGCCGGTGTTGGACTGGGGTGGACAAAAGTGAGAAGTCGCACAACACCAGGTTATAGTCCAACAGTTTTATTTGAAAACACAAGCTTTCGGAGCTGCTGCCCCTTCGTCAGGTGAAGTGAAGGAATACGAATCGGCAAAGCATATATAGACAGAGAACAATGCCTGTGTAGCGTACAATGTCAGACGACTACAGTTAATCTTTCTGACTGCCTTTTATCACACCTCAGCAGAGAAACAATCAGGTCAGGAAGGCATTATATCAAAGACATAGCAAAATACAGCTAAGACAATGAGGTGGGGTCACAGAGGGTCTAATGTGTCAAACGCAGTCTGTATAAACTTAAAAAATTTTACTTTAAAAAAAAAATGGAAATCACATCTGTGAACAAGCCAACGACGACTCGAGTCTGGATGACTCTATGTCATGTAGCGTGACATGAACCCAAGATCCCGGTTGAGGCCATCCTCATGGGTGCGGAACTTGGCTATCAGTTTCTGCTCGATGATTTTGCGTTGTCGTGTGTCTCGAAGGCCGCCTTGGAGAATGCTTACCCGCAGATCCGAGGCTGAATGTCCTTGACTGCTGAAGTGTTCCCCGACTGGGAGGTAACAATCCTGCCTGGCGATTGTTGCGCGGTGTCTGTTCATACATTGTCTCAGTGTCTGCATGGTCTCGCCGATGTACCATGCTCCGGTGCATCCTTTCCAGCAACGTATGAGGTAGACAACGTTGGCCGAGTCACATGAGTATGTACCATGTACCTGGTGGGTAGTGTCCTCACGTGTGATGGTGGTATCTGTCTTGATGATCTGGCATGTCTTGCAGAGGTTGCCGTGGCAGGGTTGTGTGGTGTCGTGGTCGCTGTTCTCCTGAAAGCTGGGTAATTTGCTGCGAACGATGGTACTTTTGAGGTTAGGCGGCTGTTTGAAGGCGAGTAGTGGAGGCGTGGGGATGGCCTTAGCGAGGTGTTCGTCGTCATCGATGACATGTTGAAGGCTGCGAAGAACATGGCGTAGTTTCTCCGCTTTGCCGATTTGTATTCCTTCACTTCACCTGACGAAGGGGCAGCAGCTCCGAAAGCTTGTGATTTCAAATAAAACTGTTGGACTATACGATAGCAAAATACTGCAGATGCTGGAAATCCGAAATAACAACAGAAAACGCTGGAAAAACTCAGCAGGCAAGGCAGCATCCGTGGAGAGAGAAACAGAGTTAACGTTTCAGGTCGATGACCTTTCGTCAGAACTGGAAACAGCCGGAAATCAAATAGATTTAAGGCAAGGATAAAGCTGGGAAAAGGGGGAGGGGATGAAAGAACAAAAGGAGAGATTAAGAGACATTAAGAGACAGTAAGAGAATTTCAAGGCAAGAGGTGGTGTTAATGTGACAGGTTAAGGCTGAAAGAAGTGTGAAATGCACTGGCAGAATGAAGGACAGCTGCCAGCTTCTAGGACTATAACCTGGTGTTGTGCGACTTCTCACTTTTAACATTACAAAAGGAACAAGATGACCTAGACAGTCCCAGATAGTTAATGTGACACTGCTTGGGTGCTTCCATTGTTCTGGCCAATACCTGATACTCGCACCTCACATGGGATGTAGCCAACATGTCTGCCAGTTGCTACTTCCATTGTCCCGACTAATCTCCAATATTAGCAAATCCTAATCAGACATTGGCCTAGAGATATGATGGGACACCTGACACAGACGCAAGTTCTAACAGTGATCAAAAATGTTAAAACTGCTTTAGCACAAACTCAAATGGTTCAACAAGCCAGGGAAAGAGCTCCTAGGATCTCGGACACAGCACTCGAGGACCTTTTGTGCAGGGGGTGAACACTCGAAGAGAGGTCCTCTACCCACAGGGGGCTAGGAGGCCCTCCAGGAACACTGTGAGAAGGATGTGGGACCAGATCGCCGAGGCGGTCACTGACAGCAGTGTCGCCCCCAAGAAGTGGCTCCAGTGCCCAGAGAAGTTTAATGACCTCAGGCGAGTGGTCAAGGTCAGTGAATGCATCTGCAAAAGCCGTCTCCTACCAACTGCACCACTAGCCTCACACACTGCTCAAGGCACGACCCCCCATCACTCATCTACCAACAATCTGTACCAAACACGAGACACACCTCACATTCCTAGCTTCACCTCACCCTCACACACTCATCACTGCTGCACGCCTCACACCCACATCTCACAGCTCAAACACCCTGTCAGTAATTCAACCATGGTAGGCACATCACCCAAACACATTGCACCACACTCACTGACACACACATCACCCAAACACATTGCACCACACTCACTGACACACACATCACCCAAACACATTGCTCCACACTCACTGACACACACATCACCCAAACACATTGCACCACACTCACTGACACACACATCACCCAAACACATTGCTCCACACTCACTGACACACATCACCCAAACACATTGCTCCCACACTCACTGACACACACATCACCCAAACACATTGCACCACACTCACTGACACACACTCACCCAAACACATTGCACCACACTCGACTGACACACACATCACCCAAACACATTGCTCCACACTCACTGACACACATCACCCAAACACATTGCACCACACTCACTGACACACATCACCCAAACACATTGCACCACACTCAATGACACACATCACCCAAACACATTGCACCACACTCACTGACACACATCACCCAAACACATTGCACCACACTCACTGACACACATCACCCAAACACACTGCATCACTCTCACTGACACACACATCACCCAAACACATTGCACCACACTCACTGACACACATCACCCAAACACATTGCACCACACTCACTGACACACTTCACCCAAACACATTGCACCACACTCACTGACACACTTCACCCAAATACATTGCACCACAATCACTGACACACTTCACCCAAACACATTGCACCACACTCACTGACACACATCACCCAAACACATTGCTCCACACTCACTGACACGTTCCCATTCTCTTGCAGGAACAGGTGGCGCATAACCGGCAGCAGCAGTCCTTAGCTGGCGGGGGACAGGCTCGCCTACATCACCTCACCCCCTTGGAGGAGACAGTGCTGGCCATTCTTGGCAGGGGCATGGCTGGTCCCATGGCCAGCGGCGGGGCTGAATGAATACAAGATGCCGGTATCCTCATACATTATCCGTCCCTCTCACATCCCACTTCCCCCCTCATCCCACAATCTCTTCTGATTTACAAACTGCACTTGGTGTAAGCATGCTTTGCCCCCCCCTCCCTGCACCACAACCCTAACCTTGTGCTTTTCTCATTTCAGACACCCAAGAAAATGCAGCCTGCCCAGCCAGTGGGTCAACAAGTAGAGAGGAGAGTGAAGCCGAGGGAGAAACACTGTCACTTGATTTCACTCTCATCAGCCAGCCCAGACTGCTGCCACCCATGCCGAGGTGGTGCAGTCCAAAGCTAGGCCTTCTCGGCCCAGAGCTCCTCAAGGTCATCCTGCAAGGCCATCTGCAGTGTCCCTCACTGAAATTCAGCAGCCTTCCACCAGCCATGCTGCAGCCACTGGGGTAGCACTGTGTAGGACCACTAGGATAGGCAAAGGCACATGCAAGACAGTCACTAAGGCAATGCACAAGGATGATTAGTTGATTTTTTTGATGTAATATTGAATGCATATACGGATAAAGTTGGATTAGAAAGTTTGCTTTGTGGTGGCTTTTATTTCAGCATTGTGGCCAAGAGGAAGCTGTGATGGTCAGTAACAGCGGGAAGGTAAGGTGTGGGACTAAGGTTAAATGGGGAATTGGGGTTGTGTTCACTGGTACCGTAGGCGAATGATTCGATCCCGGATATCCCGGCCAGAAAGGGTTGTCTGGGTTGCCTCCTTCCTTCTGCTTCTTCCTCCTCCTCTTCCGCTTCCTCCTCTTCTGCTTCCTCCTCTTCTGCTTCTTCCTCTTCCTCCTCCTTCTCTTCCTCCTCCTCCTCCCTCTGTGACCAGCTTGCCCCCTTTGCTGCCTCTGCTCCATCGCCACGTCATGCTGCAGCCCAAGGGGGACTGCAACCATGACTGGGAGAAAGTGGCGTTCTCAGAGGCCTTCCTTTAAGAACCAAAGCCTTGCAAGCGTCCAGCAGCACTCCCTGCACACTTTAACAACTTTTAAAATCTCTTACACTAAGCCACGACTCAAATAAATAATACAGGAACCAGTTCAAAAGCAAAAAGCAACTTACCTCAAAATTGCGTGTGTCCATTTAAGTAGCGCTGGTTTGGCGGGGGGCGGGAGGGTCCATTGTGCAGCTGAATGTACGTTCTTTGTGCATGCTTTAGCGAGGGCGTGCAGTCGAGCGGCGATGTCCAAAATAGCAGGTTGTGCGTCAAGTCAGCGTTGCGCGCTGATTGAGGTCACCAGCTGCCTCGTTACCATTTTTCTAGCAGACGCAGGCAAGGGCCGGCCTGCCGGCCCGCAAGTCTTTCTTCTTAATCCTGCTCCATCTGAGCTGGAATGGTTAATGCTGACAATGGATGCCTTTAATGAGAGAGCGTTCCGTTCCCCGTGACTAACATCCTTCACTTTGATCAGCACAGTATTAATGAAAAAAGTCAAGAAAAATAATATAACAATGGGGTTTTTTGGTCTGAAGTTTTTGAAATGAAGATCTCTTAGCTAACGTTACCAAAAAGCCATTTGGTTTATCAAAAGAAAAAGAAAGACTTGCATTTCTACAGCGCCTTTCATGACCACTGGACGTCCCAAAGCGTTTTACAGCCAATGAAGTACTTTTTGAAGCGGAGTCACTGTTGTAATGTAGGAAACGTGGCAGCCAGTTTGCGCACAGCAAGCTCCCACAAACAGCAATGTGATAATGACCAGATAATCTGTTTTTAGTGATGTTGATTGAGGGATAAATATTGACCCCAGGGATAACTCCCCTGCTCTTCTTCGAAATAGTGCCATGGGATCTTTTACATTCACCTGAGAGAACAGACGGGGCCTCGGTTGAACGTCTCATCTGAAAAGACGGCACCTCCGACAGTGCAGCACTCCCTCAGTACTGCACTGGAGTATCAGCCTAGAGTTTTGTGCTCAAGTCTCTGGAGTGGGACTTGAACCCACAACCTTCTGACTCCAGAGACGAGAGAGCCGCCCACTGAGCCACAGCCGACACTTCGAAACTACTTCATTGGCTGTAAAGCGCTTTGGGACATCCTGAGGTCATGAAAGGCGCTGGAGAAATGCAAGAAATTCTCCAAAAAATGCTGCTTTTGCAGGTCACGTTCTCATTCCTACATTTGTATGTACTAATTGATTGCAGTATCCTGTAGGAGTTTAAGGTGCCCCAAATACATTCAAGTTAGTGGAAGACTATATGGGGGGAACATTTATCAGGAAAAGAAGCAGTTACTGAAAGTATTAAGGGGAGGTTCGCAGTAACATACAACCCTTAACTAAGCTGCATATGTTTTTATTTGAGTTCAGTTTCAGTTTGGTGCATTTTAATGATTGTTATTTCACAGTGCTATGAGATAAAATGAGATAATGATTTCCAGTCAAAGTAGGGAGGTGCCATGCCAGTTACACAACTGAGGAGCTCGGTGATAGGGAAACATTTTCACGCGGAATCTGTGTCTCCACTACAACAACATAACAGACGCACTTAGAAAGAGCAGCGAGCTGTGTTTTTTTTTGTCTGCTAGCCTACATTAATCATGGAGCAGTATCATTATTTCTGACAGCGTTTTCATAGCTCGCCTAACTTTGAAAACTGACAGCTTTTCAACTCCACTATCGAGAGGCACAGCAGAGCCGACACAAAGTGCTTGTAGTGTCATCGGTGCGTGCCGAGGGAGTCAGGTAGGCGTCGCGCGCGCGAGGCAAGTTCCCAATCATTATAATGGAAAAGAGAGGTTTGTGTGGGGGAGCGCTTTACTTCAAAAGAAATAATGAAGCGTCAGACAATGTATTACAAAATTTCCTTGCTTCTCTGATACAACTCCGGCAAATTGAGATCATTCGTTTGCATCGACGGCACTGTCTCTCTTTCGCCACATTCCGCCCTCAGTTTATTTTTAGTTTCCTTCATCTCCCCCTCCGAGTTGACTTTACCTGACGAAGGGGCAGCAGCTCCGAAAGCTCGTGATTTCAAATAAAACTGTTGGACTATAACCTGGTGTTGTGCGACTTCTCATTTTTGTCCACCCCAGTCCAACACCGGCATCTCCACATCATGACCTAGTTCTCCATACTGCAATAGTGGCAAATTGGCACTAATGGGGGTGTCGATTTTCAACTGTTCCCTCCGGGCAGGAAATTGAGGGGCAGCGGGTCAGTGACCATCTTAAGGCTTGTCCAATTTTCCTTGACTTTGATGGGAAGGAAAATCGGCAGGGTGGGTGGGTGCAAAAAAAAAACGCGCGTCCGACCAATGCTGCCCATTTCCCGCCCGGACGGAAACAGTTAAAACCAACCTCCTTATATCAGAGTGTGACGCTCAGTCAAAGCCCAGCATCCTGTTCTTTAGGGCAGCGTTGTGTCAATGTAATAATAATAAGGTTAACCTGAGTTACGACCATCCCACTCACCTATTTACTAAGTAAACATTTCTATACGATTTGTGGTCAAGAACAGCAACAATTTGCATTTATATAGCACCTTTAACATAGTAAAATCTCCCAAGGTGCTTCACAGGAGCGTTAACAAACTAAATTTGACACCGAGCCACTTAAGGAGAAATTAGGGCAGGTGACCAAAAGCTTGGTCAAAGAGGCAGGTTTTAAGGAGCGTCTTAAATGAGGAAAGAGAGGCGGAGAGGTTTAGGGAGGGAATTCCAGAGCTGAGGGCCCAGGCAGCTGAAGGCACGGCCACCAATGGTGGAGCGATTATAATCAGGGATGCTCAAGAGGCCAGAATTGGAGGAGCGCAGATATCTCGGGAGTGGTGGGGCTGAAGGAGATTACAGAGATAGGGAGGGGCGAGACCATGGAGGGATTTGAAAACAAGGATGAGAATTTTGAAATCGAGGCGTTGCTTAACCGGGAGCCAATGTAGGTCAGCGAGCACAGGGGGTGATGGGCGAACGGGACTTGGTGCGAGTTAGGACATGGGCAGCAGAGTTTTGGATGACCTCAAGTTTACGGAGGCCAGCCAGGAGTGTTTTGGAATAGTCAAGTCTAGAGATAATAAAGGCATGGATGAGGGTTTCAGCAGCAGATGAGCTGAGGCAAGGGCGGAGACGGGCGATGTTAGGGAGGTGGAAATAGGCGGACCTAAAACCTTGCCTTCTGTCCAAATTCACAGTCAAGGTACAAGACCGCTATATATCATTTGTGCGGCCTTCAACCATAAGGATTATTACTCTTTTAAATACTTTAAGTAGTATCGAGTAGAATTTCTGTTGGGGCTTCTCAGCACTCTCACGGTAACTTTGCCAGAAGGTTGGAGGAAGCTCTGGAGAAACGCACAAAGTGGCTGTTTGCATCGTATCAGGACAAAGCAGCCCGTTTGATCGGCACCCCATCCACCACCTTAAACATTCACTCCCTCCACCACCGGCGCACCGTGGCTGCAGTGTGTACCATCTAGAAGATGCACTGCAGCAACTCGCCAAGGCTTCTTCGGCAGCACCTTCCAAACCCGCGACCTCTTCCACCTAGAAGGACAAGGGCAGCAGGCGCATGGGAACACCACCACCTCCAAGTTCCCCTCCAAGTCACACACCATCCAGACTTGGAAATATATCGGGCTGTTCCTTCATCGTCGCTGGATCAAAATCCTGGAACTCCCTCCCTAACCGCACTGTGGGAGCACCTTCACCACACGGACTGCAGCTGTTCATGAAGGCGGCTCACCACCACCTTCTCAAGGGCAATTAGGGATGGGCAATAAATGCTGGCCTTGCCAGCGACGCCCAGATCCCATAAAAATGAATAATCTCCGGTGTTTTGGCTGCTCTACCGCTACTGTGGGAGATCAGGAAAGAGGGAGATCAGGGGAACCCCCTTGGAAATTACCGGTGCGCGACTCGGTACAGATCAATTGAATGTCCAGCTTCTACTTTTTTGTCTTCTTTCCCACCACACATTTGTGGGGCCACACTGAGAAGATCCTGAGTGGGATGTTAGTTTAAAATTGCGAGTTGGTGCAACAAAGCATTTGAGATCCAGAATTTGGAGAGTACATCCGATACGCCAACGTTCTAAAATACACGTCAAATTGCGGTAGACTTGACAGCTAGCCGTAAACCTTCCCGCCCCAAATTAGTACGTACATGCAATCTAACGGATAATGACAGCCAAAGCTGTTGTCCCAGAAATTCCGCCGCTTACATCAAAAATTGCACCTGACTTAAGTTGAGCTTGTAGAAAGGATGGCTAAGTTACCGGCATGGCTTGTCAAACCAAGAACTGGGTGAGTTCCCAGGCTTTATGAGTGTTCGCAAAACCTATCCTCAGCTGTGCAACTGAGAAAGGATTCTGCAAGCTCCCTTTCAGCAGTTACAGGCAGGGGGAATCTTTTGCTGCCTACTCTTCTGTCAAGGAACCTTTACCATGGGGTTAACATAAAAACATAAGAACATAAGAAATAGGAGCAGGAGTCAGCCATTTGTCCCCTCGAGCCTGCTCCGCCATTCAATAAGATCATGGCTGATCTTCTACCTCATCTCCACTTTCCTGCGCTATCCCCATATCCCTTGATTCCCTTAATATTCAAAAATCTATTGATCTCTGCCTTGAATATACTCAACGACTGAGCCTTCACAGCCCTCTGGGGTAGAGAATTCCAAAGATTCACCACCCTCTGAGTGAAGAAATTTTCCTCATCTCAGTCCTAAATGGCCGACCCCTTATTCTGAGACTGTGACCCCCGGTTCTAGACTCCCTACGGGTTCACTACAGACATGCTCGTGTATGACCTTATGATGGAGGCAGAACGGAAGTATGAGGAAGATAGAATGAGAGAGGAATGTAGGATAAAGCTACACCAAAGAGGACCAGCTAAGGGGTACCCTTCCGCCAGAATCTACAGGTCACAACACTCCCTCAGTGATGTCTCAGAAGAGGTCTGCTTAAGGAGGCAACAGTTCAGCAGGTAGGCATAGAGCGAACTCTGTTTTCCATTGCAAACCGACCTCTACACATCTTATCCAGGGCACAAAACAAAGAACATCACAACTTCATATCACAAAGTGGTTTTACTCTGCACACATATATTTACAGATACTTTCTATCACCACGCTGCCTGCCCCAGCTGCCTCTGTGCTGTTCTTGATCCTACCTTGGTGCTGAGGTGATAACGGAGGGCCAGTGACGCCAGTGGTGCTTGGCTGTGCTGTGGCCTCAAGACATCTAGACGAGCAGGTGTCTGAAGGGGCTGGTGGGAAGCTCACATGAGCTGCCATTAGGAGAGGGAATGGTATTGTGAAGGCAAAGTCTAGTCACGCGATTGGATCTTGGATCTCGGTGTCCACTTATCAGCAGGAGGACAGACCTGATGGCATCAGTCAGGGCTTGCAGACCCTGAGAGATAGTTCCCCGTAAGCTCTCAGAAGCCCCTTTCAATCGGTTTCTCCAAATGGTCCCCAAAGGCTTGACGGCAAATGTGCAAAGCAACCGCTTTGAATGCACTGACTAGTCTGAAGGCCTCTCTGTGAAGGAGAATGGATGCAGATGTTCGTGATGCCACCACCTCCTCTTGGTAGCACTTCAATGTGTCAAATCCTTCTTGGGTATTGGCACTGAGGATGGGGTTGGACTTTGCCATCTGTCTCCGGTCCTCCAAGATAGTCCTCAGTGTCACCATGTAAGTGTGATGCTCACCCAACAATCTCCTTTTTAGAACAGAACCCCAGATATCTGATTCCGCAGGCTTGGGAGCTAGGGATTGACTTCAATGGAGCCTCTGCTTCCCACTGTCAGATCGAACTTTCACCTTTGACTCCTCTGGCACTGTGAGGGTAATGAATGAAGGAGCCCCACACATATAAAGGCGCTGCAAGGAAAGGTTAGGGGAGCAGGTAGCTTACCTTTGCTGCTCTGGTGAGGTATTTAGCTTCTTCCTGCACTGAAAATGAGATCTGGGCTTCAAGAGGGTGGCACTCACTCGCATAGCCACCTCCCTCCACAAAATGCATGTCATATCATTGGTGGGTCATTGACCCCTGACCCCATACTTTACGCTCCATATCTCCATTACAAGGTCATGGAGGTCCGGCTCTGTGACGTTTGCTGACCTGTCTGCTATCTTTGTCACTCAAGTTGCCTGCTTCCTCCAATGCGTTGCCCCTATAAGCAGCAACCGGTGTTATATCCTGCTGCTGCGCCATGCCTCTCCTCCAGGTATTTTCCAGCCATTGCTCAGTGGGTGGCACTCTCACCTTCTCATTGAAACGTATAAAATTCTGACAGGGCTAGACAGACTGGATGCAGGGAGGATGTTTCCCTTGGCTGGAGGCCCCAGAACGAGGGGTCACAGACTCAGGATACGGGGTAGGACATTTAGGACTGAGATGAGGAGAAATTTCTTTACTCAGAGGGTGGTGAATCTGTGGAATTCTCTACCACAGAAGGCTGTGGAGGCCAAGTCGCTGAATATATTTAGGAAGCGGGATCTTGGTTTCATGTCACGCTACATGACGTAGAGTCATCCGGACTCGAGTCGTCGTTGGCTTGTTCACAGATGTGATTTCCAGTTTTAAAAAAAAGTAAAAAGCTTAACCATACAGACTGCAGCATTTGACACGTTGGACCCCCTGTGACCCCACCTCATTGTCTTAGCTGTACTCTGCTGTGTCTTTGATGTAATGCCTTCCTGACTGACCTGATTGTCTCTCTGCCGAGGTGTGATGGAGGGCAGTCAGAAAGATTAACTGTAGTCGTCTGACATTGTACGCTACACATTGTTCTCTGTCTATATATGGTTTGCTGATTTGTATTCCCTCACTTTACCTGATGAAGGAGCAGCGCTCCGAAAGCTCGTGATTTCAAATGAAACTGTTGGACTATAACCTGGTGTTGTGCGACTTCTCATATTTAGGAAGGAGATAGATAGATTTCTAGACACAAAAGGCATCAAAGGGTATGGGGAGAGAGCGGGAATATGGTATTGAGATAGAGGATCAGCCATAATCATATTGAATGGCAGAGCAGGCTCGAAGGCCCAAATGACCTACTCCTGCTCCTATTTTTCTATGTTTCTATGTCACATGGTTGTGGGTTCAAGCCCTGCTCCAGAGACTTGAGCACATAATCTAGACTGGCGCTGTGCCAGTACTGAGGGAGTGCTGCACTGTTGGAGGTGCCATCTTTCAGATGAGACGTTAAACCGAGGCCCCGTCTGCTCTCTCAGGTGGACATAAAGGATCCCACGGCACAATTTCGAAGAAGAGCAGGGCGAGTTCTCCCCGGTGTCCTGGGCCCAATATTTATCTCTTAAACTGACATCACTAAAACAGATTATCTGGTCTTCTGTTTCATTGTTGTTTGTGGGAGCTTGCTGTGTGTGAATTGGCTGCCGCGTTTCTTACATTAGAACAGTGACTACACTTTAAAAGTAATTAATTGGCTGTAAAGCGCTTTGGACGTCCTGAGGTAATGAACACCACTCTATAAATGCAGGTTCTTTCTTTAAGTATAACTAGAGCATCACTCAGCGGATTGTGAATCTTTGGAATTCTCTACCCCAGAGGGCTGTGGATGCTCAGTCGTTGAGTATATTCAAGTCTGAGAGAGTTGGATTTTTGGACTCTCGGGGAATCAAGAGATCTGGAGATTCGGCAGGAAGGTGGAGTTGAGGTCGAAGATCAGCCACGATCCTATTGAATGGCAGAGCAGGCTCGAGGGGCCGTACGGCCGACTCCTGCTCCTAATTCTTATGTTCTTATCACAGATATTTTCACTGTTTTCCTGTGTTTAGGTACAAGCCTTTGTGAGATATCACCTTTGCCTCACAAACACAGCTGCTGAATGAGTCACGTGCAGAGTTCCTGGGTGACTAATGTTTGGACGGAGTGGGCTGGAGAGTCTGATTTCTGTTAACATTGAAAAAAAAACATTGAAAAATAGGTTTAGAAGGTGCCCTGTGGTGAAGTCACATTTTGGAAGTAACCAGTGGACTTCCTGCATAATTTTATAATGGGCCGTATTTTGCGACCCCTACGGGTCCGTACGAGGTGTGTGTGCGCCCGTCGGGGCCGCGCAGGTTCCGGGTTTAGGCGCGCGAAGCACGTGAGCTAAAACCCGGAACTTGCGATCTGTCAAGAATGCTCTTGACAGCTTGCGAACCGCCTGCGCCCCTGAGACACGAGGACCTCTGCCCGCGGGTAGCCGGAGAGGCCCAGGATCGCGAGTCTCCGTACCTCCCGGACCAACAGGTACATTCGTAGATTTTTTTTACAGGTTGGAAGCCTCCGACCGCAAATTTTGGGCCATTGTGGCGTCAGATCTGATTGCAATTGTACTGCACGGTGCGTGTGAACCCGTCCAGGAGCCCGTGTCGGTCAGTGACTCAGAGAGGTGACTGGGTGAACGGGACTCGGTGCGAGCTAGCACACCAGCAGCAGAGTTTCGGATGAGCCCAACTTTACGAGGTGAGAGGCCGGGCCAGGAGAGTGTTGGAACAGTCGAGTCTACAGGTAACAGCAGCTAATTACACCAATTGTGGACATTGATGTTTGCTGTTTCCAGGCAATTCCAACCTCTGGCTCGTATATAAGAATTTTGCTTGTGGAGATTTGAAATCATTAGTAATAATTGGCAACCTGCTGACCAGTTTTCCCAATCAATACCGCGTGTGGTGCTGTGTGCCGCAGGATTTTGAACAGGTCCGCTCTCGTTATTATGATGTTCCGATTTTTAGAATTCGTACTCTGTAATTGGGAGCAGCTACAGATGCCTCATGTTTTGAGGAGAGATTTTGTATAACCACTGCTACACAGATGTATATCAGTTGGGAGGCGCTGGGGCTCAACTGGGGCACCTCACCTCTATCGGTACTGAGACCCGGTTGCCAAGTGCGTCGCACAAACGGAGCTACAGGACGAGGGATGTCCAAGTGTGATCCAGTCCGTGCTAAACTAGCTGACCTCAGCAGAAAAAAACGAAAGGGAGACTTGCATTTCTACAGCACCTTTCACGACCACCGGACGTCCCGAAGCGCTTTACAGCCAATGAAGCACTTTTTGAAGTGTAGCCACTGTTGTAATGTAGGAAACAATGACTACACTTCAAAAAGAACTTCATTGAGGAGGCACCTGAGATGCTAAATATGGCCTCAGCATGAGAGAGAGGTTAGGGAGAGGACACATTAACCAAACGGTCTCATATAAGAACATAAGAATTAGGAGCAGGAGTCGGCCGTACGGCCCCTCGAGCCTGCTCCGCCATTCAATAAGATCATGGCTGATCATCGACCTCAACTCCACTTTCCCGCCCGGCCTCCATATCCCTTGATTCCCCTAGAGTCCCAAAATCTATCGATCTCAGCCTTGAATATACTCAACGATTCAGCATCCACAGCCCTCTGGGGTAGAGAATTCGAAAGGTTCACAACCCTCTGAGTGAAGAAATTTCTCCTCATCTCAGTCCTAAACCCTTATCCTGGGACTATGCCCCCTAGTTCCAGACCCTCTCAGCATCTACCCTGTCAATCGCGCTAAGAATTTTATACGTTTGAATGAATCACCTCTCATTCTTCTAATCTCCAGAGAGTATAGGCCCAATCTACTCAATCTCTCCTCATAGGACAGCCCTCTCATCCCAGGGATCAATCGAGTGAACCTTCGTTGCATCCTTTCTAATGCAAGTGTGTCAGCCGTGGCTCAGTGGGTAGCACACTTTGCTTTCTGAGTCTAGAAGGTTGTGGGTTCAAGTCCCATTTTGGAGACTTGAGCACATAAATCTCGGCTGACACTCCGAGGCAGTGCTGCACTACCGGAGGTGCTGTCTTTTGGAAGAGATGTTAAACCGAGGTCCCATCTGCTCTCTCAGGTGGATGTAAAAGATCCCATGGCAATATTTTGAAGAAGAGCAGGGGATTTATCCCCAGTGTCCTGTCCAATATTTATCCCTCAATCAACATCACTAAAAACAGATTATCTGGTCATTATCACATTGCTGTTTGTGGGAGCTTGCTGTGCGCAAATTGGCTGCCGCGTTTTCTACATTACAACAGTGACTACACGTCAAAAAGTGCTTCATTGGCTGTAAAGCGCTTTGGGGATGTTCGGTGGTTGTGAAAGGCGCTATAGAAATGCAAGTCTTTCTTTTTTTCCCCAAGTATATCCTTCCTCAGATAAGGAGACCAAAACTGTGCACAGTACTCCAGGTGTGGTCTCACAAAGCCCTATATAATTGCAGCAAGACTTCCTTACTCTTATACTCCAACCCCCTTGCAATAAAGGCTAACATACCATTTGCCTTCCTGATTGCTTGCTGTACCTCACTCCTGGTCACTATCCAGTAACACCGTGTTTATTTGTGTGTGCATAGATATTGGGTGATAACAGCATGTTGGAATAGCCCGACACTATCAATCTGGCTCACATATCAGAAACGGTCGTTTGTGCAAAATATTGGAGGACCTGAGGAACATGAGAACATAAGAACATAATAAATAGGAGCAGGAATAGGCCACTTGGCCCCTCGAGCCTGCTCTGCCATTCAATAAGATTATGGCTGATCTTGGGCTCAAAGCCACTTCCCCTGCCCGCTCCCCATAACCCTTTACTCCTTATCTTGCAAAAATCTGTCTATCTCCACCTTAAATGTATTGAATGACCCAGCCTCCACGGCTCTCTGGGGCAGAGAATTCCACAGATTCACGATTCTCTGAGAGAAGAAATTCCTCCTCATCTTAGTTCTAAAAGGGTGACCCTTTATTCTGAAACTATGCCCCCGAGTTCTAGATTTCCCCACGAGGGGAAACATCCTCCCTGCATCTACCCTGTCAAGCCCCCTCAGTCTCTTATATGTTTCAATAAGATCACCTCTCATTCTTCTAAACTCCAATGAGTGGGGTGGGCTGGGGGGTAGCAGTGTCTGGAGTGGGGTGGGGGGTAGCAGTGTCTGGGGTGGGGTGGGGTGGAGGGTAGCAGTGTCTGGGGTGGGGTGGGGGGTAGCAGTGTCTGGGGTGGGGTGGGGTGGAGGGTAGCAGTGTCTGGGGTGGGGTGGGGGGTAGCAGTGTCTGGGGTGGGGTGGGGTGTAGCAGTGTCTGGGGTGGGGTGGGGGGTAGCAGTGTCTGGGGTGGGGTGGGGTGGGGGGTAGCAGTGTCTGGGGTGGGGTGGGGTGGGGTGTAGCAGTGTCTGGGGTGGGGTGGGGGAGCAGTGTCTGGAGTGGGGTGGGGGGTAGCAGTGTCTGGGGTGGGGTGGGGGTAGCAGTGTCTGGGGTGGGGTGGGGTGGGGGGTAGCAGTGTCTGGGGTGGGGTGGGGGGTAGCAGTGTCTGGGGTGGGGTGGGGTGGGGGGTAGCAGTGTCTGGGGTGGGGTGGGGTGGGGGGTAGCAGTGTCTGGGGTGGGGTGGGGTGGGGGGTAGCAGTGTCTGGGGTGGGGTGGGGTGGGGGGTAGCAGTGTCTGGGGTGGGGTGGGGTGGGGGGTAGCAGTGTCTGGGGTGGGGTGGGGGGTAGCAGTGTCTGGGGTGGGGTGGGGTGGGGGGGTAGCAGTGTCTGGGGTGGGGTGGGGGGTAGCAGTGTCTGGGGTGGGGTGGGGTGGGGTAGCAGTGTCTGGGGTGGGGTGGGGGGTAGCAGTGTCTGGGGTGGGGTGGGGTGGGGGGTAGCATTGTCTGGGGTGGGGTGGGGGGTAGCAGTGTCTGGGGTGGGGTGGGGTGGGGGGTAGCAGTGTCTGGGGTGGGGTGGGGGGTAGCAGTGTCTGGGGTGGAGTGGGGTGGGGGGTAGCAGTGTCTGGGGTGGGGTGGGGTGGGGGGTAGCAGTGTCTGGGGTGGGGTGGGGTGGGGGGTAGCAGTGTCTGGGGTGGGGTGGGGTGGGGGGTAGCAGTGTCTGGGGTGGGGTGGGGGGTAGCAGTGTCTGGGGTGGGGTGGGGTGGGGGATAGCAGTGTCTGGGGTGGGGTGGGGGTAGCAGTGTCTGGGGTGGGGTGGGGGATAGCAGTGTCTGGGGTGGGGTGGGGGGTAGCAGTGTCTGGGGTGGGGTGGGGTGGGGGATAGCAGTGTCTGGGGTGGCGTGGGGGGTAGCAGTGTCTGGGGTGGGGTGGGGGTAGCAGTGTCTGGGGTGGGGTGGGGTGGGGGGTAGCAGTGTCTGGGGTGGGGTGGGGGGTAGCAGTGTCTGGGGTGGGGTGGGGGGTAGCAGTGTCTGGGGTGGGGTGGGGGTTAGGAAGCGGTGGAAAGGGGGGAAGGTAGAAGTGGCTGTGAGGAAAAAAAAGAAAAAAGACTTACATTTATATAGCGGCAGAAAGGGAGCTGAGCGGAGACTTAAAACAAAAAACAAGGAGTGACGTCACAGGACAGCAGGTAGGTGATTGGTTGGAGGCGGAGGATAAATCGAGCGGGAGGCCCAGAGAGAGCGCAGACCGGAGCAGTGGCGGCAGCGAGGAGCCGGAGTTCCCCCAGCGAAAACAACAAAAGCAACGACTGCAAAACAGCGAAAGTGAGGTCGCAACCAGGGAAGGAGCTGATTGCTGAGTAGCTGGTAAGTGTTGCTAGTTAATAGTCTATTAAGTAAAGGCATGGCAGGGGCAGCTCAGTCCCGTGGAATGCACATCCTGTGCCATGTGGGGACTCCAGGACGCTTCCCGTGTCCTGGACGACCACGTGTGCAGGAAGTGTCGTCAGCTGGAGGAGCTCGAGCTCCGGGGTTTGGAGCTTGAGCAGCAGCTGGCGGCACTGCTGTGCATCTGTGGTGAGGCTGAGAGCTTCGTGGACAGCACGTTTCAGCCCGGCACCTGCCCTTTAACGTGCGTCGCCACGGCTGCAAAAAAATGCCACTCTTACCCTGTCGGAGATATCGTCCGCGATAGGTCAGGGGGCGCAACCAAAGCTGAATTTCGCGGGAGGCGTTAGCGGCGCCCGGGCACTAGGGGACGCACCCGGGGGCGCTAACGGGAGGCGCAAAGCAACCCAGTTTTTCCCCCTTAAAGGTTAAAGCGGCAGGTCTCCTGCCTTCCCTACGGCAATGACTGGAGACATCTTCTGATTAGACTGTACTGACTGAAGCCCAGGCGCTGGCGGGCGGGCAAGGGCCGTCAGAAATTCCGCCGCTCAGCAGTCGCATTCCGTCTACTTCCCACGTGCCCCGGGTGGGAAGGTCAGCCAGCGGTGTGTTCATCAGGCCTCCCTGCGGTCAAAATCGCTGCGGCCTCGTTCTGTCGTGGGCAGGTGGGAATCTGTCGGAAACCAGCTGGCTGTTAAATATCCCCACTTTGGATTCTCCGGTATGTCGCAAGATCCTATTACACAAACTTTGAACCCTTTTTTTTATTAGTTCCAGGGATGTGGGCGTCGCTGGCAAGGCGCAGCATTTATTGCCCATCCCTAATTGCCCCTCGAGAAGGTGGTGGTGAGCCGCCTTCTTGAACCGCTGCAGTCCCGTGTGGTGAAGGTGCTCCCACAGTGCTGTTAGGGAGGGAGTTCCAGGATTTTGACCCAGCGACGATGAAGGAACGGCCGATATATTTCCAAGTCAGGATGGTGTGTGACCTGGAGGGGAACTTGGAGGTGGTGGTGTTCCCAGGCGCCTGCTGCCCTTGTCCTTCTAGGTGGAAGAGGTCGCGGGTTTGGAGGTGCTGCCGAAGAAGCCTTGGCGAGTTGCTGCAGTGCATCCTGTAGATGGTACACACTGCAGCCATGTTGTAGATTAGGCTACAGACCAGGTATCTGGTGGAATTTTTGCTCAAGGGGTGTGGGGAGGAAGGTGGTCAGTTTGACTAGAAGATGATGCTGGAGTCAAACCTGTTAGAAACAAAGGGTGCTGAAAAAAGTGAAGCAAAGGACTGCAAGAAGATTGAAAAGATCGGAGTCTGCAGGGAGAGGAGGTTCTGCCGGGACTATAGGAAAAAATTCAGAGCAGCTATTTGCCCTGAAATTCTCTGGGATTCTTCTGGTTTCTTCCCATAATTGGCCAAACCCCCAGAGAAATGTCATGAACGTATGAAAACGGCCATTGACACTATTTGTCTGAATTTATGGCAGGTGATTGGAAGAATCCCACTGGAATTTTCAGGGAAATTAAAACAAACGAAAGAAAGACTTGCATTTCTATAGCACCTTTCATGACTACCGGACATCCCAAAGTGCTTTACAGCCAATGAGGTACTATTTTGAAGTGTAGTCACTGTTGTAATGTAGGAAACGCAGCAGCCAATTTACACACAGCAAGCTCCCACAAACTGCAATGTGATAATGACCGGATAATCCGTTTTTGTGATATTGATTGAGGGATAAATATTGGCCCCAGGACACCGGGGATTACTCCCCTGCTCTTCTTCCAAATAGTGCCATGGGATCTTGTACGGCCACCTGAGAGGGCAGACAAGGCCTCGGTTTAACATCTCATCTGAAAGACGGCACCTCTGACAGTGCAGCACTCCCTCAGCACTGCACTGAAGCGTCAGCCTAGATTGCTGTGTTCAAGTCTCTGGAGTGGGACTTGAACCCACAACTTTCTGACTCAGATGCGAGGGTGCTACCCACTGAGCCACAGCTGACACATTAAGTTAAGTAAGAAGATCCACTGAAGTGGGGCGGTGTTGTGTCTTTATTATTTTTATATCATCAAGTGAAGATCAATCTTACCAATTGAAGTAAGTGAATCTGATCGTAATTGTGGTTCTGTATGTTCACCTTACTGTGGAATACAGCAGCTTAATAATTCAAATCAGGGCTCCCTTTGCCTAGCAATAACTCAGTCCGCCTTCAGTGAGAGTGAAGAAATACATGTGAAAAAGACAATGGCCCAGATCACAAAGGGTTCAGTGAATGATGCCACTGAATCTGAGGAGTTATGTATGGCAGACCTGAATTTGTGACTGTCAAACTCTCTGGTGATCCCTCCCTCCAGAACGAGTGGGCACTGAAGGAATAGCGTTCACCTCCCCTACGCAGGAACCCAGGTTTACCTGCCTGAAACCAGATCGGATCCAAGCAGCGAACAAGTGGGACATTGATTGGTAGTCTCATTAAGGAAATCAATTGGCCAAGAGCACGGAATTGAAACTATTTCTTGTGCTGTCCAAGGGGAGGTTTGTGCAGCTTCACTTCATTAACTGAATAACACGACAGAGTCGGAGATTCAATTGCCTGTGGGGATGCACAAGGCAAGAAGATAAATAATGATCGAAAGTGACAGAGCCCATTTGATGTTATTGATCCAACTTAAGAGCAACACGAAGCGATATTTGGCGCTTACACCTGGAAACATTATGGGTACGGGAATTCGGGTTTGCCAAATCTCTGCCTTAATGCCAGCAGGTTTTAGAACCTTGCTTATGCACAGTGATGGACTTGTAAATGGGAGAAATTTGACTGGGATTAAGTTTAATGTCTCAGGTTCTCTCATAATGCCTAAATTAGCCCAGAATTATTGCTGCAAAGCAATCCTTGAATAAATAAACTGTCACAGCCAGTCGTTAGCATGCAGTGCAGCACTGCAAAGATGTGTTGCTGTTTCCAGATCAGGAATGCCTTGCGCTTGCGGCTTATTACAGGTGGGGCAGACGGTGGTTGAAGGGGCGGGTGGGTGGGGTGCTTGGGTTGACGTGCGCTCCTTGCGCTGCTTGCGCTTGGCTTCCGCTTGCTCCCGACGAAGAGACTCGAGGTTTTCGGCGCCTTCCCGGATGCTTCTCCTCTACTTTGTGCGGTCTTGGGCCAGGGATTCCCAGGTGTCGGTGGGGATGTTGCACTTTTTCAAGGAGGCTTTGAGGGTGTCCTTGAAGCGTTTCCTCTGCCCACCTGGGGCTCTCCTGCCGTGTCGGAGCTCCGAGTAGAGCACTTGCTTTGGGAGTCTCGTATCGGGCATGCGGACGATGTGACCCGTCCATCGGAGCTGATCGAGCGTGGTCAAAGCTTCGATGCTGGGGATGTTGGCCTGAGCGAGAACACTGACGTTGGTGCGCCTATCCTGCCAATGGATTTGCAGGATCTTGCGGAGGCAGCATTGGTTGTACCTCTCCAGTGCATTGAGGTGCCTGCTGTACATGGTCCATGTCTCTGAGGCATACAGGAGGGCGGGTATCACTACTGCTCTGTAGACCATGAGCTCGACTAAGAAGACTGCAAAGATATTTGCACATCCTAGCAAACTAGCAAAAATAGCCTCAGAAAAGCTGACAACTCAGAAAAAAACGGTGACTCAAAACAGTCCTAAATATAAGTTTATGACCAGAACCATTGCTTTACTGTGACTGGCTACGTTAAATTCCTTTTTTATGACAAGGGTTTGAATGGTAGGAGATTACATTTCTCAAATCCGTCCATTTTTTCTGTTAAAACTGAAACCTTGATGATAAGAAATGCAAACCAGCGGACACCCTCAAAGCCTCCTTGAAAAAGTGCAACATCCCCACCGACACCTGGGAATCCCTGGCCGAAGACCGCACAAAGTGGAGGAGAAGCATCCGGGAAGGCGCCGAACACCTCGAGTCTCTTCGCCGGGAGCAAGCGGAAGCCAAGCACAAGCAGCGCAAACAGCGCACGTCAACCCAAGAATGAGTATCTCCAGCTTTTTCTGTTTTTATTTCAGATTTCCAGCATCTGCAGTATTTTCTTTTTGTATTAGTGTTTAATTCACTGCCACCTCTCATCCAGGAATGCCCACCTTGAAGAAGTTCTGCTCTTCTCTCCAACGGGATTTCCGTTTGTCTCTTTTACCTTGTTCATCTTCATTGCTTTCTGTCTCCCTTCTCGTGTTTGATCAGGTATCTACCAAAACTCGCTTTCACAGCCACATATCTTTCCTCAGCGACTGCCTCCGGCTCCGACTTACTCCACGTGGATTCCAACTGAAATTCCACCCCTCGTGTTTTGGATCCACCCAGGACTACAGATATCTCCAAGATATTCAGCGTTCCTCGAACCACTGCTCTCGCCGTATCCTGAGATCCACGCTGAATGCCATGCGCTGCCACATGAACACTCTCGACCTCTCTCTTCAGCAGCACCGACTCACTCTATCTCAAAGCTGTCCTGGTCCACAGTTCCATTTCATCCTTCGCCTCATCCGGCGCTTTAACAAAAAACTTTTTTTCTTCCTTTCAGGTGTCAAGGATCGCAAGCTACAACAACTCTTGAACACTAACGCCCCTCCGGAACCTTCTTCCCCTTCACTTTCCTCTGACCCCATCCCTTCTCCCAATCTCACCCCTTGCCGCGTTTTCACTATCCTCTCTGACCATCCCCTCTCTGACCCCAAACGATCAGTCCTGAGCAAAGGCCTGAGCTTCATCCCCTTACGCCCCCACCTCAATGAATTTCAAGCTCGGCACGATGCTGAGCTCTTTTTCCGCCGCCTTCGTCTCCGTGCCCACTTCTTTGGCCAGGAGTCTTCCCCCCCGCACAGCTGACCCTTTCTCCCGCTTTCAGAATTCCCGTTCTACCTGGACCCCTCCCTCTGGCTTCTTAACCTCTCTAGATCATTTCATTGCAAACTGCCGGCGTGACATCGGCCGTCTCCATTTCTCTGCTCCCCTCACTCACTCCAAACTACCTCCCTCTGAACTTGCAGCACTCCATTCTCTCAGATCCAACCCCAACATTGTCATTAAACCTGCTGACAAGGGTGATGCTGTTGTTGTTTGGTGAACCGCCCTCTATCTAGCGGAAGCTGAACGCCAACTCTCCGACACCTCCTCCTACCTCCGCCTGGACCATGACCCCACTACCGAACATCAAGCCACTGTTTCCAAGACTGTCACTGACCTCATCTCCTCTGGAGATCTTGCCCCCACGGCCGCCAACCTCATAGTTCCCCACCCCGCACAGCCCGCTTCTAACTCCTTCCCAAGATCCACAAGCAGGACTGCCCTGGTAGACCCATCGTTTCAGCCTGTTCTTGCCCCACGGAACTTATCTCTTCCTATCTCGACTCTATTTTTTCTCCCCTTGTCCAGTCTCTTCCCACCTACATCCGCGACTCTTCCGACGCCCTCTGCCACTTTAACAGTTTCCAGTTTCCTGGCCCCAACCGCCTCCTTTTCACTATGGACGTACAATCCCTCTACACCTCCATTCCCCACCAGGATGGCCTGAGGGCGCTCCGCTTCTTCCTTGAACAGAGGCCCAACCAGTCCCCATCCACCACCACCCTCCTCCGCCTGGCTGAACTTGTTCTCACATTGAACAACTTCTCCTTTGACTCCACTCACTTCCTCCAAATCAAAGGTGTTGCTATGGGAACCCACATGGGTCCTAGCTATGCCTGCCTTTTCGTGGGATATGTGGAACACTCTTTGTTCCAGTCCTACTCAGGTCCCCTCCCTCACCTCTATTTCCGGTACATTGTTGACTGTATCGGTGCCGTCTCCTGCTCTCACCCTGAACTAGAACATTTCATTCACTATGCTTCCAATTTCCACCCTTCCCTCACCTTCACATGGTCCATCTCTGACTCTTCCCTTCCCTTCCTCGACTTCTCCGTCTCCATCTCTGGGGATAGGTTATTGACAAACATTCACTACAAGCCCACTGACTCCCACAGCTACCTGGACTACACTTCCTCCCACCCCGCCTCCTGTAAGGACTCTATTCCCTTCTCCCAGTTTCTCCGTCTCCGTCGCATCTGCTCTGACGATGCCACCTTCCATACCAGTGCTTCCGACATGTCTTCCTTTTTCCTCAACCGAGGATTCCCCTCTACTGTGGTCGACACGGCCCTCGACCGTGTCTGTTCTATCTCCCGCACTTCTGCCCTCACCCCTGCCCCTCCTCCCCGAACCATGATAGGGTTCCCCTTGTCCTCACCTTTCACCCCACCAGCCTCCACATTCAACGGATCATCCTCCGCCATTTCTGCCACCTCCAGCGTGATCCCACCACCAAACACATCTTCCCCTCACCTCCCCTTTCAGCATTCCGCAGGGACCGCTCCCTCCGAGACACCCTAGTCCACTCCTCTACCACCCCCAGCACCCCTTCCCCTTCACCCGGCACCTTCCCGTGCAAGCGCAGGAGATGCAACACCTGCCCTTATACCTCCCCCCTTCCCACTGTCCAGGGCCCCAAACACCCCTTCCAGGTGAAACAGCGATTTACTTGTACTTCTTGTAATTTAGTATACTGTATTCGCTGCTCACGATGTGGTCTCCTCTACATTGGGGAGACCAAATGCAGATTGAGTGATCGCTTTGCAGAACACCTCCGTTCAGTCCGTAAGGGGGACCCCGAGCTTCCGGTTGTCTGTCACTTTAATTCTCCGCTTCACTCCCACTCAGACCTCACCATCCTCGGCCTCTTGCATTGTTCCACTGCAGTTCAATGTAAGCTCGAGGAACAGCACCTCATCTTTTGATTAGGCACTTTACAGCCTTCTGGACTCAACATAGAGTTCAACAATTTCAGACCATAACCTCGGCCCCGATCATATATATATTTTTTCATCCACACTTTTTGTCTGTCTTTTTTTTCTTCTCTCCCACATGGCAGCTGTCTTTCATTCTGCCAGCGCAATTCACACTTCATCCAGAGCCATCCTTTGTTTCTTAACCTGTCCCATTACCATCTCCTTTTGCCTCGAATATCTCTTAATGTCTCTTAACCTCTCCTGCCTTCTATCCTATCACAGACCTTCCCTTTTGTTCTTTCATCCCCTCCCCCTTTTCCCAGCCCCTACACTTGCTTAAAAATCTGTTCCATTTCCTGCTTTTTTCCAGTTTTGACGAAAGGTCATCGACCTGAAACGTTAACTCTGTTTCTCGCTTCACAGATGCTGCCTGGCCTGCTGAGTATCTCCAGCATTTTCTGTTTTTATAACCCCACCCACCCGCCCCTTCAACCACCGTCTGCCCCACCTGTGACAGAGACTGTAGGTCCCGCATTGGACTCATCAGTCACCTGAGAACTCATTTATAACGTGGAAGCAAGTCATCCTCGGTTCCGAGGGACTGCCTAAGAAGAAGAAGAAGAAGACATAAACCTCTTTAAGTTAAACTCTATTTCTGAAGGGGGGTGTGAGCCACGTTCCCTTTAAGCTGCGTAGTCTGTGTTGTATGTCGACTTGAGTGGGTTCATGATCTGTAGTTCTTTCGGGATCTTGCTTGCTTTCTTGCATCTTCCTGACTGACCTGGTTGGATTTGATTGCCGTGATTGTCTCTCTGCCGAGGTGTGATAAAGGGCAGTTAGAAAGATTAACTGTAGTCGTCTGGCATTGTTCTCTGTCTATATATGCTGTGCCCATTTGTATTTCTTCACTGCACCTGACGAAGGAGCAGCCGCTCCGAAAGCTTGTGATTTCAAATAAAGCTGTTGGACTATAACCTGGTGTTGTGCGACTTCTCACATGAGCTGGACAATGGAGGAGAGGTGATGGAGGAGGAATGGAATGGTTGATCATGTCACAGAGAGACTAAGAGAGATGGTTCCGCGAGTCAGTGTCTACCCTTATAATTACCTTAGAGCTGGAGTGCACGGACCAGGATAAAATCCAAGATTTGACCATGCACTTCCACAGCTTCTTCAAGGGGCTCACTGAGGCAAGATCAACAACTTTACGAAATCAATGAAAGGAGTACAAGTGTTTTCCCCCGGAGCTTTCTGGCAATCAGCCTTACAAAAACAGATGATCTGGCCATTATCACGTTGCAGTTTGTGGGAGCTTGCTGTGCGCAAATTGGCTGCCGTGTTTCCCACATTACAACAGTGACAACACTCCAAAAAGTACTTCATTGGCTGTAAAGCCCTTTGGGACGTCCTGAGGTCGTGAAAGGCGCTGTAGGAATGCAAGTCTTTCTTTATATTCTAAGAGAACTGCATGTTTTGAGCTTGAGTTAACTTGTTCGATATCCTATAGAATACTCTTTCCTCTATGTAAGAATTGCAAATTCGTCTCCCAGTAAAGGGCGCCTTCAAAGCAATGGACCAACACAGTGTCCTGCAAAAAGGGATTCATTGATATTCCTTCCATACATCTGTATATCACACATATTACAAGTATTTGGAACAATTAAAATTAATGGGTTTGTTGTACTGACTTTACTTCTCCAGCATGGATTAAGGCCTGGCCTTATAAATCACACCAGTACAGCACGCCACATAAGTATTTGGAAATTTGCAAGCCTTGCTAAACTGCACCCTGTAAAGGCCACCTTGTTTTTGTAGTGAACAATTGTAAGTGCGACTCAAATGCAACTTAATGCACAGACTGACATTTTACATAAGAACATACGAATTAGGAGCAGGAGTCGGCCATTCGTCACCTCGAGCCTGCTCCGCCATTCAATGAGATCACGGCTGATCTGATCTTGGCCTCAACTCCACTTTCCCGCCCGCTCCAAAAAAAATTCCCTTTTCTGAGTGAATGTGTATTGACATTAAAGATGATGGCCCAACGGAAAAATGACTCCCTAAAATGTTTTTTTTAACACCAGGATAATCACCATCCTCTCCGTAAAACAAACTCAAAATGTCGCGGGGGCTGGAAATCCGAAATCACAGCAGAAAATTGATCTAATTGAAACATACAAGATTCTGAGGGGGATTGACAGGGTAGATGCTGAGAGGCTGTTTCCCCCTGGCTGGAGAGTCTAGAACTAGGGGGCATAGTCTCAGGATAAGGGGTCGGCCATTTAAGACTGAGATGAGGAGGAATTTCTTCACTCAGAGGGTGGTGAATCTTTGGAATTCTCTACCCCAGAGGGCTGTGGATGCTGAATCGTTGAGTATATTCAAGGCTGAGATCGATCGATTTTTGGACTCTAGGGGAATCGAGGGATATGGGGATCGGGCGGGAAAGTGGAGTTGAGGCCGATGATCGGCCATAATCTTATTGAATGGCAGGAGCAGGCTCGAGGGGCCGTATGGCCGACTCTTGCTCTTATTTCTTATGTTCTTATGTTCTTAAAATTGCTGGGAACGTTCAGCAGCTCAGGCAGCATCTGCGGAGAGAGACAGAGAAAGAGAGAGAGAGAGAGAGAGAGTTTTCTCTCTCTCCACAGATGCTGCCTGACCTGCTGAACGTTCCCAGCAGTTTTCTGCTGTTATTATCCTCCCTGTGTCGTATAATAGGACTGGGCACCACCAGGGGGCAGCGAAGCCTTACACCTCAATGGTGAGCAGAGTCACAAAGGAACAGTCCTTTGTGGCGCGTTCGCAGATGCTTCACTCCTGTGTCAGGATAAGGGCTCTGTCTGAATGTTTGTTTGTAGTGGCACTGAGACTTCTGAAGGATTTTATTGTTCAGGAAATGTAATAAATGCACAGTCCATTAAAAGAAGATTTCATTGTGGTTTGTGAGGAATCAATACAGCTCATTATCTGATTCCAGTCTGAGTCTGAAATTAAGCATCGTTTTAAACGTCAAGCTCATTTATCCCTTATGCGCTTCAGGTGTCCAGAAACTGATTAAAACTGTATTCAATATTAAGACCGAATATGGAAAGAAGAGAAACTGAAGGTGTAGATTTTCCTAAAGGGACAGTTCACCTTTTGTGTCAGCCATGGCTCAGCCTCTGAGTCAGAAGGTTGTGGGTTTCAAGTCCCACTCCGGAGACTTGAGCACAAAAATCTAGGCTGACTCTCCAGTGCAGTGCTGAGGGAGTGCTGCACTGTCGGAGGTGCCGTCTTTCGGATGAGATGTTAAACCGAGGCCCCGTCTGCTCTCTCAGGTGGACGTAAATGATCCAACGGCACAATTTTGAAGAAGAGTTCTCCCCGATGTCCTAGAAAATATTTATCCCTCACTAAAACAGATGATCTGGTCATTATCACATTGCTGTTTGTGGGAGCTTGCTGTGCGCAGATTGGCTGTCGCGTTTCCTACATTACAACAGTGACTGCACTTCAAAAAGTACTTCATTGGCTGTAAAGCGCTTTGGGACATCCTGAGGTCGTGAAAGGCGCTGTAGAAATGCAAGTCTTTCTTTCATTTGCGTTCTTAGATGCTTATTTTAATTTTGTGTTCTCCGTTTCCCGGCCGGCAGCCAGCCAGGTCGAGAGGCCGGCTGGCTGTAGGGCGGGAAGGCCTGCGCATGAAGGCTGTGCAGCCGGGGAGCGGCGAGGCGGGAGGGAGGGAGGGAGGGAGAGATCGCGGTGGGGCGAAACGTCTGCCGGGGCGGGGGAGAGGGCGGGCGGGGGTTGGGGGGGGGGGGGAGCGGGGGGGGTTCCCTTGCCTTGTAACTGTGGCGGAAGTCCCAGAGAAACGATGTAACTGGTCGTTTACGTCCTTTCTCCCGGGATTCCCACTGAAGTTGCGTTGGACGGTCGGGAGAACCTCAGCACAGATTCCAGCTGAGTAAATAGTAACACTAATGTTCCCGTTAAGCTGCGGGGCCGCGCAGTGGTCTACAGGTCCCGCGCAAGGCTGCTTGGCGGCTTCACAAGAGGAAAAGCCGCACATGTGCGGGAATTTGAACGGGCCATGCAGCCCGTTAAAGGGGCCATGCAGCCCGTTAAAGGGGCCATGCAGCCCGTTAAAGGGGCTGCGCATCCAAAAAAAAATCAAAGCGAACGTTGGTAACTACCACCGTCTACCACCTATATTCATAACCGTTTAGCACTTGTTAATCTTTACCATACATAATGCATGCGAATATGAAATCTACCACGTACAATATTTGCAAATGATAAATTAATATTTTTTTAAATGTCCTTATTATATATAAATATATATAAAGAAAACACAACAGATTTGATACACTGTCAGGATTTTATGTTCTCATAGTCACATCTCATTAATCACAAATGTTCGATTATTGAGGTTACTGGATTAATGAGGCACAGCCCCCTGATCTTTTCCATTCCACGTTTATTTCCAATGCGGCTTTACAGACCCAGCGTCAGGTAATTGTCACGACACTCTCGTTTGTTGCTTGTGTCATTGAGTTTGCCATTGAAAAAATGTCAAAGTCAAAGCCGCACTATCGGAGCAAAAAACTGGATTTAATTAGCGTTCATTGGTATTTTAATAGTTTTTCTGCCGCTGGTTTTGTCAAATTATGGTGAACAGTCGTGCTGCTCTGACTCTGATAAAATATGTATTGGGTAGCACTGCACGCAGACTAAGAGTGGGAATAAAATAGTGCGACTATATAACCACAAGCTTTTATTTATTAATTTCAAACAGAATGAAATAAAAATTTCACTTATCAATCTTATCACGTATTATAATCCAAAAGGAAATTCAGGAGAAACTTCTTTACCCAGGGAGTGGTGAGAATGTGGAACTCGCTACCACAGGGAGTGGTTGAGGTGAATAGCAGAAATGCATTTCAGGGGAAGCTAGATAAGCACATGAGGGGGAAGGGAATAGAAGGATATGTTGATGGGGTGAGATGAAGAGGGGCGGGAGGAGGCTCGTATGGAGCAGAAACACCGGCACGGACCAGTTGGGCCGAATGGCCTGATTCTGTGCTGTAAATACTTTGTAATCTCTGATTTTAATCACTCCACCATTGGCAGCCATGCCTTCAGCTGCCAAGATCCTAACCTCTGGAATTCCCTCCCTAAACCTCTCCACCTCTCTACCTCTCTCTCCTCCTTTAAGATGCTCCTTAAAACCTACTGACATGAATCTTGTCATTCATGTATGAAGTAATACTGGGTGGCCTGTTGGTGGCGCTGTCCAGGGAGAGTATAAATACTCGGGCATGGGCCCAGCTTGCTTAGGACATTCCTCAACAGGAACTAGTGAAGGACACAACTAGATCTCCATGTTGAAAAACAGTTGATTAAAGCTTTGTTTAACGCTTAGACCAAGTGCCTCGTAGTTTTTTTACGTCACCTACCTCTTTGACTAATGTGAGAAGTCGCACAACACCAGGTTATAGTCCAACAGTTTTATTTGAAATCACAAACTTTCGGAGCGCTGCTCCTTCGTCAGGTGAAGGAGCAGCGCTCCGAAAGCTTGTGATTTCAAATAAAGCTGTTGGACTATAACCTGGTGTTGTGCGACTTCTCACATTTGTCCACCCCAGTCCAACACCGGCATCTCCGCATCAAAGATACTTCATGACCTCAATGAAAAGGAAAACCGGGAGAGATGTATGACAGGTTCACTGATTCAATATCGCCCACTTTATACTCTCGCCCAGATTCAAAATCGCCCTCAATGAAAGGGAAATCCAGGATGGAGATTATCTCTTCCGGCTATATCAAGTTTATTCCTTTATGTAGATATTGCATGCATAGAATGACACAGCACAGGACAGAAGGTGGCCATTCGGCCTATCGTGCCTGTGCCGGCTCTTTGGTAGAGCTATCCAATTAATCCCACTCCCCCCTGCTCTTTCCCTACAGCCCTGTAAATTTTTTCCCTTCAAGTATTTATATATTCCTATTTGAAAGTTACTATTGAATCTGCTTCCACCGCCCTTTCAGGCAGCGCATTCCTGATCGCAACAACTCGCTGCATATAAAAGTGTTTCCTCATGTCGCCTCTGGTTCTTTTGCCAATCACCTTAAATCAAAGAGATTTGAAGTTGAGGTAGAGATGAGGCCAGAAGCTGATTTTCTGATCTGAATTAATCTAAACCGGATCAATCCAGATGGATTCGGGAGAACAAAAATTCAGATATGTCCGTTCAAGACATTGTCCAGTGGGACATTTTAGCAGGTTTCAAGGGTCAGCTGTGGCTCAGTGGGCAGCACCCTCACCTCTCTGAGTCAGAGGTTGTGGGTTCGAGTCCCACTCCAGAGTCTTGAGTACAAAAATCTAGGCTGACACTCCAGTGCAGTACTGAGGGAGTGCTGCACTGTCGGAGGTGCCGTCTTTTGGATGAGACGTTAAACCGAGGCCCCCGTCTGCTCTCTCGGGTGGACGTAAAAGATCCCACGGCCACTATTTCGAGGAAGAGCAGGAGAGTTTCTCCCCGGTGTCCTGGGGCCAATATTTATCCCTCAATCAACATCACTAAAAACAGATTATCTGGTCATTATCACATTGCTGTTTGTGGGAGCTTGCTGTGCGCAAATTGGCTGCCGCGTTTCCTACATTACAACAGTGACTACACTTCAAAAAGTACTTCATTGGCTGTAAAGTGCTTTGGGATGTCCTGAGATCGTGAATAGGCGCTATAAAAATCCAAGTCTTTCTTTTCTCTCCTATAACTCAACGAAAACACATTGTGTAAATTTAAACCGCGCCCAAATTTAATGCCTGCAATATTTAATTCGATTATCGTTCACTGGGGACACTAATTTCCTCAGAGGTGAAATGATTAACACCTAGAAGTAATCAATAGAGTTTCAATATACATTCCAGCTTAGTGCAGGCTGAGATCATTTTTGTGCACGTGTAGAATTTATAAATCCTGCCCAAGTCTCGCAATTTCTTCAATCAGGAAGTCGACGTCAGATGGGTTGGTAGCCGGGTTCGAGAAGACCATTCGAAAGAAGTTCACCTTGTCCCCCTGGGGCTGGTACCCAACCATTGATGTTCCCTCCTCCATCATCCGAGCTTTTATCTTTGGTGCTATCTGAATATTGACAAAGAAGGAAGTTAATGATTCAGTATGTCAAATAAAAATTATGTATATAAAATTGTATATAAAATTATGAGGGGCCGAGATAGAGTGGATAGGAAGGACCTATTTCCCTTAGCAGTGAGGTCAATAACCAGGGGGCATAGATTTAAAGTAATTGGTCGAAGGATTAGAGGGGATTTGAGGAGAACTTTTTTCACCCAGAGGATGGTGGGGGTCTGGAACTCACTGCCTGAAAGGGTGGTAGAGGCAGAAACCCTCATCACATTTAAAAAGTACTTGAAGTGCCGTAACCTGCAGGGCTACGGACCAAGTGCTGGAAAGTGGGATTAGGCTGGAGAGCTCTTTGTCTACCGGCACAGACACGATGGGCCGAATGGCCTCCTTCTGTGCCGTAGATTTCTACCATTCTATGAAAAGGGAGATTATTGCTGCCTTGTGATGGCAACTCCGAATCAGTCAGTTCTGGAAGAGCAAAGCGCGGGGCCATGATTTTAACTGCGGGACAGATTTCGGCGGGGGTGGGGGGGACAGTGCTGGGAGTTCCACTGCTCCAAAGATGAGGCCCAGGGTATTTTAAACTTCTGGGCCTCTTTCAAATCGCTAGTCTCGGAGGCTGCCTGCCAACACCTGGAAAGTGGCGGGATGGGCTGCATGGCTGTCTCGCGGGAAATTCCCGCAATGGGTAGCGGGGGTGCTGGCGGGGGAGCGGGGGGGGGGGGGGGCGAGATCACAGCCAGGAGAGGCCTAAGCTTTCCTGGTGGGGGCTCGGAGGAGTAGCCCTGTTCCTTCGGGCCCCCAAAAAGGATAGTAAAACAAGAAAATAATTAATGTTAATAAACCTTTGTTGGGCCTCTTCTGGCCCTGATCTCGGACAGCAACTTTCAGATTTCCGCGCTTAACTGTGCGAGCGCCCTCGCCGGAAGTTGCTGTCCGATTTGTGCGTAACTAACGGTGAACGCCGTTAGCCCCCTCGTTTAGTTCTACCGTAAATTCTGGCCCGTTATCTCATTCATTGCACACTGTCACTGGGGATTTACTCGCTGGCAAAACCTGGAACACCTATTCTGCTTTTCTTCAATCTTTATTCCCTCTAATCTAACCTGAGAAATCAGAAACTGCCATGGGAAAAATCCCAGGTATTTGGAGACTGTGTAAGTTTGTCTATAACTGTTATTTTAATCGGTTGTTTTATCATTTCCAGCTGGTGTGTTAATGCTTTGGATCTTGGGTGTACTTGTTGTTGGCGATATGAGCAGATATTCCTGCGTGTTATGCTCTCTGGCCCTGAAAATTAACTTTTTGCAAGTGTGGAGTCTCATTCCTTCAGATTTTAATTATTGTTGGAGATTTTTAAAAAAGTATCTATTTTTTTAACTTTTACTTGCTGTCTCTTTTGTCTCTCTCTCTCTTAATCCCATCTTTCTCTCCCTCTCTTTATTTTGCTTTCTTTACCTGATTTGACATTGAATTCATCCATTCTAACTTACACTTCCTGGTTCAGACTCTGGCGCTGTTCATTTCACAATACTTCAATCTGATTGGTTAAGGAGACACACATTTGCTTCTTGCCCGGTTCACAGGTGCCAGCTGCCCTGTAGAGGGCGCCGCGCTGTTTGGATCTCCAGCTGACAGCAACCTCCAGTGCCAAAGGTCAGAGGAATGAACTGGGCGAGGGCAAGTCTAAAACCATTCGTTCGCTGGCGACAGTCAACACTGTCCCAATAGAAATTGTGTTATTTGGGAGGAAACGCTCCATTGGACAAGGATTGACAAGGAAAGCGCATCACAAAAAGAGATTAATTGCTGTAAAAATACACCCACTTTATTTTGTAAGAAAATTAGATGTTGAAATTTAGAAATAGTGAAGCTTTAAAATAATCAGCAAATGTAAAAATGCATTACCAAACCATAGAATATTAATCATTTTGGGAGTAACTGACTATATTTTCTCTCGGACTTTTCCCACAACCCTTCCTCAGCTGCAGGTAGAGCTTGGTGTTGGGGTACAGTTTCCCAGCTGGTGACGACTGTCTTAAAGTAGTCACTCTTGTAAAAGATTCAGAGGGAGATCGATGGTGCCCAAGCGAGTATATTTTGTTAATAGATTTAAAAGAACACACAGCAGTCACAGAGTTAAAGCTCAAGAATGGCCCAGTAATTTCAACAAGTTAAAGCGATTAATACAACAGAAATGATGTTACCCGATCCTGTTGGGAGGAGCGTTGAGTCTGGGACTCTCTCCTGTCTCTGCCTCAACATTTGGAAATTTGTGTGATGTTTTATACCTTGCCTTATCTTGTTATTCGCAGCCCGTCAGTCTGGCTATCGCGGGCAATTGATAACTGCCAGATTTAACCGAGGACTCCTCCCTCATCTTGTTACTCGCAACCCGTCAGTCAGGCTATTGTGGGAGATTGAGAGCTGCTACATCTAACCAAGGGCTTCGATAACTGCCAGTTCTAACCAATGTGAGAGGTCGCACAACACCAGGTTAGAGTCCAACAGCTTTATTTGAAATCACAAGCTTTCGGAGCGGCTGCTCCTTCAAATAAAGCTGTTGGACTATAACCTGGTGTTGTGCGACTTCTCACATTGGTCCACCCCAGTCCAACACCGGCATCTCCACATCACAGTTCTAACCAAGCACTCCTTCCCTCGCCTTGTTATTCGCAGCTCGTCAGTCTGGCTATTGTTGGAGATTGAGAGCTGCCCAATCTATCCAAGGACTCCTTGGAAAAGCATGCTGGGATACTTAGTACGTAAAGTATCTAAATAAGCATGTTTAGGCGGTCTAGGCTATATCGTGCACTCTTTGGGCGTGAGCCACGGACAGGGAATGCTGGTAGGCTATTTGATCCATCCGGCCCGTGTTTGACATGGATTTCCAGCAGAGCTCCCGAGGAAGTGATCGGCAGAGCCAACCTTGGCCAATTCCCCCTCCCCCTCCCGCTGTCGTCGACATCAATAACTGAATATGGGCCAGTCATCGAACCGCCAGACTGTTCCCATCATTACTATCGCAGCACGGCCGTGATTTGTGATGGGGGCAAGTGTCGGGGAGGTGGGGAGTCAGGATGTTATAACGTTATTATACATTTTTACAACAAAAATCTCAAGTTAAAAATATTTATTTGAGATTTGGAAATAATCCAATTTTTAACAACCTTATTCAGCATTATGCATCTTGGATTGTTCCCACTGCAGAACCTGTCATAGCTGCAGGTGATTATTCTGCCAGTTCATTCATTAAAAAAAAACATTAAAAGGGGCATCGCAGCCCCATAAAAGTACTAAGTGAGCCATTTCATCTCTTTTTAAACATGCAATGCGGCAATATTGCAAAAACATTAATTGTCTTGGAAAATTATGATAGGCTAGCTACTGGGAAGAGTGCTTTCGTGATCATTTTTTCACAGTTATATTTGTATTTAATGTACACTTACCGGTATAACCACCGGTCGACAGGGCACAGAGTAATTGAATATCACATTAGAATAATCAGCAAGAAGTGTGCAATACACAAATATAATTCTGCGCTTGTCATCGCCGGGCGCATCGCCCCGGCACAAAAATTCCCCTTCGTCCCCTGCAGCAGCGCCGGGCGATGGCAGCGACGGCTGCAGGGGACGCGAGCAGGGCGGCCGGCCGCTAGCTGGTCGCCGTTTAAAGGTGAGGTGGCCGGCCGCCTTTGAAAAAAATTGTCAGGTTTTTAAAAAAACTTCTTTCGTTGCGCCTCGGTACGCCGGGGTCCGCGCCGCGATCGGTCAGCCCGGCACTCTGCTTGAGTGCCGGGCTGATCGCGCGGCACCCCCGCCGCAGAGTTCGCAGTGTGCGGCCCTTCCCTTTAATTCAGGGAAGAGCCCCTGCCATACGGCAGTGCCACGCTTGGCCACTCGTGGCGCTGCTGAGCCGTGCGCCCCGGGTCATGAACTCCCCCCCCCCCCCTCTCGCGCTCCAAGAGGGAAGTGGACCAGTTGATTAACGCTTGATTTAGTGCTCCACCTCCCTCTTGGAGCAAAAAATGGGAATTTCAGAGAGGCTGGAAGAGGTTAGCGCCTGGCGCTAACTTTTCCAGCTTTTCTGATCTAGCGCCCCAAATGGGGCTCGAGGGGAATTTCTAGCCCTACGAGTTTAAAAGAGGATCTCAGGATCGTCTGATGTTGTGATATCTTGAGACACAGCAGATATACACAACAGCACAACATGGCTTCTGGTAAGAACTGTACTGCATATGGCTTTATTATTATATACATCAGTAGTCCACCAGGTGGCTCTATTACATACATCAGAGGAAGAATGGGCGGAAACCTTCAAGAAATGATGCCGTTTATGCCACAGTTCTGGGGTTTCCACTGACCCTCTGCTGTTCCATGTAAGAGGTTCAGGGAAACGTGGGACATGGTTGTGTTTGAAATGTACCTCCCGCTGGATGATTAAACTGGCTCGTGGCCATTGAGAATAACATAAGAACATAAGAACATAAGACGTGGGAGCAGGAGGTGGTCATTCAGCCCCTCGAGCCTGCTCCGCCATTCAATAAGATCATGGCCGATCTTACCTTGGCCTCAATTCCACTTCCCTGCCCGCTCCCCAAAACCCTTGACTCCCTTATCGTTCAAAAATCTGTCTATCTCCACCTTAAATATATTCAATGACCCGGCCTCCACAGCTCTCTGGGGAAGAGAATTCCAAAGACGCAGGCCAGAGTATCCAGCTTGCTCTTGCGTATTGGCAAGTAGTCAACACTTTAGTAAATAACAACACATTGACGCATACCCGATGGAGCTTGGCATCCCGCTCGGCATTTGCAGGCATTCCTCGGAGACTTGGTGGAATGTACCAGAAACACACATTGGTGTGCTCGGGCTGAATGGAAACAGTGAGAAAAAAAAAATAGACACAATGTATGTTATTATTCAAAAGTAGTTCGGGCAATACCACTGATTAATATGTTGTAATTATTTTTCTTGCCATTATGAGGAGTAAAGCTTTGCCAAACTCTACGTCAACAATGTATCAAGCCAAATCTCAAAAGATTGTAACCAAGTTTGAAATTAGAACATAAGAATTAGGAGCAGGAGTCGGCCATACGGCCCCTCGAGCCTGCTCCGCCACTCAATAAGATCATGGCTGATCTTCGACCTCAACTCCACTTTCCTGCCCGATCCCCATATCCCTCGATTCCCCGAGAGTCCAACAATCTATCGATCTCAGCCTTGAAGATGCTCAACGACTGAGCCTCCACAGCCCTTTTTGATAGACAATTCCAAAGATTCGCAACCCTCTGTGGGGGATGAACTTGGTCTTCAGCGAAAGCTCGAAACGGGCGATTGCCAATTGGCAGTCTGTTTTACACCCCGCCTTGAAAGCTTTTATCTGATAATAATGCTGAATGCAAAAGCGGCCATATTGTGTTCCTTGTAATAAAATGGATTCATCAGTGATGACATCCTTTTGTAGACTATCTGAATGGCTCAGGTGTAGAGGGTGAGCTTTGCATTGGGAGCAGTGACTTTTACGGGTTTATTTGATTCAGTGTAAGGTTCCGATTGCACTGGCCGAATACAGTGTTCTCCGACTGTACCAGGGATATATTTTCTTCCACACTCGACATCCTGTATCAGCCGTGGCTCAGTGGGCAGCACCCTCGCCTCGGAGTCAGAAGGTCGTGGGTTCAGTAGTCCCACTCCAGAGACTTGAGCACAAAAATCTAGGCTGACACTCCAGTGCAGTGCTGAGCGAACGCTCCACTGTCAGAGGTGCCGTCTTTCGGATGAGATGTAAAAGATCCTATGGCACTATTTTGAAGAAGAGCAGGGGGAGTTCTCCCCCATGTCCTGGGGCCAATATTTATCCCTCAATCAACATCACTAAAAAACAGATTATCCGGTCATTATCACATTGCTGTTTGTGGGAGCTTGCTGTGTGCCAATTGGCTGCCACGTTTCCCACATTACAACACTTCAAAAAGTACTTCATTGGCTGTAAAACACTTTGGGACATCCGGTGGTCGTGAAAGGCGCTATATAAATGCGCGAGTCTGTCTTTTCCTTTTTGATGATGGAGTATCAGATACAAGGCTTGTTTGCAGTATAGTCTCATGCTCAGTGCGATCTGGGGCAAGCCTCACAACTCATTTAATTTGGTCATTACAGACAAGTCTAATTCCCTATTTATATTGTTGACCAGAGGTTGTAGCCGGCCTGTACAGTCTGACATCTGACGGGTATTTGAGAATAAAAATCAGCTCTATTCAGACCCAAGGGTAGGCTTCCACCTGTTGCCAGTTTCAAGTACACAGCAAAAAAGAAAGACTTGCATTTATATAGCGCCTTTCACAACCACCGGACGTCCCAAAGCGCTTTCCAGCCAATTCAGTACTTTTTGAAGTGTAATCGTTGTTGTAATGCAGGAAACGTGGCAGCCAATTTAAGCACAGCAAGCTCCCACAAACAGCAATGTGATAACGACCAGATAATCTGTTTTTAGAGATGTTGATTGAGGAATAAATGTTGGCCAGGACACCAGATAGAGCCATGGGATCTTTTACGTCCACCTGAGAGAGGCAGATGGAAGCTCGGCTTAACGTCTCATCTTGAGAGACGGCACCTCCGACAGTGCGGCACTCCCTCAGTAATGCACTGGAGCGTCAGCCTAGATTTTTGCGCTCAAATCTCTGGAGTGGGATTTGAACCCACAACCCTCTGACTTGAGGCAAGAGTGCTACCCACTGAGCCACAGGCCAACACAGCAGAATAAATTGGAGAAACTTCTGGCTGAATCCTCACATAATGCCTGTTGCACCTAAGCCATGCTGCTGGCTGCATATTTGGATAATTCCAATGCATTGTACCACCGAATGACGAGTGTCTCACCTCCTGACCCCCCAAAGCCTTTCCAAGGCACAAGTAAGGAGTGTGATGGAATACTCTCCACTTGCCTGGATGAGTGCAGCTCCAACAACACTCAAGAAGCTCGACACCATCCAGGACAAAGCAGCCCACTTGATTGGCACCCCATCCACCACCTTAAACATTCACTCCCTCCACCACCGGCGTACCGTGGCTGCAGTGTGTACCATCTACAAGATTCACTGCAGCAACTCGCCAAGGCTTCTTCGGTAGCACCTCCCAAACCCGCGACCACTTCCACCTAGAAGGACAAGGGCAGCAGGCGCCTGGGAACACCACCACCTCCAAGTTCCCCTCCAAGTCACACACCATCCTGACTTGGAAATATATCGCTGATCCTTCATCATCACTGGGTCAAAATCCTGGAACTCCCTCCCTAACAGCACTGTGGGAGCACCTTCACCACACGGACTGCAGCGGTTCAAGAAGGCGGCTCACCACCACCTTCTCAAGGGCAACTAGGGATGGGCAATAAATGCTGGCCTTGCCAGCGACGCCCACATCCCGTGAACGAATATTAAAAAAACACCATTTATTCATGCCTACAACTGTGCACAAGAATTTCAAGGGGGCAGCGGTAGGAAAAAGCTGAGTGGGAGCCAGGCACATTTTCCATAGAGCGCAATGGAAAGTGTAAGGGACAGTCACTGCGCACACACACACACGCATCCCAGTGGAATTGGTTAAAGCCAATGCTGTGTCTGTAGATGCTGAGAGGTTGTTTCCCCTGGCTGGAGGGTCTAGAACTAGGGGTCACAGTCTCAGAATAAGGGGTCGGCCATTGAAGACTGAGATGAGGAGGAATTTCATCACCCAGAGGGTTGTGAATCTTTGGAATTCTCTATCCCAGAGGGCTGTGGATACTGAGTTTTTGAGTGTATTCAAGGCTGAGATCGATAGATTTTTGGACTCTAGGGGAATCGAGGGATATGGGGATCGGGCGGGAAAGTGGAGTTGAGGTCGAAGATCAGCCATGATCTTATTGAATGGCGGAACAGGCTCGAGGGGCCGTATGGCCGACTCCTGCTCCTAATTCTTATGCACTTAAGCCTTAAGGGGGGGGCATAGATTTAAAGTAATTGGTAGAAGGATTAGAGGGGAGTTGAGGAGAACTTTTTTCACCCCGAGGGTGGTGGGGGTCTGGAACTCTCTGCCTGAAAGGGTGGTAGAGGCAGAAACCCTCAATGCATTTAAAAAGTACTCGGATATGCACTTGAAGTGCCGTAACCTACAGGGCTACGGACCAAGAGCTGGAAAGTGGGATTAGGCTGGAGAGCTCTTTTTCAGCCGGCACAGACACGATGGGCCGAATGGCCTCCTTCTGTGCCGCAAATTTCTATGATTCTATGATTTTGCAATCCCTTTCCCGACCTGCCTGACTTTCTGTTAACCACGTTAAATGGATGGAAAATGGTGGAGGCTGCATAATGGACATGTTATTATTCACCATGCCCAATATTCCGGTGTGTCCTCACAGCGTGGGGTCCTTGTCATTGGTTGGAGTGGCAAAAGCGGAATGTTTAACCTTTAAACCCCTCTATTTGAGTTGGATTGAAAACCAGGTCACCACGGGGGAGAATGTGCGATTCCACGGCTCCTGTACACTACTTACTTTATAAAAGTCCACTGTTTTGAAACTTACTTCATCATCAAACACCAGCTTAAAATCGTCTCTTCCTTTGAGTTTGCAGTGGAGATACTGTGCCAGCTCAAGACATTGGTTGATTTGCCTCTCAAACCCCGACGTGCCCTGCAAAGTAGAACAAAAATAAAGTCTGTTGTATACCACACTGTGCTGGGATGTCTTATGCAACCGCAGCAGAAACTGATGCCAAGGAGATGTCCAAAGACCAGTTCTTCGACAGCTTGTTATAATGAAAGAAAAAAGAAATAAAAGAAAGACTTGCTTTTATCACAACCTCAGGACGTCCCAAAGCGCTTTCCAGCCGAGGAAGTCATTTTGAAGTGTAGTCGCTGTAATGTAGGAAAGGCAGGAGCCAAAATTGTGCGCACAGCAAGCTCCCACACACAGCAATGTGGTAATGACCAATTATCTGTATTTTAGTGATGTTGATTGAGGGATAAATATTGGCCCCAGGACACTGCTCTTCTTCAAAGTAGTGCCCATGGGAGAGCACAGACGGGGCCTCGGTTTAACATCTCATCCAAAAGACGGCACCTCCAACAGTGCAGCACTCCCTCAGTACTGCACTGGGAGCATCAGCCTAGATTTTGTGTTCAAGTCTCTGGAGTGGGACTATGAACCCACGACCTTCTGACTCAGAGCGAGGGTGCCACCCACTGAGCCACGGCTGACACTTATCGAAAATGATAGAAATATCTATTCTTTTAACATGTTATTGTACATGGACATAGCTCAAGATTTCCCTGTCTTTCATACTGTTGCTTTATAATGGACTTTAAGGCTATAAATGTTTAAAATGAAATTTTCATTCATTTTTCTCTTCTTAATTTTCTACTTACTTTTAAATTACTTTTGAACCCTGGGTATTTGGTTGAATACAGATGTTTCCGCTGAGTTTAATCTGCCAACATTGTGAGAATCCTGATTAGTTTAGAATCCTGAGAAGGTTACACTGACAGGGCTGAGATGACGAGGGGTGGGAGGAGGCTTGTGTGGAGCATAAACACTGACACAGACCAGTTGGACTGAACGGCCTGTTTCTGTGCTGTACATTCTATGTAATTCTATGTAAATATTCCAAGCCATGAATGACGGTGATCAACAAACCAGGCTACCTTTGATGTGCATTTTGAAATGTGGAAATTTTATTTTATTTATTTATTCATGGGATGTGGGCGTCACTGGCAAGGCCAGCATTTATTGCCCATCCCTAGTTGCCCCTTGAGAAGGTGGTGGTGAGCCGCCTTCTTGAACCGCTGCAGTCCGTGTGGTGAAGGTGCTCCCACAGTGCTGTTAGGGAGGGAGTTCCAGGATTTTGACCCAGCGATGATGAAGGAACGGCCGATATATTTCTAAGTCAGGATGGTGTGTGACTTGGAGGGGAACTTGCAGGTGATGGTGTTCCCATGTGTCTGCTGCCCTTGTCCTTCTAAGCGGAAGAGGTCGCGGGTTTGGGAGGTGCTGCTGAAGAAGCCTTGGCGAGTTGCTGCAGTGCATCTTGTAAATGGTACACACTGCAGCCACGGTACGCTGGTGGTGGAGGGAGTGAATGTTTAAGGTTGAGAATGGAGTGCCAATCAAGCGGGCTACTTTGTCCTGGATGGAGTGTTGTTGGAGCTGCACTCATCCAGGCAAGTGGAGAGTATTCCATCACACTCCTGACTTGTGCCCTGCTCTTGTTGCCACAGTATTTATGTGGCTGGTCCAGTTAAGTTTCTGGTCAATAGTGACCCCCAGGATGTTGATGGTGGGGGATTCGGCGATGGTAATGCCATTGAATGTCAAGGGGAGGTGGTTAGACTCTCGCTTGTGGGAAATAATCATTGCCTGGCACTTGTGTGGCGCGAATGTTACTTGCCACTTATCAGCCCAAGCATGAATGTCAGTCCAGGTCTTGCTGCATTCGGGCATGGACTGCTTCATTATCTGAGGAGTTACGAATGGAACTGAACACTGTTCAATCATCAGTGAACATCCCCACTTCTGACCTTATGATGGAGAGAGGTTCATTGATGAAGCAGCTGAAGATGGTTGGGCCTAGGACACTGCCCTGAGGAACTCCTGCAGCGATGTCCTGGGGCTGAGATGATTGGCCTCCAACAACTACAACCATCTTCCTTTGTGCTCGGTACGACTTCAGCCAGTGGAGAGTTTTCCCCCCGATTCCCATTGACTTCAATTTTACTAGGGCTCCTTGATGCCACACTCGGTCAAATGCTGCCTTGATGTCAAGGGCAGTCACTCTCACCTTACCTCTGGAATTCAGCTCTTTAGTCCATGTTTGGACCAAGGTTGTAATGAGGTCTGGAGCCGAGTGGTCCTGGCGGAACCCAAACTGAGCATCAGTGAGCAGGTTATTGGTGAGTAAGTGCCGCTTGATAGCACTGTTGACGACACCTTCCATCATTTTGCTGCTGATTGAGAGTAGACAGATGGGGCGGTAATTGACCAGATTGGATTTGTCCTGCTTTTTGTGGACAGGACATACCTGGGCAGTTTTCCACATTGTTGGGTAGATACCAGTGTTGTAGCTGTACTGGAACAGCTTGGCTAGAGGCGTGGCTAGTTCTGGAGCTCAAGTCTTCAGCATGACAGCTGGGATGTTGTCAGGGCCCACAGCCTTTGCTGTATCCAGTGCGCTCAGCCGTTTCTTGTTATCACATGGAGTGAATTGAATTAGCTGAAGACTGGCTTCTGTGATGGTGGGGACCTCAGGAGTAGGCCGATATGAATCATCCAGTTGGCACTTCTGTCTGAAGATGGTTGCAAACGCTTCAGCCTTGTCTTTTGCACTCACGTGCTGGGCCTGCACCATCATTGAGGATGGGGATATTCATGGAGCCTCCTCCTCCCATTAGTTGTTTAAATGTCCACCACCATTCATGACTGGATGTGGCAGGACTGCAGAGCTTTGATCTGATCCATTAGTTATGGGATCGCTTAGCCCTGTCTATAGCATGCTGCTTCCATTGTTTAGCATGCATGTAGTCCTGTGTTGCAGCTTCCCCAGGTTGGCACCTCATTTTTAGGTACGCCTGGTGCTGCTCCTGGCATGCTCTTCTACACTCCTTATTGAACCAAGGTTGGTCCCCTGGCTTGGTGGTAATGGTAGAGTGAGGGATATGCTGGGCCATGAGGTTACAGATTGTGGTGGAATACAATTCTGCTGCTGCTGATGGCCCACAGCGCCTCATGGATGCCCAGTTTTGAGCTGCTAGATATGTTCTGAATCTATCCCATTTAGCACGGTGGTAGTGCCACAACACGATGGAGGGTGTCCTCAGTGTGAAGACGGGATTTCGTCTCCACAAGGACTGTGCGGTGGTCACTGTTACCAATGCTGTCATGGACAGATGCATCTGTGACAGGTAGATTGGTGAGGACGAGGTCAATTAGGTTTTTCCCTCGTGTTGGTTCTCTCACCACCTGCCACAGTCCTAGTCTGGCAGCTGTGTCCTTCAGGACTCGGCCAGCTCGGTCAGTAGTGGTGCTACCGAGCCATTCTTGGTGATGGACATTGAAGTCCCCCACCCAGAGTACATTCTGTGCCCTTGCTACCCTCAGTGCTTCTTCCAAGTGGTGCTCAACATGGAGGAGTACTGATTCATCAGCTGCGGGAGGGCGGTAGGTGGTAATCAGCAGGAGGTTTCCTTGCCTATGCTTGACCTGAAGCCATGAGACTTCATTGGGTCCGGAGTCAATGTGGTGCGGTGCCAACCTGGGGAAGCTGCAACACAGCTCCCGACTGTATACCACAGTGCCGCCACCTCTGGTGTGTCTGTCCTGCCGGTGAGACAGGACATACCCAGGGATGGTGTTGGAGGAGTCTGGGACATTGGTTGAAAGTGAGTATGACTATGTCAGGCTGTTGCTAGACTAGTCTGTAGGGCAGCTCTCCCAATTTTGACACCAGTCCCCAGATGTTAGTGAGGAGGACTTTGCCGGGTCGACTGTGCTGGATGTGCCGTTATCATGTCCGAAGCTGGTGCCGAGGTTGATGCCGGGTGGTCCGTTCGGTTTCAAATAGTAAGAACTATGCAACTCATTCTTTTGATCTCTTCGGGCTAGAAATTGGGCTCCTTTGCACCTCCCGCTAGCACCTCCGGGGGGCGCTAACGGGTCTCAAATGGGTTTGCGACCGGGCGCGGCAATATCAACACTTCCCGCTAAATTCGGCGCTTCGCCCCAATCTCCTGTGCCCGGAGATCGTGACGTCATTGCCGTGCGCAGCGCCCCGGTAGCGCCCCGGATGAAAAATTCCCTCTCACCCCCTGCTTGTGTGCTTGCCGTTAACAACGACAGGTAGCGGAGGCAGGTTTCGGTCGGGTGTCCTCGGGAGGCGCGCTACTTAAAGGCGTCCACATCCGGTGTAGTTCTCGTCGGCCAACAATGCTGCGTTGTTAGTTTCACATCGGCAAAGAGGCCTTCTGACCGATTTGAGCGTTTTGCATTTTAACGAGTGTTCTGGCACATAAAGATTCTTCAGTTTCATTGAGGGGAGATTTGAAAGTGCAATATTTGGATCCGTTCATGGGGGCTGTACTGGCACTGGACCTCGCCCTCCAGCGTCAACGTTGGAGGCAACTGAGGCAGAGAGAAAGAGTGCAAAATGTGGCCAGAGGGAGGAGGGCCAACAGGGCTCTCAACAGGAGGCCTTACCCTCCTAGGGTATTCCGGCAGCAGTTCTCCTGCATGAATTTCACTGAGGACCAGTGTGCTAGAAGGCTCCGCTTCACCAAGGATGTGGTCACAGAGCTCTGCCACCTCCTGCAGCCAGACCTCGAGCCTCAGATCAGGACCACCACGGCTCTCTCAGTGGCAGTCAAGGTCACCGTCGCCCTCAATTTCTACGGCAGCCGATCATTCCAGTGTGTGACAGGTGACATCTCCAACATCTCCCAGTTCGTCGTCCATTGCCCCGTCCGCCAGGTCACAGATGCTCTGTACAGAAGGAGAAGCGACTACGTTTCCTTCCCCATGACCAGAGAGAAGCAGCGCGAGCGTGCATGTGGCTTTGCCAGGATAGCGGGCTTCCCCATGGTGCAGGACGCCATTGACTGCACCCACGTCGCTTTGCAGGCACCTCATAACAATCCTGAGGTATTCGGTAACCGCAAAGGCTACCACTCACTTAATGTGCAGTTGGTGTGCGACCACAGACAACGAATCCTGACCATCAATGCCTGCGCAGCCATTGCCACCAGGCATAGCCGCACCAACTCAGGAGGAGGAGGAGGAGGAGGAACAGGAGGAGGAACAGCAGCGAGGGAGGAGGCAGCCTCTCAATCGGCGTTCTGCAAGGTCGGTCCATGACCGCCTCATCAGGCTTCGTTTCCAGTGACGTCGAGTCATCTTTCCGGTTGCTGAGCACGTCGCCATCATTCCATCACTTTGTGATTCCATGCCACACCCCAGAACTGGGTTTTGTGTTGTCTGTTCGACGGGTCTGATCTTTGGAAACTGTTTGACAGGGTGAGGGGCGATTTCCGCATGTCTTACACCCTCTACTAAACGTGCCTCTAAAGATCGCGTAGTGCCAGCATCTGAGGCGGTGCCTGCGGGTGAGAGATGCAGTGACGCGGTGCTTTGCTCCTCCTCCTCCTCTCCTTCCTCACTCTCAGTGCGGGGCTCAGGGACAGGCTGGTCATCTGGTTGCTGATTCTCTGAAAGCATAAAGACACAAGACTCGCGTTAAGGGAGCAAAGAACGTAGACATTCTCAGGAGGTGGAACGTGTGAAAGGTTTGTGGTGTGAGGGGGAAGTGGGATGAGAGAAGGAGAGGGGCTGAAGATACCGCTTTTGCCCCCAACAGGGTCCACGTCGCCGACGGCCACGGCGTCCACCACCTGCTGCCCAATGAGTCGCAGCACTCGCTCCTCAAGGTCTGAGAGCTGCTGGAACTGCGCATCACCCCTGCCTGTTCTCTGCTGCTCCCTCCTATTGTGGGCCATCTTGGCCTGCAAGAGAAAAAAAATGTGTGAGTCAGAGTCCAGCTATGTGTTTGGTAGATATGCCTGCTATAGTTGAATAGCTGTGATTGTAGGCAAGGCGTGAGATGTGGATGTGAGTTTGAGTAGGTGCAGATGTTTGGTGGGTGAGTGGTGGGGGTGTGGTGGTTTGTGCAGTGTGCACAGACTGAGGTTCAGATGCTGGTATGTAGGAGCTGTTGAAGCATGAACTCACCTTGACCACCCGAGTGAGGTCGTTGAATTTCTTGCGGCACTGTATCAGGCTGCGTTCGCCCACACTACTGGCCGACACCTCCTGGGCCACTTCCCTCCACATTGCCCTGAAGACCTGGGGCAATGGCCTCCTTCCAGTGGCCGGGAAGAGCACTGCCCTCCTTCGCTCCACTCCAGCCACAAATGCCTCCAATGCCACGTCTGTGAAGTGACGAGCTCTCTCCCTGGGAGTGGGAACAGCCGTAGCCATCAAGGGATTCAGTTGCTCGCAGGTCGCCTCAAAGCCAGCAATGCTGAAAATGAGCATCTGCACAATGCAGGCCCCTCTTTAAGAGCTGGAAGGAGCCGGTGTGAAGGATCATTCCCGATTGCATTGCACCTGAAATTCATTATCGCTCTGCTGGTAGCGCCCCTGTAACTCCCCACTGAGGTCATTAGCGCTTGATTTAGCGCCCCACTTCCTTCCTGGGGCGCTAACACCCAATTTAGTAGAAGTTCAGAATCCTTAGCGCCGGCCGCTAAATTTTCAAAATTTCAAAAGTTAGCGCTCCAAACGGGGCGATAGCCAATTTCACCCCCTTCATCTTTTAACAACTAAATTCTGCTTGTACAGAAACAAACAAACAAAAATCGCTCTGAAGGAAGCATGAACAAGATTATAACCATGGCAGAAAGCTGTAGCTTTGAAGTAATGATTCATAAAGGATTTAGTCAGTCAAAGGTCATTGCATTAATGCTAGAGTTCAGGCCATTCAGCCGTCGAGCCCGTGCCGGCTCTCTGCAAGAGCACTTCAGCTAGTCCCACTCCCCCGCCCTTTCCCCGTAGCCCTGCAAATTTTTTCCTATAGGTACTTCTCCAATTCCCTTTTGAAAGCCACGACTGAGTCTGCCTCCACCACCCTCTCAGGCAGTGCATTCCAGATCCTAACCACTCGCTGCGTAAAATTTTTTTTCCTCATGTTGCCTTTGGTTCTTTTGCAAATCACCTTAAATCTGTGTCCTCTGGTTCTCGACCCTTCCGCCAATAGGAACCAGTTTCTCTATATCTGCTCTGTCCAGACCCATCAATATTTTGAACACCTCTATCAAATCTCCTCTCAATCTTCTCTGCTCCAAGGAGAACAACCCCAGCTTCTCCAGTCTATCCACCTAACTGAAGTCCCTCATCCCTGGAATCATTCTCGTAAATCTTTCCTGCACCCTCTCTAAGGCCTTCACATCCTTCCTAAAGTGCGGTGCCCAGAATTGGACACAATACTCCAGTTGAGGCCGACTCAGTGTTTTATAAAGGTTCATCATAACTTCCACGCTTTTCTACTCTCTGCCTCTATTTATGAAGCCCAGGATCCTGTGAGCTTTTTTAACCGCTTTCTCAACCTGCCCTGCCACCTTCCTGAAATTCTACTGCGCTATTTTCACAGAGGTGTTAACACATTTTTTATTTGAACAGGGTCAACCCCTCAGTTAAAATAGTAGGCCTTCGATAAAGGGGCCACATAAGAGATTCATGACAGAGGTCCAGGCATGTGGAGAGCCAGGGATCAGGTAGCAGAATGGATTGAAAGGTGGCTACAAAACAGAAAACAGAGAGTACGAGTTAAAAAGGCTCTCTGGCTGGCAGGGAGTGGAAAGTAGTGTTGCACAGGGATCTGGAGTGGGACCACTGTTGTTTACCATGTACCTAAATGATTTGGACTCAGAAATTGGAGAGTTTAGTCTCATAATTTGCAGAGGATACCAAATCGGGTAGCGTAGCTAATCAGATGGAGGACTGCACCAAAATACAAGAAGACATAAACAGGTTCAGAGAGCAGGTGGATAAACGGCAAATTAAATTCAATATAGCCATATATTTACCTCACGGACTGCTGTGATTCAAGAAGGCGGCTCACCACCACCTTCTCAAGGGCAACTAGGGATGGGCAGTAAATGCCGGCCTTGCCAGCGACGCCCACATCCCATGAACAAATAAAAAAAAAGTGTGAGGTGATTCATTTTGGTAGAAGGAATAAGGAGGCATTTATTCATTGGAAGGCATGCGAGATGGTTTCCTGAATCATGTATGTGGAGGAACCAACCAGGGAACAGGCTATTCTGGATCTGGGACTGTGTAATGAGAAAGGGCTAATCAATAATCTTGTGGTAAAGGGGCCTTTAGGGACAAGTGACCATAATATGATTGAATTTTACATTAAGTTTGAGAGTGATGTAATCCAATCTGAAACTAAAGGTCTTCAATCTAAACAGAGGAAACTACAAGGGTACGAGGGACAAGTTGGCCATGGTAGATTGGGAGACTACACTAAAAGGTATGAAGGTGGACGTACAATGGCTAACATTCAAGGAAATAATGCATAATTTGCAACAAACATATATTCCTCTAGGGCATAAAAACCCAAAAGTAAAAGTGATCCAACCATGGCTAACAAAAGAAATTAAAGCTAGTATTAAGTCAAAGGAGGAAGCTTATAAAGTTGCCAGAAAAAGCGGTCAGCCTGAGGATTGGGATCTTTTTAGAAATCAGCAAAGGGGGACCAAGATATTGATAAAGAAAGGGAAAATGGAATATAAGCACAAACTAGCGAAAAATATAAAAACAGATTGTAAAAACTTCTATAGGTATGTGAAAAGGAAAAGACTGGCGAAGGTAAATGTAGGTCCTTTACAGTCAGAGACGGGAGACATTTATAATGGGGAATGAGGAAATGGCATAGAAATTAAATAAATTACTTTGTTTCTGTCTTCACGGAGGAAGACACAAAAAACCTCCCAGAAATACAAGAAAATCAAGGGTGTGGCGAGAATGAGGAACTTAAAGAGATTATCTAGTAAAAGAACAGTACTAGCAAAATTAAAGGGACTAAAAGTCGATAAATCCCAAGGACCGGATGACCTACATCCTAGGGTTTTGAAAGAGGTGGCCATTGAGATAGTGGATGCATTGGTTGTCATCTTCCAAAATTCTATAGATTCTGGAACGGTTCCTGCAGATTGGAGGATAGCAAATGTAACCCCGCTATTTAAGAAAGGAGGGAGAGAGAAAACGGGGAACTACAGACCTGTTAGCCTCACATCAGTAGTTGGGAATATGCTGCAATCTATTATAAAGGATGCAATAACTGGGCACTTAGAAACTAATAGTAAGATTGGGCAGAGTCAACATGGATTTATGAAAGGGAAATCCTGTTTGACAAACCTATTGGAGTTCTTTGAGGATGTAACTAATGGAGTAGACAAAGGGGAACCAGTAGATGTGGTGTATTTGAATTTTCAGAAGGCCTTCGATAAGGTCCCACACAAGAGGTTGGTTAACAAAATTAGGGCACATGGAATTGAGGGTAATATACTAGCATGGATTGAGAATTGGTTAACAGACAGAAAACAAAGAGTAGGGATAAACGAGTCTTTTTCAGGATGGCAGGCTGTGAGTAATGGGGTACCGCAAGGATCGGTGCTTGGGCCCCAGCTATTCACAATCTATATCAATGATTTGGATGAGGGGACTAAATGTAACATTTCCAAATTTGCTGATGATACAAAGCTAGGTGGCAGTGTCAGTTGCGAAGAGGATGTGAAGAGGCTTCAAGGGGATCTCGACAGGCTCAGTGAATGGGCGAGAACATGGCAGATGGAATATAATGTGGATAAATGTGAAATTATTCACTTTGGTAGAAAAAACAGAAAGGCAGAGTAATTCCTAAATGGTGAAAGATTGGGGAATGCAGATGCTCAAAGGGACCTGGGTGTCCTTGTACATGAGTCACTGAAAGTGAATGTGCAGGTGCAGCAAGCCATTAGGAAGGCAAATGGTATGCTGGCCTTCATTACAATAGGATTTGAGTACAGGAGTAAAGAAGTCTTACTCCAATTATATAGGGCCTTGGTGAGACCACACCTGGAGTACTGTGTACAATTTTGGTCTCCTTACCTAAGGAAGGATATACTTGCCATAGAGGGAGTGCAACGAAGGTTCACGAGATTGATTCCTGGGATGGCGGGACTGTCGTATGAGAAGAGATTGAGTAAACTAGGCCTGTATTCTCTTGAATTCAGAAGAATGAGAGGGGATCTCATTGAAGCATACAAAATTATTACAGGGCTTGATAGGATGGATGCTGGGAGAATGTTTCCCTTGGCTGGGGAGTCTAGAACCAGGGGCCACAGCCTCAGGATAAAGGGTAGGCCATTCAGACTGAGATGAGAAGAAATTTCTTCACACAGAGGGTGGTGAATCTTTGGAATTCTCTACCCCAGAGGGCTGTGGACGGCTCAGTCATTGGGTATATTCAAAACAGAAGTCGATAGATTTCTGACTAGTAAGGGCATCAAGGGATATGGCGATAGGGCCGATGAATGGAGTTGAGGCAGAAGATCATCCATGATCTCATTGAATGGCGGAGCAGGCTTGAAGGGCCAAATGGCCTACTCCTGCTCCTATTTCTTATGTTCTTAAGGCAAGAAATGAGGTAGAGGAGCAAAGAGGTCACGGAATATAGATACATAAATCACTAAAAGTAGCAACACAAGTTGATAAAGACAATAAAGGGTACAAACAATGTTGATTTCTAGAGGAATAGATTACAGAAGCATGGAGGTGATGCTAAATTTTTACAGAACCTTGGTTAGACCACCCTTGGAGTACTGTGTGTAATTCCGGTCTCCATATTACAAAAAGGATAGAGAAGCACTGGAGAAAGTGCAGGAAAAGATTTGCAAGGATGACATCAGAATTGAGAGGACGCAACAATCAGGAAAGACTGATAAAGGCTGGGGCCCTATTCTCTGGAAAAAGATGAGCGAGAGGAGACCTGGAGAAGGTCTTTATAATTATGAGGGGGTTCGTTAGGGTGGATGTGGAGAAACCGAACAAGGAAGCATAAATATCAGATAGTCACTAACAGATCAAACAAAGCATTTCAGAGGAATTCAGTTACACAGAGAGTGGTGAGAATGTGTGACTTGCTGCCACATGGTATTGTCAAAGCAGAGAGCAGTGAAGCATTTAAGGGGAGGGTTGATGCATAGATGAGGTGAAAGGGAATAGAGGGTTACGAGGTGAAGGATAGGAAGAAGAAGAAGAAGAACAACAACTTGTATTTATATAGCGCCGTTAACGTATTAAAACGTCCCAAGGCGCTTCACAGGAGTGTTAAAAGACAAAAAAATTTGACACCGAGCCACATAAGAAGAAATTAGGGCAGGTGACCAAAAGCTTGGTCAAAGAGGTAGGTTTTAAGGCGAGTCTTAAAGGAGGAGAGAGAGGTAGAGAGGCGGAGAGGTTTAGGGAGGGAATTCCAGAGCTTAGGGCCCAGGCAGCTAAAGGCACGGCCACCAAAGGTTGAGCGATTAAAATCAAGGATCCTCAAGAGGGCAGAATTAGAGGAGCGCAGATATCTCGGGGGGTTGTGGCGCTGGAGGAGTTTATAGAGATAGGGAGGGGCGAGGCCATGGAGGGATTTGAAAACAAGGATGAGAATTTTGAAATCGAGGCGTTGCTTAACCGGGAGCCAATGTAGGTCAGCGAGCACAGGGGGTGATGGGCGAACGGGACTTGGTGCGAGTTAGGACACGGGGCAGCCGAGTTTTGAATGACCTCAAGAGGTCATTTGGAGAGGGAGGAATCTCGCGTGAAGGATAAACTTGGGCCGAATGGCCTGGTTCTGTGCTGTAGATTCTATGCAATTCACTGCAAATTTTAGATTAAGTGGTCAAACATTAGCACCCAACAGTATAATTTCCGAAGTAATGTTCTTCACTTCCTGACAATCTTCATTACCTTTGCTTTCCACATCAACCAGAATTTGAAGACATCCACATGGCGACCACACTGAATGGTTTTATCTCCTGTATCATAGGATACATCGTATGGCTTGTCATTCTGAAACAGGTACTGTGCACACATTTTATTGCAGTCCAGGAGTAAACCCTGCCGAAGATCATAACAGTTGATAAAATACCAAGGCTCAGTTAAATACGGAACATTTTCTTTAACACTGGTCTATTACTTGCTAGATCCTCCATTTTGCCTTACAGTTATTAACCTTTAATGTTGGCAGCTTAGGTTTCGCTGGTCCGTGTATCTCCACTGTTATCCTGCCCCGCGGTTTCCTCCCAGGCCCTACACGTGGGGCAGGTTAGGAGCAATAATTGTCGTCCTCTGAGAGAGAGAGAGAGAGGAGAATTCAGTGTTACAACACTCGCCTCCTTATCTCTCACGCTCTTTTCTGGGTCATTATCTGGGTATCAAGGAAACTCTTTGATGCAAAGGGGAATCTCTGGGAAGGCTCACGCACCATATTAAAATCACAACCACTGAGTCAACTCACAATGGCTCCCGCAAGAGGTTCATAAGAACACAAGAATCAGGAGCAGGAGTCGGCCATTCGGCCCCTCGCGCCTGCTCCGCCATTCAATAAGATCGTGGCTGATCTTCGACCTCAACTCCACTTTCCTGCCCAATCTCCAGATCCCTTGATTCCCCTAGAGTCCAAAAATCTATCATAGAATCATAGAAGATAGGAGCAGGAGTAGGCCATTCGGCCCCTCGAGCCTGCTCCACCATTCAATGCGATCATGGTTGATCATCCAAATTCAGTACCCTGTCCCTGCCTTTTCCCCATAACCCTTGATCCCTTTAGCCTTAAGAAATACATTTATCTCCTTCTTGAATATATTTAATGAATTGGCCTCAACTGCCTTCTGTGGTAGAGAATTCCACAGGTTCACCACTCTCTGGGTGAAGAAATTCCTCCTCATCTCAGTCCTAAATGGCTTACCCCTTATCCTTAGACTGTGACCCCTGGTTCTGGACTCCCCCGCCATCGGGAACATCCTTCCTGCATCTAGTCTGTCTAGTCCTGTTAGAATTTTATCGATCTCTCTCTTGAATATACTCAACGATTCAGCATCCACAGCCCTCTGGAGCTCGAGAATTCCAAAGATTCGCAAACCTTAATTTTATTCCCCCCCCCCACCCCGCCAATTGCTGATTTTAGTAACAATGCTCTGAAGTACCTTTTCGCGGATCAGAATGGCAGAACACTGCAGGGGGACGCCCATCATCTTGTGTGGATTCCAGGTGATGGACTGGGCTCTAATACGGAGAACAGACTTACAGTGACATGCAAAAAAAAACAACTCCTCACATCTATTTTATATTCATAATGATTTTCCCGGGCCGTGCTACACAAAGAGCCGAAACTTACCTTTCAATGCCACTTAACTTATAACGATGCTTCTGTGACATTAACAGTCCACCGCCCCAAGCCGCCTGTTAACAGAAGTCACAAAGATTACTTTAATGTGAAATGACACTGAGTTTCTCATCAGGGACATTGTTATAGCTAAAGCGGTTATTTATTTTAAGCTACATAAATGAACTGGACCAGCCATGTTAGCACTGCAGACTAATGACCTGGAGCACACGAGTTCAAATCCCACCACAGTAGCTGAGGAATTTAAACTCAGCTAATTAAATAAATCTGGAATAAAAAGCTAGCATCAGTAATGGTGACCATGAAACTACCGGATTATCGTAAAAACCCATCTGATTCACTAATGTCCTTTAGGGAAGGAAATCTGCCGTCCTTACCCGGTCTGGCCTATATGTGACTCCAGACCCACAGCAATGTGGTTGACTCTTAAGTGCCCTCTGAAATGGCCGAGCGAGACACTCAGTTGTCAAGAAGACGGCTCACCACCACCTTCTCAAAGTTAAAATGATATATAGCTGGAAACGTGCAGGCGCATGGGAACACCACCATCTCCAAGTTCCCCTCCAAATCACACACCATCCTGACTTGGAAATATATCGGCTGTTCCTTCATCGTCGCCGGGTCAAAATCCTGGAACTCCCTCCCTAACAGCACTGTGGGAGCACCTTCACCACACGGACTGCAGCGGTTCAAGAAGGCGGCTCACCACCACCTTCTCAAGGGCAATTAGGGATGGGCAATAAATGCTGGGCCTTGCCGGCGACGCCCACATCCCAGGAATGAATACAAAAAAAACCTAAAGGTGAAGCCATGTCTCCTAGTGGTGAATTAATTATTCTAGTATTGCACTGGCTGTCCAAATTTTGAATCATAGAAACATAGAAGATAGGAGCAGGAGTAGGCCATTTGGCCCCTCGAGCCTGCTCCGCCATTTAATGAGATCATGGCTGATCATCCAAATTCAGTACCCTGTCCCTGCTTTCTCCCCATATCCCTTGATCCCTTTAGCCTTAAGAAATATATCTAAATCCTTCTTGAATATATTTAATGAATTATCCTCAACTGCCTTCTGTGGTAGAGAATTCCACAGGTTCACCACTCTCTGGGTAAAGAAATTCCTCCTCATCTCAGTCCTAAATGGCTTACCCCTTATCCTTAGACTGTGACCCCTGGTTCTGGACTCCCCCACCATCAGGAACATCCTTCCTGCATCTAGTCTGTCTAGTCCTGTTAGAATTTTATAAGTTTCAATGAGATCCCCTCTCATTCTTCTAAACTCTAGCGAATACAAGCCCAATCGACCCAATCTCTCTTCATACGTCATTCCTGCCATCCCAGGTATCAGTCTGGTGAATCTTTGCTGCACTCCCTCCATGGCAAGAACATCCTTCCTCAGATAAGGCAACCAAAACTGCACACAATACTCAAGGTGTGGTCTCACCAAGGCCCTGTACAACTGCAGCAAGACATCCTTGCTCCTGTACTCGAATCCTCTTGCTATGAAGGCCAACATACCATTTGCCTTCTTAACCGCCTGCTGCAGCTGCATGCTTACCTTCAGCGACTGGTGCACAAGGACACCCAGGTCTCATTGCACATCCCCTTTTCCCAATCTATTGCTGTTCAGATAATAATCTGCCTTCCTGTTTTTGCCACCAATGTGGATAACCTCGCATTTATCCACATTATACTGCATCTGCCATGCATCTGCCCTATCACCAAACCTGTCCAAATCATAGTGGAGTTTCTCTGCATCCTCCTCACAGCACACACGCCCACCCAGCTTTGTGTCATCTGCAAACTTGGAGATATTACATCTAGTTCCCTCGTCTAGATCATTAATATATATTGTGAATAACTGGGGTCCTTGCACCGATCCCTGCAGTACCCCACTAGTCACTGCCTGCCACTCGGAAAAAGACCCGTTTATTCCAACTCTTTGCTTCCTGTCTGCCAACCAGTTCTCTATCGAAATCAGTACCTTATCCCCAATCCCATGTGCTTTAACTTTGCACGTTAATCTCTTATGCGGGACCTTATCGAAAGCCTTCTGAAAGTCCAAATACACCACATCCACTGGTTCTCCCTTATCTATTATACCAGTTACATCCTCAAAAAATTCCAGTAGATTAGTCAAGCATGATTTATCTTTTGTAAATCCATGTTGACTTTGTCCGATTCTGTCACTGTTTTCCAAGTGCTCTGCTATTACATCTTTTATAATGGACTCTAGCATTTTCCCCACTACCGATGTCAGGCTTACCGGTCTATAATTCCCCGTTTTCTCTCAACCACCTTTTTTAAATAGTGGGGTTACATTAGCTACCCTCCAATCCATGGGACCTGTCCCAGAGTCTATAGAATTTTGGAAGATGACCAGCAATGCATCTACTATTTCTAGGGCCACTTCCTTAAGTACCCCAGGATGTAGATTATCAGGCCCTGGGGATTTATTGGCCTTCAATCCCGTCAATCTCCCTAACACCATTTCCCTACAAATACTGATTTCTTTCAGTTCCTCCCTTTCATCAGACCCTATGTTCCCCAACATCTCTGGGAGGTTATTTGTGTACTCCTTTTTGAAGACAGAACCAAAATATATATTTAATTGGTCTGACATTTCTTTGTTCCCCATTATAAATTCCCCTGATTCTGACTGCAAGGGACCTACGCTTGACTTCACCAATCTTTTTCTCTTCACATATCTATAGAAGCTTTTACAGTCAAGTTTTATGTTCCCCGCAAGCTTACTCTCATACTCTATTTTCCCCTTCTTAATTAATCCCTTTGTCCTCCTTTGCTGAATCCTAAACTGCTCCCAATCCTCAGGTTTGCTGCTTTTTCTGGCCAATTTATATGTCCTCTCCTTGGATCTTATGCTATCCCTAATTTCCCTTGTTAGCCACGGTTGAGTCGCCTTTTTTGTTTTATTTTTATGCCAAACAGCGATGAACAAATTCTGTCGTTCATCCATGCGATCTTTAAATGTTTGCCATTGCCTATCCACCGTCAACCCTTTAAGTAACGTTCCCCAATCCATCCTAGCCAACTCGCGCCTCATACCATCGTAGTTTCCTTTATTTAAATTCAGGAACCTAGTCTCTGAGTCAACTACTTCACTCTCCATCTTAATGAAGAATCAGTGCTATAGTTTGTTTTCAGTTTTTATCTTGTCTCTTGCAATGCTTTATATTTAAACATAATACAAATGAACCCTCGCCTATTGATGCAGTCTCCTTCTTCTTAGGCGGTCCTTTGGAACCGAGGATGACTTGCTTCCACACTAAAAATTATTTCTCAGGTGACTGATGAGTCCAATGCGGGACCTGCAGTCTTTATCACAGGTGGGGCAGAGGGTGGTTGAAGGGGCGAGTGTGTGGGGTGCTTGTGTTGACGTGCGCTCCTTCCACTGTTTGTGCTTGGCTTCCACTTGCTCCCGGTGAAGAGACTTGAGGTATTCGGTGCCTTCCCGAATGCTTCTCCTCCACTTTGTGCGGTCTTGGGCCAGGGATTCCCAGGTGTCGGTGGGGATGTTGCACTTTTTCAAGGAGGTTTTGAGGGTGTCCTTGAAGCATTTCCGCTGCCCACCTGGGGCTCTCTTGCCATGTCGGAGCTCCGAGTAGAGCACTTGTTTTGGGAGTCTCGTATCGGACATGCGGACAATGTGGCCCGTCCATCAGAGCTGATCAAGCGTGGTCAAAGCTTCGATGCTGGATTTGCAGGATCTTGCGGAGGCAGCGTTGGTGGTACCTCTCCAGTGCTTTGAGGTGCCTGCTGTACATGGTCCATGTCTCTGAGGCATACAGCAGGGCGGGTATCACTACTGCTCTGTAGACCATGAGCTTGGTGCTGGGTTTGAGATCCTGGTCTTCAAACACTCTCTTCCTCAGGCGACCGAAGGCTGCACTGGTACACTGAAGGCGGTGTTGGACTTCATCATCGATGTCTGCCCTTGTTGACAGTAGGCTCCTGAGGTATTGAAAGTGGTCCACGTTGTCCAAGGCCTCGTCGTGGATTTTGATAATCAGGGGGCAGTACTGTGTGGCGGGGTCAGGTTGATAGAGGACCTTTGTCTTACGGATGTTTAGTGTAAGGCCCATGCTCTCGTACGCTTCGGTGAAGGTGCTGACGATGGTTTGGAGTTCGACCTCCGAGTGTGCACAGATGCAAGCGTCGTCTGCATACTATAACTCGATGTCAGAGGATGGGACGACCTTGTATCTGGACTGGAGGTGATGGAGGTTGAACAGTTTCCCGTTTGTCTGTAGATTAGCCGAGTTTTGGATGATCTCAAGTTTACATAGGGTGGAATGTGGAAGGCCAGCCAAGAGTGCGTTGGAATAGTCGAGTCTAGAGGTAGCAAAGGCATGGATGAGGGTTTAAGCAACAGATGAGCTGAGATAAGGGCGGAGACGGGCGATGTTACGGCGCTTTCCAGCTCTTGGTCCGTCACCCTGTAGGTTCCGGCACTTCAAGTGCATATCCATGTACTTTTTAAATGCGATGAGGGTTTCTGCCTCTACCACCCTTTCAGGCAGTGAGTTCCAGACCCCCACCACCCTCTGGGTGAAAAAAGTTCTCCTCAACTCCCCTCTAATCCTTCTACCAATTACTTTCAATCTATGCCCCCTGGTTATTGACCTCTCTGCTAAGGGAAATAGGTCCTTCCTATCCACTCTATCCAGGCCCCTCATAATTTTATACACCTCAATTAAATCTCCCCTCGGCCTCCTCTGATCCAAAGAAAACAACCCCAGCCGATCCAATGCAGGAGGATAGAATTGGGCTCCATCGTGCCAATCACTATTGCCAAAAATTGCTCAATCACATTCACACGTGGGAAATGGCTGTTTGTGGGGAAGTACTGGAATGCTGCCAAGCCCACCCTAGTGAAACCTTAGCTCAGCTTGAGTCAGCGCTTTCTATTGGCTTTCCAACACAAGTGCATTTCCCCGTTCCTTTCTCCATATTAACAGCGAGCGGATTATGTTATTAAATCTTCAAACTGGCATCTTTGATCCTGTTGGATTTGAATGGTACTTACGTCAACATGCATCCAAAGGCCGTGCTTTTCACATATGTCTGCAATGTCATTGAGAGGATCAAAGGCTCCATAGACAGTGGTCCCAGCTGCACCATTGACATACAAAGGAACAAAGCCCTGTAAGACAAAACTATTATTAGCTCCTTGATTTTTGTGTACATGCTACATAGAGCTTGTTTTAAACAAAAAGGCTGCTACCGTGCTATTGAAAGAATATTTTTTAAATGCGGATTTAGTCAGGTTTTCAAGGTGTCACACATAAATTGGTCAGAGTGATTAGACAAATGGCCTTTATATCTCGAGGACGAGAATACAAGGGGGCAGAACTTTTATGCTGCAGCTGTACAAAGCCCTGGTTAGACCACACCTGGAGCACTGTGAGCAGTTCTGGGCACCACACCTTAGGAAGGATATATTGGCCTTGGAGGGAGTGCAGCGTAGGTTTACCAGAATGATACCCGGACTCCAAGGGTTAAGTTACGAGGAGCGATTACACAAACTAGGGTTGTATTCCCTAGAATTTAGAAGGTTAAGGGGTGATCTGATCGAAGTTTTCAAGATATTAAGGGGAACAGATAGGGTAGATAGAGAGAAACTATTTCCGCTGGTTGGGGATTCTCGGACCAGGGGGCAGAGTCTAAAAATTAGAGCCAGACCTTTCAGGAGTGAAATTAGGAAACACTTCTACACACAAAGGGTGGTAGAAGTTTGGAACTCTCTTCCACAAACGGCAATTGATACTAGATCAATTGTTAATTTTAAATCTGAGATTGACAGATTTTTGTTAACCAAAGGTATTAAGGGATATGGGGCAAAGGTGGGTAGATGGAGTAGGTCGCAGATCAGCCATGATCTCATTGAATGGCGGAACAGGCTCGAGGGGCTGAATGGCCTCCTCCTGTTCCCATGTACCAGGCTCGAGGGGCTGAATGGCCTCCTCCTGTTCCTGTGTACCAGGCTCGAGGGGCTGAATGGCCTCCTCCTGTTCCTGTGTACCAGGCTCGAGGGGCTGAATGGCCTCCTCCTGTTCCCGTGTACCAGGCTCGAGGGGCTGAATGGCCTCCTCCTGTTCCTGTGTACCAGGCTCGAGGGGCTGAATGGTCTCCTGTTCCTGTGTACCAGGCTCGAGGGGCTGAATGGTCTCCTCCTGTTCCTGTGTAACAGGCTCGAGGGGCTGAATGGCCTCCTCCTGTTCCTGTGTACCAGGCTCGAGGGGCTGAATGGCCTCCTCATGTTCCTGTGTACCAGGCTCGAGGGGCTGAATGGCCTCCTCCTGTTCCTGTGTACCAGGCTCGAGGGGCTGAATGGCCTCCTCCTGTTCCTGTGTACCATGCTCGAGGGGCTGAATGGCCTCCTCCTGTTCCTGTGTACCAGGCTCGAGGGGCTGAATGGCCTCCTCCTGTTCCTGTGTACCAGGCTCGAGGGGCTGAATGGCCTCCTCCTGTTCCTGTGTACCAGGCTCGAGGGGCTGAACGGCCTCCTCCTGTTCCCGTGTACCAGGCTCGAGGGGCTGAATGGCCTCCTCCTGTTCCCGTGTACCAGGCTCGAGGGGCTGAATGGCCTCCTCCTGTTCCAATGTTCCTGTAAATAGGGTTGTAATTGGAGCTCGTTGCACCATGTTACGAGCGTAAAACGGGCACAAGCCCCACTTTTGGGGACCAACATCCTGCGCCCCAAGGGCGCCCGAGAAACATCCATCCCTGAATTGGATCAGGCCATTTACAAGACTGCTCTGGAGGCAGCTTAAAGCAGGCGTTCGATTCTTTACATCTGTAAATGCGGGGCCTAACGCCCGTTTTCGGCCCCCTTGCGGGGATTGGATATGGCAGAGTGGAGCAGCAGTCTCCAACAAGAGGCAAGATTTTTGTTTTGCATTTGAGCAAACGTTGCTGTGGAGCCAGGAGTTCTCGCCCGACTCCACTGTATCCCGATCGCTTCCTTCCCCCCCCACCCCAATCCTGCTCCAGACCCCCTCCCGAGGCTGAACCTGAGGGCCGCTGCTGGCGAGGCCAACGAGCCAATATTCTTTTCTTCAAGTCCCCACTCCAGAGACTTGAGCACCAAAATCTAGGCTGACACTCCCAGTGCAGTGCTGAGGGAGTGCTGCACTGTCAGAGGTGCCGTCTTTCAGATCAGATGTTAAACTGAGGCACCACCTGCTCTCTCAGGTGGATGTTAAAGATTCCAGGGCCACTATTTCGAAGAAGAGCAGCGGAGTTCTCCCCGGTGTCCTGGCCAATATTTATCCCTCACTAAAACAGATGATCTGGTCATTATCAACTTGCTGTTTGTGGGAGCTTGCTGTGCGCAGATTGTCTGCCGCGTTTCCTACATTACAACAGTGACTACACTTCAAAAAGTACTTCATTGGCTGTAAAGCGCTTTGGGACGTCTGGTGGTCGTGAAAGGCGCTGTAGAAATGCAAGTCTTTCTTTTCTTTCTTTTCTTTCTTAAACTCATACAAAAATGGCCAGTTGTGGTGTGGTCATTGACTGGCTAATCTTGTATGCCCTCCTGTATTCTTCAGAGACATGGACCATGTACAGCAGGCACCTCAAAGCACTGGAGAGGTACCACCAACACTGCCTCCGCAAGATCCTGCAAATCCATTGGCAGGATATGCGCACCGTCAGTGTTCTTGCTCAGGCCAACATCCCCAGCATCGAAGCTTTGACCACGCTCGATCAGCTCCGATGGACGGGTCACATTGTCCGCATGCCCGATACGAGACTCCCAAAACAAGCGCTCTACTCGGAGCTCCGACACGGCAAGAGAGCCCCAGGTGGGCAGAGGAAACGCTTCAAGGACACCCTCAAAGCCTCCTTGAAAAAGTGCAACATCCCCACCGACACCTGGGAATCCCTGGCCCAAGACCGCACAAAGTGGAGGAGAAGCATCCGGGAAGGCGCCGAACACCTCGAGTCTCTTCGCCGGGAGCAAGCGGAAGCCAAGCGCAAACAGCGGAAGGAGCGCACGTCAACCCAAGAACCCCACCCACCCGCCCCTTCAACCAGCGTCTGCCCCACCTGTGACAGAGACTGTAGGTCCCGCATTGGACTCATCAGTCACCTGAGAACTCATTTTTAGTGTGGAAGCAAGTCATCCTCGGTTCCGAGGGACTGCCTAAGAAGAAGCAGTTAACAACACCTCCAAGTAATTAATTGTCTGTGAACTGCTTTGATGTACTTCTAAGAGACGTGATAAACCGCTGTACAAAGTATAAATACAAGTTTTTCTTTGTATTTTAGTGCAAGCAAACTGTCTTTGTTGCTGCCTGCCTTTAGCTGTACTTTAATGTTGAAATGGTCAATGCAAACAGCGGTTACTTTACAGGAACCGTGCTGCATTAGTCCCGTCAGTCACTCTTCAAAGACTGAACTTAGTAGCAATGGTGCTATCAGAAAAGTAGATTGATGACCTTCAATGCTTTGTTGTGCCTGTGTGAATTATAAAGCAGTTACAATATTGTCAAAATGTCAACAATTTTCTTTTCAAATGAGATTGGAAGAAAGTACAAATTGTTCTGACAGTGAAACTGCTTGGGAAATAACCAGTTCCACAGTTTTGTGGGTTTTGTATTATTCGGGACGCTCATAAGTGGACTTTGCACCCCTACTGTCTGGAGTGCACCGTTGCTGCCGTTATCTTTTGTTCTGTAGACTATGTACTGTAATATCTCACCTGCCATCAAATGCATTGTCCTGTCACTACTGAAGACAGATTGAAAAACATTCTAGCGAGACGAGGTATGATTGTAAACCAGCAGACTGGTTTATTTCATATAAAATACAGAAATCAACAGAACAACATTTTCACAACATTGCCCATGAATTTTCCATATTTCTCATTATAGGAAGAATGAAAAAATTCACATCTATCTCCATTCTTAGTGAAAATCAGTTTTCAAGTTAGCTGTCCTAGAGCTGACTGGCTCTATCTTCTTTATGCCCAGCCAGAAGTCGTTGTCTGGCCAGAGAATGAGAGAGAAAGAGAGAGAGAGAGACAGAGAATGAACGAGAGAGAGAGGGAGAGAACACGAGAGAGAGGGAACGAGAGAACACGAGAGAGAGGGAACAAGAGAACATTAGAGAGAGAGAGAATGAACGCGAGACAGAGAGAGAGAACACGAGAGAGAGGGAAAGAGAGAACACAAGGGAGAGACAGAGAGAGAAAACAAGAGAGAGGGAATGAGAGAACAAGAGAGAGAGAGAGAATGAACGAGAGAGAGAGAGAGAGAGAACACGAGAGAGAGGGAAAGAGAGAACACGAGGGAGAGAGAGAGAAAACAAGAGAGAGGGAACGAGAGAACACGAGAGAGAGAGAGAATGAACGAGAGAGAGAGAGAACACGATAGAGAGGGAAAGAGAGAACACGAGGGAGAGAGAGAGAATATGAGAGAGAGAGAGAGAGAGAAAAAGAAAGAGAGAGAACACGAGAGAGAGAACACAAGAGAGAGAGAGAGAACATGAGAGAGAGAGAGAGAAAAAGAAAGAGAGAGAACACAAGAGAGAGGGAACGAGAGAACACGAGAGAGAGGGAACGAGAGAAGACGAGAGAGAGAGAGAACACAAGAGAGAGGGAATGAGAGAACACGAGAGAGAGAACACGAGAGAGAGAGAACACGAGAGAGAGAGAACACGAGAGAGAGAGAACACGAGAGAGAGAGAGAATATGAGAGAGAGAGAGAAAAAGAAAGAGAGAGAACACGAGAGAGAGAGAGAGAACACGAGAGAGAGAGAGAGAACATGAGAGAGAGAGAGAGAAAAAGAAAGAGAGAGAACACGAGAGAGAGAGAGAACACGAGAGAGAGAGTGAGAACACGAGAGAGAGAGAACATGAGAGAGAGAGAAAAAGAAAGAGAGAGAACACGAGAGAGAGAACACGAGAGAGAGAGAGAGAACACGAGAGAGCGAGAGAACGAGAAGAGAGAGAGAGAATGAGAGAGAGAGAACACGAGAGAGAGAGAGAACACGAGAGAGAGAGAGA